>BSUD01000007.1:32222353-32258187 GCA_033239045.1 Fagopyrum esculentum
TTTTTTTTAATTTTTTTAATTTTGTGTTTTAAAAATAGAAATAAAAATTAATTTTTTGATTCAGTAATATTTTTAATTTAATTTTTTATTTTAAAATTTTATTTTATTCTATAATTAAAAATTTTATAAAATATATTAATAAAATATTTGAGATGAAAATAAATTAAACCATAAGATACGAAAGGAAAATTTAAAATTTTATGGATACCAAAAAAAAATTTGAAACAATTTGGTTTACTAGGTTTTTTCTATATTTAGTAAATGTACCCCTTGAGAGAAGAGTGTGTAGAATTTGAGAATAAATATAAAAGGTATGGATATATTTATTTAATTGAAACATTAAAAAGCCTAGTCACTATTATAGTTTTTCAAAAAAGCCTAATTACCAAAATTGCCCGATTATTGGATAAATTGCTTATTGCACTAAAAGGAAATTAAAAAGAGGAAGCTAGTCAACAACTTAATTACTTTTGATTTATTCTTGTTACCATTATTATTTTATAAAAGTCTACAAAGTTAGGAAATGTTGAAATTTGTTATATAAAGTGGTATTATTTTTTACGCGACTAAATGTTCCACTTGCATTGCTAGCAAGCTACTAATGCAAGTGGGCTTCTTCTAGTTGAAACTTAAACAAGAGGCCCACCATCAACTTTAATCGTCACTCATATCATTATTCATTTCAATAATTTTATTTAGTACACTTTATAATTTGAACTATAATACCGCACTATAGAGTATGGGCTGATTTTGAATAATAAAGGATTCGATGTATTAATAATTTAGGATCCCTACACGATTATTTTTAAGATATATATTTTAAAATGAAATTCTGGTTTTTGGTTATTGATAACAATGTGTTAAATTATTTATCAAATGATATATAGTATATTATTGATTTAATTTTTAAATTAAAATATTCATCACTAAATAACACAAGTCGTAAAGAAAATATAAATAATGGTCTAAACCTGTATTTGTTTAGACCACATTTGCTTAAATACAAATTAGCTAGCATGGTCGACGACCCAAATACTTATAGATCGGCGACCCACATATCAATTATTAATCCGTTATGAATAAATATTATACTTGATCTTAACCAAAATGTCAATAAATATATGATTTGTTTTATGTTCAAACCTTATATTTATACAAGTTTTCAAATTATCAGCTTCACTTTAATAACCGTTGTGAAATAGCAAAATCTATACAAATATAACCAAATTAAAAAAAATATGGATAACAAATAATTTTAATAAATAATTATTAGAAACAAGATATTTAAAAAAAATATTTTTTAACAACCTGACTCAAAAATTTATATAGATTTGATCTGATATGTTAAAAATTATAAAAATATAAGAAAATGGCATTAAGTAATATATAGAAATTTGACCATAATACTTAAATTTTAGAGCGTCACATTAGCAGTTTATCTTCTACCTTAGTATGTATGTATATATAGATGTATAGATTATGTTATTATATATATTTTGTTATTGTTTTAATTTAAATCAAATTAAATTGGTAATTAAATAATCATTATTCGTTCCGATAGAGTGTTAATAAACATTAAATGATATTTATATCTCAAAAAGGTGAAGATATGTGAAAAATTTTGAGTTAGAAAATAATTCAATGACTAATAAAATATTACCAAATTAAATGTTAATAGTTAAAAAACTATTTAACAAAATTTGTACAACAAACTATATATGAGATATGTGCTTGATTTCGTAGTTTAATATGAGATTTATAACAAATAATATTTTAAACTAATAAGAATGTGTTTGCAAATAAATATTGAATCGAACATATGGGGCCTTTGGATTCTTAAATATTTTTTCTAAATATCGGATAAACAAACATAAATACAAAAAACATTTTGCCTATATATAAAATAAATGTGCCTTGCAAGGGTATTGTTTAAACGAACCACTGAAAATAGATACAAATATTTCTAGATGGATGGATGAGACTACAAATTGAGCGTGGAACTCTTTCTTGACATATATAAAAAAAAAAAATTCAAAAAAGAATGATAGTAAAGGGGAATTGAAACAAATACTAAGGGTCCGTTTGATTTTAACTCCGGAATTGAAAACGGAATGGAAACGAATCTAGTCAATACGTATACCCTTATTCATTAAAATTTTTGAAATCATTCTTTGTGATTTGTAGTAATTGGATGAGAATTTGATTACTTTTGATACCTTATAGGGTAACAAAATGTGAGGAAGCATGTGCATTTTTTATTAAACCATGGGGAATGATTCCATAAAATTTCATGAATAGGGATATACATATGGACTAAATTCGTTTCCATTCCGTTTTCGTTTTCGGAGTTGGAACCAAACGGGCCCTAAGAGTTAAACCTTGTTAAAATTTGGGGAATAGTTTAGGTAAGGAGGGAGTTTGTGTAAAGTTGTAAAGAGTAATTTGACTCGTTTATTCACTTAATCTAATGAACTATATTCATTCACGTTATTTAATAATTTAAGAGAGGTTCAATGATAACTTTGTAATTTTTAGAATGTACGAATCAATTTTGTCCTTTTGAAACTCTAATTTTTTAAAAAGGGAGATGGGTGACAATATTTATGAGAAAACTATATCAGTTATTGTCTCACTTTATAGTTTTAGTTCAATTCGTTCAAAAATATACAATATATGTTCAAACATTTTTTGTAGTTAGTTAGTTCACGGATTATTTTGGTAATTTGGTAGTTATGTAATTATGCATTTTGTTATTTGTACATGTTTGAACTAACTATACACAATTTAAATTAATGATACCCAAATTTTGAACTAATATTATAAAAGTTTGTATTTTTAGTTCAATTTGATTAAAAGTACACACTATCAATTCTGATATTTTCTATAATTATTTCATGTATTATTTTGTTAATTTTGTAATTATGTTTTTATGCACTTTGTTACATGTACATGTTTGAACTAATAAAACACAATGTTTTAAACTAACTGTACGCAATTTTCAAACTAATGATACCCAAATTTTAAACTAATATTATAAACAGTTTGAACTAAGTGTTAAAAAAAAATAAAAACTATTAGCATAAACAATTTAAACTAATTGAACAAAAATATAAATCAACAGAACAAACGGTTTGAACTATGAGAAGAAAGGAGGGGGAAAACTAGAATAAAAAAGTTTGAACTAATATTATAAACAATTTGAACTAAGTATTAAAAATAAGAAACTACTAGAACAAACCGTTTCAACTAATTGAATAAAAATATGAACCATTTGCACAAACAATTTAAATTAAGAGAATTATGGGATTTAAAACCAGAATAAAAATTTCAAAATTTTATGCTATTAATTCAGAAATATTTTAACGAAGATACATAAAATTTTGTATACAAAAATTGTATAAAAAAAATACTTTAACAAACAATTTGAATTAATTGATTAAAAATATGAATCATTAGAATGAACAAACTAACCTAAGAAAGGAAAAAAATTGGAGTAAAAAAGTTCTAAATTTTTTTATACTATCAATTCAAAATAATTGAATGAAAATGTACAAAACATTTAAAAGAAAATCTCATCCACCCACCTGACCCACCACCCGCATCCGATCCACCCGCATCCAGCGGGTGGATCGGGTGATATTCGGGTGTTCTACGCATTTCCTTTAAATCGGTATTAAACTCGGATTCGAATGCGAAAAATTAATAATAATAAAAATAAATTCAATCCGAAAAAGTCGTATCCATAAAAAACATGATAAATATAAAGTCAACACAAATCATCCAAGTGAAAATATCACAAGAAGTGTTATAAGTTTAAGTTCTTGAAAAATAGAGAAATTTAGCAATAGATAACATACAATAAGATAATAATAGGAAGTGAACAAATGTACATATTTTGTTAAACGATCAGTATATCACCAATTTATAAATTAAAAGGGAACTAAAGATCACTAAACAAGTAAACAATCAATAAATTTATAAAAGGTGTAATCGGGTGAAACGGGTCAGATGGGTGGATGGATGATGGATCGGGTGATGGGTGGATGAAAGGTTCATCCGAATCCGACCCGATCCATCACCCGCTTCATCCGCAATCCGTTTTCACCCGCTTCATGTCGGGTTTCACCCTTTTATTATGGATCGGGTTATCGGGCGTCCGTCGGGTCGAATGAAATTGCCATCTCAAGTCAGACTCAATATGTGAGATACCGTTCGACTAATTTAAACGACGTGATACTAAAATTCAGTCAACCTAAAAGATTACCAGATGGGTAATGTTTACATAAATTTTTCAAAAAAAATTTGATTTTTGATGTTATACAAACCCCTTATTATTCATAAAATATGGTGAATTGACCGCACTTCTCCAAAATCTATATAATACAGATATCACCTATGTAAAATGGTAAAACATTATGATTTAACCGAACCAGTTGACTCTGTATCCAAAACAGGGTATCAAAATGTTGAAAAATGCAGCGTAAGTGTTAGCGGTGATGTATAAATAATGAATCTCCAGCTTAATTTCATACTTAATAATGCCTGTACGTGATACAATCAGATCTGCTATGAAACTTCTGAGACAACACTCGCGATTTCATACAGTCCACATTGTCCCTTTGTTTAATCCCATAGTTGACCACCACCCCTAACCGCGTTAACCACTCCAAAACAAAACAACACACAACAATACAAAATTACTTTGGATATCGCATGTGCCCCAATATGAACGGTTCAACCAAAGAAGACCTTCTGCCTTCCTTCAATACTTACTTGCATGTGTATAAATACATGCAATTCCTCAGTCTTGTTATCACAACCCAATCACAAGCACAAGCACAGAAGCACAGAAGCACAGAAGTACACTAGCAATTAATGGCTTTGAAACTTCAAATCTCCTTTCTTCTGCTCTTGTTAGGAGTAGCATCTGCTCAACTTTCTCAAAACTTCTACGCCACTTCATGCCCTTCCGCACTCTCCACCATTCAGACCGCTGTCAAAGCCGCCGTTGCTAAGGAGGCTCGAATGGGTGCCTCCTTGCTTCGCCTGCACTTCCATGATTGCTTCGTTAATGTAATTACTCGCCTTTTTCAATACATTTTCTTTTTCTTTTATGATAAATGCTCAATTTTGACGGGATCAATAAATAAATAAATAAATGCAGGGATGTGATGCTTCGGTTTTGCTAGACGATACATCAAGCTTCACCGGAGAGAAAACCGCCTTCCCTAACGCCAATTCTCTAAGAGGATTCGACGTCATTGACACCATCAAGTCGCAGCTTGAGAGTAGCTGTGCCGGAGTTGTATCGTGTGCTGATATACTCACCGTTGCCTCTAGGGACGCTGTTGTTGCTGTAAGTTATATTATGCATAAATTATAAGCTATAGTGTATATCTTTTAGGCTTTGATGATTGGTGTACCAACAGCTAGGAGGACCCAGTTGGCCAGTGTCTCTTGGGAGAAGAGACTCGACCACCGCCAGCTTGAGTCAGGCCAACTCCGACATCCCGGCCCCAACCTTAAACCTCACTGGCCTTGTTTCCGCCTTTTCCAACAAAGGCTTCACCACCAAGGAAATGGTCGCCCTCTCTGGTACTCTCACCATATGTCACTACTTATCTTATTTTCAATTATACAGATGAGACCCGCGGATATAAAAAGATAAATTAACGCAGGCGTTGTATTGACCCACCGAAATTTATCATCTATTGCAGGAGGGCACACAATAGGACAAGCAAGGTGCACGACATTTAGAGCGAGGATCTACAACGAAACCAATATAAATTCGGCATACGCCACCACTCTCCAAGGCAACTGCCCGGCCTCAGGAGGCGACAACAACCTCTCCCCGCTTGATGCCACCAGCCCCACCTCATTTGACACCGCCTACTACAAGAATTTGGTCATCCAAAAGGGTCTTTTGCATTCTGATCAACAGCTCTTTGGTGGCCAATCCACTGATACCCAAGTGAAGATTTATGGTGCGAGTAGTCTCTTGTTCTTCAATGATTTTGCAAAGGCGATGATCAAGATGGATAATCTTAGCCCACTTACTGGAAGTAGCGGCCAAGTCAGGACAAATTGTAGGAAGACCAACTAATTGGACTGGGAAGCTTGATTTGGCTTGTTTTTTTTTTTAAATTGAAGGAAAAAATTGTTGTTGTACTACTGGCGATAGGAATAATTAAGATATTGATTAAGTGATGAGCAAATTTAAATGAGGCTCATTATTGTACTGCCTGCAAAATCATTCAATTCTGAGTGTGTACTTGAAATTTCTACAAGAATTTTTATGTGTTCATCAACCATTGTTGTCACCCTTGAATTATAGGTCGAGTTAGAGAGGCCTGAACAAGTAAAACTGATAAGTAGTCAAAATGAAGATAACAACTCCTTATGTCACTCTCATTTGCGTAAGAACAAAATCCAATAAACTTGATTTACTCTCCCATCAAAATCTCATTGTAATTGCTTTGGTTGTACAGTGATGGCCTGGCTTGATTGTTAATAGAACGTTTTGAAAGTGCCATCAAAGGTTATACTTGTCGAACGTTTTGACTGTAAGATGAATTTGCAGATTTTGGCTTTCCAACTCATTTTGTAGGGCCCCATAATACTGTGAATCGAATTTCACTTGTTCAGCAATATGACTACGTTTATTTTTCAACATCAACATTATGATAAACCATACAAATTTGGGATTTTTTAAACTACAAAAATTATTCAAACATGCCAACTTGTCAGACTCATCGGTAGCCAAACCAAAACTTTATATCGGAGGTCAAATTATATATAGAGAGAGGGTGTGTGTTCAGGTGAGATAGTTCCGAGGGAGGTTAGATGAGGAGAAATTTTGATTTTTTTATGTATTACTAGTTCCATTTTAGTTCATTAATAATTCATTTTTTCAATTTTGATAAATAATGCTATTTACTTAGAAAATGAACACCATACTCAAAATAAAATGAACGGCTCATATAAAAAAATGACCTATAGTTCCAATAAAAGAAACAAAAAGAACGAATGTTACACAAGTTTGGAGATCAAAAGATTTCTTTTCTGACCAAGCAAATGATGGTTCAAACCAGACATAAAACGAGAAGGGATGGGCTTCTTAGTTTGTTGGATTTGACCAACCCAGACAGGTAGACGGTCGGATGCATTAGCACCATTCCTTGCTGGTAAACGGGGACAAATGCGAGTTTCGGGGATTCTCGTGTCACAAACCGAAAGTTGAATTGGTAAGGAATAATGTAAATAAAGATAATAAACGGACTTGAGTGTTTGCATGTTGTGTGTGGTTGTCTTCCTTATATGTTTATGTGCCTTTACATTTATTCAAATGCTTAGAATGTTAGCTAGCGGTTTTATACCGCTTTGTAGATGTCTTGCAGGTTAAGACGGTTGTAGAGTGATCCGGAGGGGATGGTCAACCGGGTCCACATACTCTTTTAGATGGGGATACATATCATTCTAAGCATATCATTCATGTAAAGATGGTTTAATGTTCAAATGATTTAATTACGTTTGTGTCTTGTTGTAAGATCCTAGTAAAGTTGTTGTCAAACTAAGGTCGGGACCCATTGTGAGGTCCTAACCAGTAGTGCCCCAAGTTTTGAGAATTTGGGGTGTTACAATATGGTATCAGAGCTCTAGGTTGGCAACAATGGCACATAGAATCTTTTGAAAGAACGAATGTATAAAATAACTAGAACCCGAAAGGGGTCTAAGAATTATAAAACGGAATTTTGTTTTTACACACGCACATAGTCGGGTTGTTGGGTTAGTAGTACGTCGGACCACCATCGCTCACTGTGGATCTCTGCAACTTGAATGATAGGTGAGTTAGTATATAGACTTACTATGATGCGTATTATTATATGCTATATATATATATATATATATGTGTGTGTGTGTGTATGTTTAGCATGTTAGTATCCTATTGGATATTTTATATCCTTTAGTCGTGATATCATGAAGCGATTATCGCCTCATGATAAATCAGTAGTGGACTGGAAGAGTCTCCAACACGAGACAATGGACTCAGACCTTGGATTGAGTATTATACTCTGGTGGGCGTCCGGGTGACCCGTATTAATCATCCGAAAAACGAGTGAGCAAAGAAGTAAAGATGTTGAGATAATTTTCACCATAAGGACAATCAGATGAGGAAGAATTTCCGAGTCAATTCACATAGAAGGAATAGAGAGTCATACAAGGGACTTGGTGGCATGAAGCCGAGAGATGAATTAGAAGAACCATGCAAGAGACGACAAGAGCTCGGATTAGAGATAACAATATTGGAGCAAGAACCAAGTAGAACGGAGTACAACCAAAATTTGCGGCATAAAGGATGTTACAATTGAGGCGGATGCCCCATAGACAATTATGGGCATGAGAGACCAGAAGAGTTAGGGTGTCGACCCGGATATGAGGATCTAAGGTGCACGGAATGAAGACCTACAATGGAGTCTAAAAGCAAAAAGGTAGACCTCACCAGTGTGGAGGGGGTTTGACCTCCTCAGATATATAAGAATTTTGAAAGAAATCACGATGTCAATATCAAAGAGTAGAAGTCCCATGGCGGAGTCAACGGAGTTTCATGAAGGCAATATTGCTACCAACACCAGTGAAGGAATGTGTATGTGAGAACGGCCTCGGTGAACTCGAGAGTCCAGGGTAACCTCAATTGTCACGGGACCTAAGTAATCAACACCGACGGTCCATGCAAGAGGAACTACAAGTGGGTGATAATTAAGGTCATCGGAACTGCAAAGACGCTTACAAGCTATCATAGAAGAATTGAAACGACTATTGCTGTCAGATGAATGACATGGTGGGACTTGAGAAAGAGAGTTAGCCCTAAGGAAACGGAGGTGTGGAAGATAGAACGAACTAACGAAGGGTAAAAAGGATTACTTAAGTAGGTGATGCTCACCAAGAATTTTATGCCAGTAGAGGTATGGGAAGATTAAGTCTGGGATATTGAGATACGTCAATTATAGACTGACCGACATCAACTGAGTACGCGCAAGTGTTGTTTGATATTGACGAGTTATGTACCGTAAAGACTAGATATTTGTGATTGTGGATTTATGAGGTAGCTTTACCGACGTCTTGGAGGATTTTCTCAAGTAGGCAACGACAACCTTCTTGGATGAACTAAATGTATGAAGAGAATCGTGTTAGAGATTTCTTACTGGCTGGTTAAGATCAAACTCTGGCCGAGTCAGTGAGTTTGGATCTGTGTTAGAAGAATTAAGAAAGTAAACGAACGAAGTTATCTTCCAATCGTTATCTTATCTCCTTAAGGCCAATAAGGAAAGTACTTCATCCGGATAGGACTTATGGTGTAATTGGAAGAAAGAGTTTGGGGGTCAATCCCTTTGGACTCACACAAAATGTCCTTATGATTTATGGGTGACAACATACTTATCAGAGTAGCGCAGTGGAAGTGTGGTGGGTCCTAACCCACAAAGCGAGAAGCTCAATGGTACAATAGGATGACGTGTCGAGTTTAAGATGATGATAGTTGGAAAAATGCATTTTGTTTGGAAGGGAAACGAGCTAGGCTATACGGAGTGACTAGAAGTTTTTGTGGAGGAACTGTATCACCATCAAGGTAGACGAGAAAGTATGTGCATATAGAGGTTATATAAAGAGAGTGGTATCCTGTTATTGATCCAAGTGAAGCATGATGACTTTGTCACATGTCGACATACAAGTATTTTTGGAATTTAATACCGAGTGGAGGACTCTAGAGTGATTTTCTTGATGGATTGAGAAAATAATTGACGGCGTAATAAAAAGTATTGTGTTGGGTCTGCACTGGGAAGCTCAAGGTGAGTAACTATTAGACTAATTCTAAAGACATGTAAGAAAAAGAAGCTACGGGAGTATACTTACGACCCATTATCCGTTCATAGAGGAAGCATAATCTAGGAGTAGAGCATACTTGGAATTTTATATCAGAACGGAGCTGAGTTGCGGGATATTCTCAGTCCGGTAAACGTGTTGGATATAAAAGTGCAATGTTGATGGTGTGTTAACCTTTATCGAGTAGTTATGATCAAACGACGGTGTTGTGAGATCACCTTGTGTCTAGTGCTGTCATTGCGGACACATTCTATGTCACCTAAGATCTTGGATATTGCGTAAGAAGTTTGAGTTGAGTTAGATATCTATCAAAAATTATGATGACGTCGATAGAACGCATAGATTGACCAACGGATTTTGATTGTTAAGTTATATCAAGTTTAAGACCAAAAATGAGCATATGATGATTCTATAATGAAGGAATCATATGTCTGAATCATATTAGGAGACAAGACCAAGTGAGTTGTGACACAACTAGCATTAAGCACTTAGTAAAGTGCCGGGAGATGTATAAGGGTGATATCCTAGATCGGATACTCGGAACCTTTTTAGAAGACTAGAAGGAAAGGAAGTGGAATAAATTATCATCAGGAAGGTCATAAAAGGATTTGGAGGTGAGTTGTGTAAGAAAACCATGTAGGATTTTAAAGCGGTTTAGAAGTGATTAATGGACTAGTATTACTCACCTTATTGAAAAGTGTAACCCTGGTTTTACACGGATTCAGTTGGAGAGATACCTACCAGACACGAGTTAGGTCATCAGATTAGAAGATCGGACAATTGAGCCAAATGATACCGGCTAGATACCCAGTAGCTACTCTAGAGCATAGTAGCAGGCGCTTGTGATGTAAGTACATGAAAAGATTTCGGAGTCAATGGTTTTATGAAAAGCCGACGAGGCTACCTAAGATACCGTGGATAGTATGAGACGTAACCTTTCAGATACCTATGCAGAGAAAGTTGTAACCTCGTGAGCGATGAGTTGGGGCTTGACCCTGTATATGTGCGATATTGTTTGACAACGTGTTTATGTCATGCTTGAGTGCTTAGTATGTGATGTGTTTTTTATTTGTAACCTATGATGTGAGGGTACTTAGATGTGGAAACGACGAGACTCTTGGTGTAGTGATTAGATACACTAGACTTGTACATTTGTTGTGCCTTGAAGGCCGACCTTATGATTGGTGTATTTTAAGTTTCGAGGCGAAACTTATATTTAGTGGGGATTGATGTAATACCCGGAAACTTTTTCTTCCGACTTCTTCAGAAACCAATCAGAACTCGACCGTTTGTGACCTCTTTACGGCGCTTTATTTATTTTGTATGGACTTCGAATTTATGTGGTCTTCTTTTAAGTTTCGGGACAAAACTTATTTTAAGGGGGTACTGATGTAACATCTGGGAATTTAATTTCTGTTTATTTCCAAGACAAACCGGAACTCGACCGGTTTGGACCTTTCCGTCCTTTTTTTCATTTTATGTATCACCGAGTTCTTCTATATTTTTATTAATTTATGCGAGGTCTCTACTCACATAATATACGCACATTGATCGATCTTGTCTTAATCCGATGATAAGGTTTTTACCGCGAAGATTGACCATCCGGGCCCGTTAAAAGAAGGCCATTTGGGTCCATGTTGGGCTGAATGTGAGAACAACCTCCTTCCCTTTGTTTTTACATAACCCTAGTTTTATTCCTCAACTTTGAGTGTAACCGTACGCTTCCCTCTCCCTTGTCGATAACCCTACCCGATCTCTCCCGGAAGCAGTAGTTGTGATCTCCTCTCCTGAGCAGCGGCAACCTTCTGCCTAAGCAGTTGTGGTGACTCCTTCGTCAGCCACACTCGGCCCCATCAACGGCGGGGATACTCTTCGGCCTTCTGCAACGTCTGTCTTCAACCGGAGCATGTCCTCTCTGAAGGAATTGTGTCCTTTAATTTAATGTGCAATGACTAAACTTGGAATAGGACAATTAACGGAGATAATTCAATCCGATTATTTTAGGACTCGTAGTGCTTTGCTAGAAGCCAACTACGATTAATGGGCTTAAACGAGTTAAACCCATAACTATTATAAACGGGTCCTATGCGGTCACACACTTTGAGTTGACGGACTAGATCAACGGGAATGATGGTTGAATATTAATATATATATATTGTATATTATTAATATATCCATATTATTTATTTATGAAATAATTAATTAGTGGATATTAACTAGGGAGATTAATTAGAGGAGTTACACATTTTGTAACTCCCTCCTCCTAATTAGTAAGAAATATCCTCCTCCTAATAAAAGAGAGATATCTCTCATCACTTGGAATCGAAGGGAATATAGAGAGACCAAAAAGAGAGCAAAAGAAATAAAAAGCCAAACGTTGGTTTTGTTTTTGGTTTTTAGTAGGGGTGTTATACGAGCCGAACGAGCCGAGTCTTAGCATGCTCAAGCTCGGCTCGTTTATAAACGAGCCGAGCCCGAGCCAAGCTTTTGACGAGCCGATTCCGAGCCGAGCCCGAGTAGCTCGTCTAAAATAATGCTCATATAGTGTTATCTTAGCCGAACGAGCCGAGCTTTACCCGAACGAGCCGAGCATTGGTATGCTCAAGCTCGGCTCGTTTATAAACGAGCCGAACCCGAGCCGAACTTTTGACGAGCCGAGTGCGAGCCGAGCCCGAGAAGCTTGTCTCATGTATCAGCCCTAGTTTTTAGAGGGTTGACTACCATCTTCATCTGAAGCAATTCGATTGCACGCTTTGCGATCTTCGTCCTAGCAGTCGAAACCAAAGGCGATCTTGACCGGGCTCGTGTGGACCAACTAGAGGAGCAACACGTGGGGCTCTCATCTCTTTCGTCCCTTCGCGATCAGATCCGGTTCACGCATCAACAGGTATTTCCTATGAACCATAAATCGTTGCCTATCATTTGTGCTTGTAGATCCTACGATTAGATGTTTAGATATGATCTGAAATTCCGCTTAAAGCATCTAATAAACCTTCAATTGGTATCAGAGCGATCTTGCATAGATTGATAGGATCAATGATTTGATGCGGATCTTGATTTAAATTGGTGGTGAATTTTATATGGATAAAGATGTAAAATTGAAATGGAGATTTTGATGAATTGAGACATGAAATTGTATGAATTGATATGGAAATTGGATACCACCGAACCGAGTCAGATTCGATCCGATTAGGTGATGGAAAGGCCACAAAATTGACCGAACCGGTGGATGTTTCCGTATGTATATTTGACTAGATCTCAAAATATATTTGATATAAAATATCTGAAGCAAAATATTTGCCATAAAATTTTTATTTTTTTCGCTAAGTCACAAAATGTTTGATATAAAATATTTGCCGGTGATTTGAGATTTTGCCTATAAAATTAAGATGGATAATATAAATAACAAAAGGCAAAAACCAAATAGTTTGAGTGAGGCCTACCTATGGCATTGTCGATTGGGCCATATTAGTGTGAATCGCATGAAGAAGCTCCATAAAGATGGACTTCTAAAAGACATGGATTATGAATCCATTAATACATGTGAATCATGCTTAATGGGCAAAATGACAAGGTCACCTTTCAAAGGAACCAATCAAAGGGCTGCTGAATTGTTGGGCATAATACATACTGATGTATGTGGGCCAATGACCACAGAAGCTAGAGGTGGCTACAGATACTTCATTACGTTTACTGATGACATGAGTAGATATGGATATATTTACTTAATGTCACATAAATCGGAATCCTTTGAAAAGTTCAAGGAATTCCATAATGAAGTAGAGACTCAAAGTGGCAAGAAAATAAAAGCACTTCGATCTGATCGTGGTGGTGAGTACTTGAGCCACGAATTTGATCATCATTTGAAAAACTGTGGGATAGTAACATAGTTGTCTACCCCAGGAACACCACAACTTAATGGTGTGTCTGAAAGGAGAAACAGGACCTTGTTAGACATAGTCCGATCAATGATCAGTTTTGTTGATCTTCCGGTATCCTTCTGGGGATATGCCCTCACTACCGCTGTACTTACATTAAACAGGACTCTGTCAAGAACTGTAGACAAAACTCCATATGAGATATGAACTGGAAAGGTTCCAAAGTTGTCTTTTCTGAAAATATGGGGATGTGAAGCTTATGTAAAGCGTTTACAAACAGAGAAGCTTGCCCCAAAATCAGATAAATGCTTTTTTATAGGGTATCCAAAAGGAAGTTTTGGATATTACTTCTACAATCCAACTCAGCAAAAGGTGTTTGTTGCAAGAGATAGTGTCTTTTTGGAAAGGGAGTTCCTTTCCAACAAGTCAAGTGGGAGAAATATTCATCTTGAAATAGTTCAAGACGATGAAGAGCAACAAACTCAACAACAAGATGACATGGATGATGTCGTTGATGAGATGATTACTTTTGAAGGCCCAAGCCCTCAGATCATTCAAGAGCCGGAACAAGAGGATCTACAAACAGTTGTAGACCATGTTCCGGATTCAGTTGTTGAACAAGTTGAGCCCACTCGTAGATCGGAAAGGTCAAGGGTACAACCAAGACGTTATGATGATTTCATCTTGAATGTAAGCCTTGATGTTCTTATGTTAGAACATAGTGAGCCTTCCACATATAAGCAAGCAGTGACGGGTCCAGACTCCAAGAAATGGCTTGAGGCCATGAGGTCCGAAATGGATTCGATGTTTGAAAATCAAGTTTGGGACTTGATAGATTTGCCAAATGGGGTAAAACCCATAGGAAGCAAATGGATTTTCAAGCTCAAAAATGACAAGGATGGAAATGTGTCTGTTTACAAGGCAAGTCTAGTTGCAAAAGGTTTTAGGCAGATTCATGGTATAGACTATAACGAGACATTTTCACCAGTTGTCATGGTTAGATCCATTAGGATAATCCTAGCTATTGACGCATATTATGACTATGAGATATGGCAAATGGATGTCAAAACCGCTTATCTAAATGGTCTTTTGGAAGAGGATGTGTACATGACACAACCTGAAGGTTTTGAAGATCCAAATGATGTTGGGAAGGTATGCAAGCTTAAGAAGTCCATTTATGGACTTAAGCAAGCATCCATGAGTTGGAACTTTCGATTTGATGAAAAGATCAAAGAGTTTGATTTCATTAGATGTGAAGAGGATCCTTGTGTTTACAAGAAGTTTAGTGGGAGTAATGTAGCCTTCTTAGTCTTGTATGTGGATGACATACTATTTATTGGGAATGACATTCCGATGCTAGAGTCCGTAAAGGAATGGCTGAAGAAATGTTTCTCAATGAAAGACTTAGGAAATGCCGAGTACATACTTGGAATTAAGATCTACAGAGATAGATCTAAGAGGCTTCTTGGATTGAGTCAAGGAACTTATATTGATAAGATTCTTAATAGATTCAAGATGCAGGATTCCAAGAAGGGGTTTTTACCCATGCAACATGGTGTATATCTCAGCAAGAAGCAGTGTCATAAAACACCTACTGAGCTTGAGAAGATGAACCAGATCTCATATGCTTCTGCTATAGGATCTAGCATGTATGCCATGGTATGTACACGTCTTGATGTTGCGTATGCTTTGAGCATGTGTAGCAGATACCAATCAAGTCTTGGAGAAGCACACTGGAGTGCAGCTAAGAATATCCTAAAGTACTTAAGAAGGACCAAGGATAATTTCTTAGTATATGGGGGAGATGAAAAATTGATCGTACAAGGCTATACTGATGCAAGCTTTCAGACTGACTGAGATGGCTTTGAGTCTCAATCGGGTTATGTCTTCATCCTTAACGGAGGAGCTGTGAGCTGGAAGAGCTCCAAGCAGGATACAGTAGCAGATTCTACAACAGAGGCTGAGTACATTGTTGCTAGTGAAGCAGCAAAGGAGGCTGTTTGGATGAAGAAGTTCCTGGATGAACTCGGTATTGTTCCTAGTATTTCAGTGCCTATCGACATCTATTGTGACAACAATGGTGCCATAGCCCAGGCAAAGGAACCGAGTTCAAGCTCCAAATCCAGACACGTTATGAGGAAGTATCACCTTATTCGACGCATCATCACTGAGGGTGACATTAAGATGTGTAAGGTGCATACTGATGACAACATTGTAGATCCATTGACCAAGCCTATGCCTAGGCCTAAGCATGTGAGTCACACTAGGGCTAAGGGTCTCAAGCACATTGGAGAATGGCTTTGAGTTTGCTTTTATATTACATTGTGTATTTATGAGTGTTGGACACTAGTTTTATGTTTGACTTGATGATTTTATGATATATGATATTTCATCCTTATTTATATATTGTTTTGATCGATATTGAATAATATGTCCAAATAATTCATTATTAACAAATGGGATCACTTTAAGTGTTCTGGTGAATGAAACCCCATTAAGTGAAATGAAGTTTTGAATTATTGAAAAAGTCTATAGTTCGAAATCATCAAATGGACATGGATGATTTTATTAGTAACTATATTGTAATTTCATCGGCTATAGGGACATGTAGATATCTAGTCATTTACATATATATGTATGGATGATACATGTAAGACTGACCCACCTTAAGACTCTCCAAAAGAGATTGTAGAGTTTTAAGTTAAACCATGATTAGTAGATTCCTCAGACATGAGTATGTTGTGGTCTCACTTGATGATTGGTTTTTCTTTGACACTGTTAAACACTTTCCGTAAAAGGGAGTTATAAAGGCAGTTGTTAGGATTGCCAAAAGTTGAGTGGGAGCCATAATCATACAAGATTGGAGAAGTCCTTCTGGTTCGTGTATACTGTGATACATTGAATAGGATTGGTGTCTCGGCCACTTGAAGAGCGAGAACTGAAAATGCATGGCCATGCTCGGATGGATTATTTGTAATCATCCGTTTAACTGACAGTTCAAACTCGGAGTTCAAGAAACACATTTGACATTAGATATGAATGTCACCATATCGTCAAATAAGACATTAAGAGACAAAGGTATCTTATATTGAACACTTGTTTAAGGACAAGTGGGAGATTGAAGGAATTGTGTCCTTTAATTTAATGTGCAATGACTAAACTTGGAATAGGACAATTAACGGAGATAATTCAATCCGATTATTTTAGGATTCGTAGTGCTTTGCTAGAAGCCAACTACGATTAATGGGCTTAAACGAGTTAAACCCATAACTATTATAAACGGGTCCTATGCGGTCACACACTTTGAGTTGACGGACTAGATCAACGGGAATGATGGTTGAATATTAATATATATATTGTATATTATTAATATATCCATATTATTTATTTATGAAATAATTAATTAGTGGATATTAACTAGGGAGATTAATTAGAGGAGTTACACATTTTGTAACTCCCTCCTCCTAATTAGTAAGAAATATCCTCCTCCTAATAAAAGAGAGATATCTCTCATCACTTGGAATCGAAGGGAATATAGAGAGACCAAAAAGAGAGCAAAAGAAATAAAAAGCCAAACGTTGGTTTTGTTTTTGGTTTTTAGAGGGTTGACTACCATCTTCATCTGAAGCAATTCGATTGCACGCTTTGCGATCTTCGTCCTAGCAGTCGAAACCAAAGGCGATCTTGACCGGGCTCGTGTGGACCAACTAGAGGAGCAACACGTGGGGCTCTCATCTCTTTCGTCCCTTCGCGATCAGATCCGGTTCACGCATCAACAGGTATTTCCTATGAACCATAAATCGTTGCCTATCATTTGTGCTTGTAGATCCTACGATTAGATGTTTAGATATGATCTGAAATTCCGCTTAAAGCATCTAATAAACCTTCAATTGGTATCAGAGCGATCTTGCATAGATTGATAGGATCAATGATTTGATGCGGATCTTGATTTAAATTGGTGGTGAATTTTATATGGATAAAGATGTAAAATTGAAATGGAGATTTTGATGAATTGAGACATGAAATTGTATGAATTGATATGGAAATTGGATACCACCGAACCGAGTCATATTCGATCCGATTAGGTGATGGAAAGGCCACAAAATTGACCGAACCGGTGGATGTTTCCGTATGTATATTTGACTAGATCTCAAAATATATTTGATATAAAATATCTGAAGCAAAATATTTGCCATAAAATTTTATTTTTTTTCGCTAAGTCACAAAATGTTTGATATAAAATATTTGCCGGTGATTTGAGATTTTGCCTATAAAATTAAGATGGATAATATTATGATATTGTTTATTTTAATTGTTTTCTAAAAGTTGGGAAATCCCACTTAAGATTAAATATTTGATATTATATCTTTTTCATACAATTTTATCCAATTATTACATTTTAATGGTTAATATTGATCAATACCATATAAGGATTTAATTTTAAATTGAGATATATTGTTATGCTAGTTTTATATTATGATATATTGTTTGCATAAGGTGACTAGTATGACCCATAAATACGATGTGTGTATCGTTATGTTTTTCTTGTACACGATCTGCGCATCGTTTGTTTTGTTGTAATTTAATTTATGCAATTAGAGTAATTCAAAATTGTAATACAAGAAGAAGTACAAGACATAAGAAGGTCAAGGATGGAGATCCATGAAGGATACAAGATGAAGTGATTATGAAGATTAGATCTTTATTTTTGCACCGTATGGGGCCATACTAGGATCACAATTATTGCGTTTTGAATGCTTTATTTAAGTTTTTATATTGTTTTTATTTATGATATTTTTTTCACTTATAAATAAAAGACAAACAAAAAGACTTAAGTTCCAAAGGTAAATTGGGGCAATGCCTTTCCATATCATAACCCATTAAGTTCTGGATTTTTGGTTGGATGGACTTCACAAAAGTGAGGGTGTTCTTCCATAATCTTGGACCGAGTGAGGGTGAATCTATACGGGGGTTCATAAACCTTGATATGGTATTACCCAACGAGAGACCAAAAGGCAAAGTTTTGGATCTTGAGGCATGAGATGATTTCTGCATTGGATGTGAATCATCAACCAAGAATTATAAGGAGTTATAATTAGTAATTGTTACTTACCCTGAACACATAGGACTTAAGGCAGTGTAAAAGTACGTTGAGTCTTATCTGGGATGGGATCTTGAAATATTTTATTCAAAGGGACGACAACAAATGAATAAAATGTGCTTTTGCTTATTTTAAATTGTTTAAATTTAAGTATTTGCAATTTCAAACATATACTGATTTGTATGTCATTTATATTCTGTAGATAATGTCGAACGATAATTTGAAATTCTCTCTGCGCTCAATTGTTGAGAAAAACAAGTTCAATGGAACGAACTTCCTTGATTGAGAAAGGAATCGACGTGAGGACGTCCTAGCTACCCCTATCTCTTCTGTGACCGACACCTCATCAGATGAGGAGAAGGCAACAAAAACGCGGGTGAGGTCTGAGGCATTACTTGTAACTTGCCTCATGCTTGCTGCAATGGAGCCTGATTTGCAAAAGAGGTTTGAGCATTCTGATGCTTATACTATCATAACTGAACTGAAAACGTTGTTTCAGGATCAGGCAAGGATAGAGCGATATGAGACTCACAAAGCTATACTTGATAGCAAGCTTGAGAGGGAAAACCAGTGAGTCCTCGTGTGATTAGCTTGACTAGGCTTTTTAAGAGGATGAAAAATCTGGGGACCCCATATGACCAAGAGTTGGCCACTGATATTGTTCTTAGATCCTTGCATGATGGTTTTGCGCCGTTTAGAATACAATACCATATGAATGGTCTAAAGCATGATATGAATGAGCTCCATGACATGCTTAGAAATGTTGAGGGTAATATTATTGATGACAAAAAGAAGGAAGTTCTGAATGTCAACAAAGGGAAGGGTTTTAAGAAGGTTGCTAAGAGTAAGAGCAATTACCAAGGGAAAGGCAAGTAAGTTGCCAGACCCAAGGGTGGTGAGAAGCCAAAGGTGGCTGCTAATCATGATTGTTTTTACTGCAAGGCAAAGGGACACTAGAAGAGGAACTGTCCCAAGTACTTGAAAGACAAGAAGAATGGAATTGTGAGTTCCAGCACTTCAGGTATTTATGTTATTTAAATAATGACAACAGATGTTCTCACATTAGAATATGATCTCATTTGGGTATTAGATACCGCTTGTGGTGCTCACATTACTTCTTATGTGCAGGAACTAAGAAATAAAAGGCAAGTGAAGAAGGGGGAGATAGACCTGCGCGTTGGAAATGGAGCAAGTGTTGTTGCACTTATCGTGGGAGATTTTAGTCTGTCTTTACCTTGTGGTTTAGTATTAGAACTGAATAATTGTTATTTTGTTCCATGCATTACCAAAAACCTTATTTCGGTTGCATTATTACATTCTGAGGGATTTGATTTTAGCATTAAAGATGGATTTATGTGTTTTTAGAAACAATATTTTCTATGCTAGTGCACCAATGAGTAATGGACTTTTTGTGTTGGATCTCAAATCGGATGTATATAATATAAATAACAAAAGGCAAAAACCAAATAGTTTGAGTGAGGCCTACCTATGGCATTGTCGATTGGGCCATATTAGTGTGAATCGCATGAAGAAGCTCCATAAAGATGGACTTCTAAAAGACATGGATTATGAATCCATTAATACATGTGAATCATGCTTAATGGGCAAAATGACAAGGTCACCTTTCAAAGGAACCAATCAAAGGGCTGCTGAATTGTTGGGCATAATACATACTGATGTATGTGGGCCAATGACCACAGAAGCTAGAGGTGGCTACAGATACTTCATTACGTTTACTGATGACATGAGTAGATATGGATATATTTACTTAATGTCACATAAATCGGAATCCTTTGAAAAGTTCAAGGAATTCCAAAATGAAGTAGAGACTCAAAGTGGCAAGAAAATAAAAGCACTTCGATCTGATCGTGGTGGTGAGTACTTGAGCCACGAATTTGATCATCATTTGAAAAACTGTGGGATAGTAACATAGTTGTCTACCCCAGGAACACCACAACTTAATGGTGTGTCTGAAAGGAGAAACAGGACCTTGTTAGACATAGTCCGATCAATGATCAGTTTTGTTGATCTTTCGGTATCCTTCTGGGGATATGTCCTCACTACCGCTGTACTTACATTAAACAGGACTCCGTCAAGAACTGTAGACAAAACTCCATATGAGATATGAACTCGAAAGGTTCCAAAGTTGTCTTTTCTGAAAATATGGGGATGTGAAGCTTATGTAAAGCGTTTACAAACAGAGAAGCTTGCCCCAAAATCAGATAAATGCTTTTTTATAGGGTATCCAAAAGGAAGTTTTGGATATTACTTCTACAATCCAACTCAGCAAAAGGTGTTTGTTGCAAGAGATAGTGTCTTTTTGGAAAGGGAATTCCTTTCCAACAAGTCAAGTGGGAGAAATATTCATCTTGAAATAGTTCAAGACGATGAAGAGCAACAAACTCAACAACAAGATGACATGGATGATGTCGTTGATGAGATGATTACTTTTGAAGGCCCAAGCCCTCAGATCATTCAAGAGCCGGAACAAGAGGATCTACAAACAGTTGTAGACCATGTTCCGGATTCAGTTGTTGAACAAGTTGAGCCCACTCGTAGATCGGAAAGGTCAAGGGTACAACCAAGACGTTATGATGATTTCATCTTGAATGTAAGCCTTGACGTTCTTATGTTAGAACATAGTGAGCCTTCCACATATAAGCAAGCAGTGACGGGTCCAAACTCCAAGAAATGGCTTGAGGCCATGAGGTCCGAAATGGATTCGATGTTTGAAAATCAAGTTTGGGACTTGATAGATTTGCCAAATGGGGTAAAACCCATAGGAAGCAAATGGATTTTCAAGCTCAAAAATGACAAGGATGGAAATGTGTCTGTTTACAAGGCAAGTCTAGTTGCAAAAGGTTTTAGGCAGATTCATGGTATAGACTATAACGAGACATTTTCACCAGTTGTCATAGTTAGATCCATTAGGATAATCCTAGCTATTGACACATATTATGACTATGAGATATGGCAAATGGATGTCAAAACCGCTTATCTAAATGGTCTTTTGGAAGAGGATGTGTACATGACACAACCTGAAGGTTTTGAAGATCCAAATGATGTTGGGAAGGTATGCAAGCTTAAGAAGTCCATTTATGGACTTAAGCAAGCATCCATGAGTTGGAACTTTCGATTTGATGAAAAGATCAAAGAGTTTGATTTCATTAGATGTGAAGAGGATCCTTGTGTTTACAAGAAGTTTAGTGGGAGTAATGTAGCCTTCTTAGTCTTGTATGTGGATGACATACTATTTATTGGGAATGACATTCCGATGCTAGAGTCCGTAAAGGAATGGCTGAAGAAATGTTTCTCAATGAAAGACTTAGGAAATGCCGAGTACATACTTGGAATTAAGATCTACAGAGATAGATCTAAGAGGCTTCTTGGATTGAGTCAAGGAACTTATATTGATAAGATTCTTAATAGATTCAAGATGCAGGATTCCAAGAAGGGGTTTTTACCCATGCAACATGGTGTATATCTCAGCAAGAAGCAGTGTCATAAAACACCTACTGAGCTTGAGAAGATGAACCAGATCTCATATGCTTCTGCTATAGGATCTAGCATGTATGCCATGGTATGTACACGTCCTGATGTTGCGTATGCTTTGAGCATGTGTAGCAGATACCAATCAAGTCCTGGAGAAGCACACTGGAGTGCAGCTAAGAATATCCTAAAGTACTTAAGAAGGACCAAGGATAATTTCTTAGTATATGGGGGAGATGAAAAATTGATCGTACAAGGCTATACTGATGCAAGCTTTCAGACTGACCGAGATGGCTTTGAGTCTCAATCGGGTTATGTCTTCATCCTTAACGGAGGAGCTGTGAGCTGGAAGAGCTCCAAGCAGGATATAGTAGCAGATTCTACAACAGAGGCTGAGTACATTGTTGCTAGTGAAGCAGCAAAGGAGGCTGTTTGGATGAAGAAGTTCCTGGATGAACTCGGTATTGTTCCTAGTATTTCAGTGCCTATCGACATCTATTGTGACAACAATGGTGCCATAGCCCAGGCAAAGGAACCGAGTTCAAGCTCCAAATCCAGACACGTTATGAGGAAGTATCACCTTATTCGACGCATCATCACTGAGGGTGACATTAGGATGTGTAAGGTGCATACTGATGACAACATTGCAGATCCATTGACCAAGCCTATGCCTAGGCCTAAGCATGTGAGTCACACTAGGGCTAAGGGTCTCAAGCACATTGGAGAATGGCTTTGAGTTTGCTTTTATATTACATTGTGTATTTATGAGTGTTGGACACTAGTTTTATATTTGACTTGATGATTTTATGATATATGATATTTCATCCTTATTTATATATTGTTTTGATCGATATTGAATAATATGTCCAAATAATTCATTATTAACAAATGGGATCACTTTAAGTGTTCTGCTGAATGAAACCCCATTAAGTGAAATGAAGTTTTGAATTATTGAAAGTCTATTGTTCAAAATCATCAAATGGACATGGATGATTTTAATAGTAACTATATTGTAAGTTGACTGATAGCGCCAGGTTTCATGGGCTATAGGGACATGGAGATGACTAGTCATTTACATATATATGTATGGATGATACATGTAAGACTGACCCACCTTAAGACTCTCCAAAAGAGATTGTAGAGTTTTAAGTTAAACCATGATTAGTAGATTCCTCAGACATGAGTATGTTTTGGTCTCACTTGATGATTGGTATTTCTTTGACACTGTTAAACACTTTCCGTAAAAGGGAGTTATAAAGGCAGTAGTTAGGATTGCCAAAAGTTGAGTGGGAGCCATAGTCATACAAGATTGGAGAAGTCCTCCTGGTTCGTGTATACTGTGATACATTGAACAGGATTGGTGTCTCGGCCACTTGAAGACCAAGAACTGAAAATTCATGGCCATGCTCGGATGGATTATTTGTAATCATCCATTTAATTGACAGTTCAAACTCGGAGTTCAAGAAACACATTTGACATTAGATATGAATGTCACCATATCGCCAAATAAGACATTAAGAGACAAAGGTATCTTATATTGCACACTTGTTTAAGGACAAGTGGGAGATTGAAGGAATTGTGTCCTTTAATTTAATGTGCAATGACTAAACTTGGAATAGGACAATTAACGGAGATAATTCAATCCGATTATTTTAGGACTCGTAGTGCTTTGCTAGAAGCCAACTACGATTAATGGGCTTAAACGAGTTAAACCCATAACTATTATAAACGGGTCCTATGCGGTCACACACTTTGAGTTGACGGACTAGATCAACGGGAATGATGGTTGAATATTAATATATATATTGTATATTATTAATATATCCATATTATTTATTTATGAAATAATTAATTAGTGGATATTAACTAGGGAGATTAATTAGAGGAGTTACACATTTTGTAACTCCCTCCTCCTAATTAGTAAGAAATATCCTCCTCCTAATAAAAGAGAGATATCTCTCATCACTTGGAATCGAAGGGAATATAGAGAGACCAAAAAGAGAGCAAAAGAAATAAAAAGCCAAACGTTGGTTTTGTTTTTGGTTTTTAGAGGGTTGACTACCATCTTCATCTGAAGCAATTCGATTGCACGCTTTGCGATCTTCGTCCTAGCAGTCGAAACCAAAGGCGATCTTGACCGGGCTCGTGTGGACCAACTAGAGGAGCAACACGTGGGGCTCTCATCTCTTTCGTCCCTTCGCGATCAGATCCGGTTCACGCATCAACAGGTATTTCCTATGAACCATAAATCGTTGCCTATCATTTGTGCTTGTAGATCCTACGATTAGATGTTTAGATATGATCTGAAATTCCGCTTAAAGCATCTAATAAACCTTCAATTGGTATCAGAGCGATCTTGCATAGATTGATAGGATCAATGATTTGATGCGGATCTTGATTTAAATTGGTGGTGAATTTTATATGGATAAAGATGTAAAATTGAAATGGAGATTTTGATGAATTGAGACATGAAATTGTATGAATTGATATGGAAATTGGATACCACCGAACCGAGTCAGATTCGATCCGATTAGGTGATGGAAAGGCCACAAAATTGACCGAACCGGTGGATGTTTCCGTATGTATATTTGACTAGATCTCAAAATATATTTGATATAAAATATCTGAAGCAAAATATTTGCCATAAAATTTTTATTTTTTTCGCTAAGTCACAAAATGTTTGATATAAAATATTTGCCGGTGATTTGAGATTTTGCCTATAAAATTAAGATGGATAATATAAATAACAAAAGGCAAAAACCAAATAGTTTGAGTGAGGCCTACCTATGGCATTGTCGATTGGGCCATATTAGTGTGAATCGCATGAAGAAGCTCCATAAAGATGGACTTCTAAAAGACATGGATTATGAATCCATTAATACATGTGAATCATGCTTAATGGGCAAAATGACAAGGTCACCTTTCAAAGGAACCAATCAAAGGGCTGCTGAATTGTTGGGCATAATACATACTGATGTATGTGGGCCAATGACCACAGAAGCTAGAGGTGGCTACAGATACTTCATTACGTTTACTGATGACATGAGTAGATATGGATATATTTACTTAATGTCACATAAATCGGAATCCTTTGAAAAGTTCAAGGAATTCCAAAATGAAGTAGAGACTCAAAGTGGCAAGAAAATAAAAGCACTTCGATCTGATCGTGGTGGTGAGTACTTGAGCCACGAATTTGATCATCATTTGAAAAACTGTGGGATAGTAACATAGTTGTCTACCCCAGGAACACCACAACTTAATGGTGTGTCTGAAAGGAGAAACAGGACCTTGTTAGACATAGTCCGATCAATGATCAGTTTTGTTGATCTTTCGGTATCCTTCTGGGGATATGTCCTCACTACCGCTGTACTTACATTAAACAGGACTCCGTCAAGAACTGTAGACAAAACTCCATATGAGATATGAACTCGAAAGGTTCCAAAGTTGTCTTTTCTGAAAATATGGGGATGTGAAGCTTATGTAAAGCGTTTACAAACAGAGAAGCTTGCCCCAAAATCAGATAAATGCTTTTTTATAGGGTATCCAAAAGGAAGTTTTGGATATTACTTCTACAATCCAACTCAGCAAAAGGTGTTTGTTGCAAGAGATAGTGTCTTTTTGGAAAGGGAGTTCCTTTCCAACAAGTCAAGTGGGAGAAATATTCATCTTGAAATAGTTCAAGACGATGAAGAGCAACAAACTCAACAACAAGATGACATGGATGATGTCGTTGATGAGATGATTACTTTTGAAGGCCCAAGCCCTCAGATCATTCAAGAGCCGGAACAAGAGGATCTACAAACAGTTGTAGACCATGTTCCGGATTCAGTTGTTGAACAAGTTGAGCCCACTCGTAGATCGGAAAGGTCAAGGGTACAACCAAGACGTTATGATGATTTCATCTTGAATGTAAGCCTTGATGTTCTTATGTTAGAACATAGTGAGCCTTCCACATATAAGCAAGCAGTGACGGGTCCAGACTCCAAGAAATGGCTTGAGGCCATGAGGTCCGAAATGGATTCGATGTTTGAAAATCAAGTTTGGGACTTGATAGATTTGCCAAATGGGGTAAAACCCATAGGAAGCAAATGGATTTTCAAGCTCAAAAATGACAAGGATGGAAATGTGTCTGTTTACAAGGCAAGTCTAGTTGCAAAAGGTTTTAGGCAGATTCATGGTATAGACTATAACGAGACATTTTCACCAGTTGTCATGGTTAGATCCATTAGGATAATCCTAGCTATTGACGCATATTATGACTATGAGATATGGCAAATGGATGTCAAAACCGCTTATCTAAATGGTCTTTTGGAAGAGGATGTGTACATGACACAACCTGAAGGTTTTGAAGATCCAAATGATGTTGGGAAGGTATGCAAGCTTAAGAAGTCCATTTATGGACTTAAGCAAGCATCCATGAGTTGGAACTTTCGATTTGATGAAAAGATCAAAGAGTTTGATTTCATTAGATGTGAAGAGGATCCTTGTGTTTACAAGAAGTTTAGTGGGAGTAATGTAGCCTTCTTAGTCTTGTATGTGGATGACATACTACTTATTGGGAATGACATTCCGATGCTAGAGTCCGTAAAGGAATGGCTGAAGAAATGTTTCTCAATGAAAGACTTAGGAAATGCCGAGTACATACTTGGAATTAAGATCTACAGAGATAGATCTAAGAGGCTTCTTGGATTGAGTCAAGGAACTTATATTGATAAGATTCTTAATAGATTCAAGATGCAGGATTCCAAGAAGGGGTTTTTACCCATGCAACATGGTGTATATCTCAGCAAGAAGCAGTGTCATAAAACACCTACTGAGCTTGAGAAGATGAACCAGATCTCATATGCTTCTGCTATAGGATCTAGCATGTATGCCATGGTATGTACACGTCTTGATGTTGCGTATGCTTTGAGCATGTGTAGCAGATACCAATCAAGTCTTGGAGAAGCACACTGGAGTGCAGCTAAGAATATCCTAAAGTACTTAAGAAGGACCAAGGATAATTTCTTAGTATATGGGGGAGATGAAAAATTGATCGTACAAGGCTATACTGATGCAAGCTTTCAGACTGACTGAGATGGCTTTGAGTCTCAATCGGGTTATGTCTTCATCCTTAACGGAGGAGCTGTGAGCTGGAAGAGCTCCAAGCAGGATACAGTAGCAGATTCTACAACAGAGGCTGAGTACATTGTTGCTAGTGAAGCAGCAAAGGAGGCTGTTTGGATGAAGAAGTTCCTGGATGAACTCGGTATTGTTCCTAGTATTTCAGTGCCTATCGACATCTATTGTGACAACAATGGTGCCATAGCCCAGGCAAAGGAACCGAGTTCAAGCTCCAAATCCAGACACGTTATGAGGAAGTATCACCTTATTCGACGCATCATCACTGAGGGTGACATTAAGATGTGTAAGGTGCATACTGATGACAACATTGTAGATCCATTGACCAAGCCTATGCCTAGGCCTAAGCATGTGAGTCACACTAGGGCTAAGGGTCTCAAGCACATTGGAGAATGGCTTTGAGTTTGCTTTTATATTACATTGTGTATTTATGAGTGTTGGACACTAGTTTTATGTTTGACTTGATGATTTTATGATATATGATATTTCATCCTTATTTATATATTGTTTTGATCGATATTGAATAATATGTCCAAATAATTCATTATTAACAAATGGGATCACTTTAAGTGTTCTGGTGAATGAAACCCCATTAAGTGAAATGAAGTTTTGAATTATTGAAAAAGTCTATAGTTCGAAATCATCAAATGGACATGGATGATTTTATTAGTAACTATATTGTAAGTTGACTGATAGCGCCAGGTTTCATCGGCTATAGGGACATGTAGATATCTAGTCATTTACATATATATGTATGGATGATACATGTAAGACTGACCCACCTTAAGACTCTCCAAAAGAGATTGTAGAGTTTTAAGTTAAACCATGATTAGTAGATTCCTCAGACATGAGTATGTTGTGGTCTCACTTGATGATTGGTTTTTCTTTGACACTGTTAAACACTTTCCGTAAAAGGGAGTTATAAAGGCAGTTGTTAGGATTGCCAAAAGTTGAGTGGGAGCCATAATCATACAAGATTGGAGAAGTCCTTCTGGTTCGTGTATACTGTGATACATTGAATAGGATTGGTGTCTCGGCCACTTGAAGAGCGAGAACTGAAAATGCATGGCCATGCTCGGATGGATTATTTGTAATCATCCGTTTAACTGACAGTTCAAACTCGGAGTTCAAGAAACACATTTGACATTAGATATGAATGTCACCATATCGTCAAATAAGACATTAAGAGACAAAGGTATCTTATATTGAACACTTGTTTAAGGACAAGTGGGAGATTGAAGGAATTGTGTCCTTTAATTTAATGTGCAATGACTAAACTTGGAATAGGACAATTAACGGAGATAATTCAATCCGATTATTTTAGGATTCGTAGTGCTTTGCTAGAAGCCAACTACGATTAATGGGCTTAAACGAGTTAAACCCATAACTATTATAAACGGGTCCTATGCGGTCACACACTTTGAGTTGACGGACTAGATCAACGGGAATGATGGTTGAATATTAATATATATATTGTATATTATTAATATATCCATATTATTTATTTATGAAATAATTAATTAGTGGATATTAACTAGGGAGATTAATTAGAGGAGTTACACATTTTGTAACTCCCTCCTCCTAATTAGTAAGAAATATCCTCCTCCTAATAAAAGAGAGATATCTCTCATCACTTGGAATCGAAGGGAATATAGAGAGACCAAAAAGAGAGCAAAAGAAATAAAAAGCCAAACGTTGGTTTTGTTTTTGGTTTTTAGAGGGTTGACTACCATCTTCATCTGAAGCAATTCGATTGCACGCTTTGCGATCTTCGTCCTAGCAGTCGAAACCAAAGGCGATCTTGACCGGGCTCGTGTGGACCAACTAGAGGAGCAACACGTGGGGCTCTCATCTCTTTCGTCCCTTCGCGATCAGATCCGGTTCACGCATCAACAGGTATTTCCTATGAACCATAAATCGTTGCCTATCATTTGTGCTTGTAGATCCTACGATTAGATGTTTAGATATGATCTGAAATTCCGCTTAAAGCATCTAATAAACCTTCAATTGGTATCAGAGCGATCTTGCATAGATTGATAGGATCAATGATTTGATGCGGATCTTGATTTAAATTGGTGGTGAATTTTATATGGATAAAGATGTAAAATTGAAATGGAGATTTTGATGAATTGAGACATGAAATTGTATGAATTGATATGGAAATTGGATACCACCGAACCGAGTCAGATTCGATCCGATTAGGTGATGGAAAGGCCACAAAATTGACCGAACCGGTGGATGTTTCCGTATGTATATTTGACTAGATCTCAAAATATATTTGATATAAAATATCTGAAGCAAAATATTTGCCATAAAATTTTTATTTTTTTCGCTAAGTCACAAAATGTTTGATATAAAATATTTGCCGGTGATTTGAGATTTTGCCTATAAAATTAAGATGGATAATATAAATAACAAAAGGCAAAAACCAAATAGTTTGAGTGAGGCCTACCTATGGCATTGTCGATTGGGCCATATTAGTGTGAATCGCATGAAGAAGCTCCATAAAGATGGACTTCTAAAAGACATGGATTATGAATCCATTAATACATGTGAATCATGCTTAATGGGCAAAATGACAAGGTCACCTTTCAAAGGAACCAATCAAAGGGCTGCTGAATTGTTGGGCATAATACATACTGATGTATGTGGGCCAATGACCACAGAAGCTAGAGGTGGCTACAGATACTTCATTACGTTTACTGATGACATGAGTAGATATGGATATATTTACTTAATGTCACATAAATCGGAATCCTTTGAAAAGTTCAAGGAATTCCATAATGAAGTAGAGACTCAAAGTGGCAAGAAAATAAAAGCACTTCGATCTGATCGTGGTGGTGAGTACTTGAGCCACGAATTTGATCATCATTTGAAAAACTGTGGGATAGTAACATAGTTGTCTACCCCAGGAACACCACAACTTAATGGTGTGTCTGAAAGGAGAAACAGGACCTTGTTAGACATAGTCCGATCAATGATCAGTTTTGTTGATCTTCCGGTATCCTTCTGGGGATATGCCCTCACTACCGCTGTACTTACATTAAACAGGACTCTGTCAAGAACTGTAGACAAAACTCCATATGAGATATGAACTGGAAAGGTTCCAAAGTTGTCTTTTCTGAAAATATGGGGATGTGAAGCTTATGTAAAGCGTTTACAAACAGAGAAGCTTGCCCCAAAATCAGATAAATGCTTTTTTATAGGGTATCCAAAAGGAAGTTTTGGATATTACTTCTACAATCCAACTCAGCAAAAGGTGTTTGTTGCAAGAGATAGTGTCTTTTTGGAAAGGGAGTTCCTTTCCAACAAGTCAAGTGGGAGAAATATTCATCTTGAAATAGTTCAAGACGATGAAGAGCAACAAACTCAACAACAAGATGACATGGATGATGTCGTTGATGAGATGATTACTTTTGAAGGCCCAAGCCCTCAGATCATTCAAGAGCCGGAACAAGAGGATCTACAAACAGTTGTAGACCATGTTCCGGATTCAGTTGTTGAACAAGTTGAGCCCACTCGTAGATCGGAAAGGTCAAGGGTACAACCAAGACGTTATGATGATTTCATCTTGAATGTAAGCCTTGATGTTCTTATGTTAGAACATAGTGAGCCTTCCACATATAAGCAAGCAGTGACGGGTCCAGACTCCAAGAAATGGCTTGAGGCCATGAGGTCCGAAATGGATTCGATGTTTGAAAATCAAGTTTGGGACTTGATAGATTTGCCAAATGGGGTAAAACCCATAGGAAGCAAATGGATTTTCAAGCTCAAAAATGACAAGGATGGAAATGTGTCTGTTTACAAGGCAAGTCTAGTTGCAAAAGGTTTTAGGCAGATTCATGGTATAGACTATAACGAGACATTTTCACCAGTTGTCATGGTTAGATCCATTAGGATAATCCTAGCTATTGACGCATATTATGACTATGAGATATGGCAAATGGATGTCAAAACCGCTTATCTAAATGGTCTTTTGGAAGAGGATGTGTACATGACACAACCTGAAGGTTTTGAAGATCCAAATGATGTTGGGAAGGTATGCAAGCTTAAGAAGTCCATTTATGGACTTAAGCAAGCATCCATGAGTTGGAACTTTCGATTTGATGAAAAGATCAAAGAGTTTGATTTCATTAGATGTGAAGAGGATCCTTGTGTTTACAAGAAGTTTAGTGGGAGTAATGTAGCCTTCTTAGTCTTGTATGTGGATGACATACTATTTATTGGGAATGACATTCCGATGCTAGAGTCCGTAAAGGAATGGCTGAAGAAATGTTTCTCAATGAAAGACTTAGGAAATGCCGAGTACATACTTGGAATTAAGATCTACAGAGATAGATCTAAGAGGCTTCTTGGATTGAGTCAAGGAACTTATATTGATAAGATTCTTAATAGATTCAAGATGCAGGATTCCAAGAAGGGGTTTTTACCCATGCAACATGGTGTATATCTCAGCAAGAAGCAGTGTCATAAAACACCTACTGAGCTTGAGAAGATGAACCAGATCTCATATGCTTCTGCTATAGGATCTAGCATGTATGCCATGGTATGTACACGTCCTGATGTTGCGTATGCTTTGAGCATGTGTAGCAGATACCAATCAAGTCCTGGAGAAGCACACTGGAGTGCAGCTAAGAATATCCTAAAGTACTTAAGAAGGACCAAGGATAATTTCTTAGTATATGGGGGAGATGAAAAATTGATCGTACAAGGCTATACTGATGCAAGCTTTCAGACTGACTGAGATGGCTTTGAGTCTCAATCGGGTTATGTCTTCATCCTTAACGGAGGAGCTGTGAGCTGGAAGAGCTCCAAGCAGGATACAGTAGCAGATTCTACAACAGAGGCTGAGTACATTGTTGCTAGTGAAGCAGCAAAGGAGGCTGTTTGGATGAAGAAGTTCCTGGATGAACTCGGTATTGTTCCTAGTATTTCAGTGCCTATCGACATCTATTGTGACAACAATGGTGCCATAGCCCAGGCAAAGGAACCGAGTTCAAGCTCCAAATCCAGACACGTTATGAGGAAGTATCACCTTATTCGACGCATCATCACTGAGGGTGACATTAGGATGTGTAAGGTGCATACTGATGACAACATTGCAGATCCATTGACCAAGCCTATGCCTAGGCCTAAGCATGTGAGTCACACTAGGGCTAAGGGTCTCAAGCACATTGGAGAATGGCTTTGAGTTTGCTTTTATATTACATTGTGTATTTATGAGTGTTGGACACTAGTTTTATGTTTGACTTGATGATTTTATGATATATGATATTTCATCCTTATTTATATATTGTTTTGATCGATATTGAATAATATGTCCAAATAATTCATTATTAACAAATGGGATCACTTTAAGTGTTCTGGTGAATGAAACCCCATTAAGTGAAATGAAGTTTTGAATTATTGAAAAAGTCTATAGTTCGAAATCATCAAATGGACATGGATGATTTTATTAGTAACTATATTGTAAGTTGACTGATAGCGCCAGGTTTCATCGGCTATAGGGACATGTAGATATCTAGTCATTTACATATATATGTATGGATGATACATGTAAGACTGACCCACCTTAAGACTCTCCAAAAGAGATTGTAGAGTTTTAAGTTAAACCATGATTAGTAGATTCCTCAGACATGAGTATGTTGTGGTCTCACTTGATGATTGGTTTTTCTTTGACACTGTTAAACACTTTCCGTAAAAGGGAGTTATAAAGGCAGTTGTTAGGATTGCCAAAAGTTGAGTGGGAGCCATAATCATACAAGATTGGAGAAGTCCTTCTGGTTCGTGTATACTGTGATACATTGAATAGGATTGGTGTCTCGGCCACTTGAAGAGCGAGAACTGAAAATGCATGGCCATGCTCGGATGGATTATTTGTAATCATCCGTTTAACTGACAGTTCAAACTCGGAGTTCAAGAAACACATTTGACATTAGATATGAATGTCACCATATCGTCAAATAAGACATTAAGAGACAAAGGTATCTTATATTGAACACTTGTTTAAGGACAAGTGGGAGATTGAAGGAATTGTGTCCTTTAATTTAATGTGCAATGACTAAACTTGGAATAGGACAATTAACGGAGATAATTCAATCCGATTATTTTAGGATTCGTAGTGCTTTGCTAGAAGCCAACTACGATTAATGGGCTTAAACGAGTTAAACCCATAACTATTATAAACGGGTCCTATGCGGTCACACACTTTGAGTTGACGGACTAGATCAACGGGAATGATGGTTGAATATTAATATATATATTGTATATTATTAATATATCCATATTATTTATTTATGAAATAATTAATTAGTGGATATTAACTAGGGAGATTAATTAGAGGAGTTACACATTTTGTAACTCCCTCCTCCTAATTAGTAAGAAATATCCTCCTCCTAATAAAAGAGAGATATCTCTCATCACTTGGAATCGAAGGGAATATAGAGAGACCAAAAAGAGAGCAAAAGAAATAAAAAGCCAAACGTTGGTTTTGTTTTTGGTTTTTAGAGGGTTGACTACCATCTTCATCTGAAGCAATTCGATTGCACGCTTTGCGATCTTCGTCCTAGCAGTCGAAACCAAAGGCGATCTTGACCGGGCTCGTGTGGACCAACTAGAGGAGCAACACGTGGGGCTCTCATCTCTTTCGTCCCTTCGCGATCAGATCCGGTTCACGCATCAACAGGTATTTCCTATGAACCATAAATCGTTGCCTATCATTTGTGCTTGTAGATCCTACGATTAGATGTTTAGATATGATCTGAAATTCCGCTTAAAGCATCTAATAAACCTTCAATTGGTATCAGAGCGATCTTGCATAGATTGATAGGATCAATGATTTGATGCGGATCTTGATTTAAATTGGTGGTGAATTTTATATGGATAAAGATGTAAAATTGAAATGGAGATTTTGATGAATTGAGACATGAAATTGTATGAATTGATATGGAAATTGGATACCACCGAACCGAGTCAGATTCGATCCGATTAGGTGATGGAAAGGCCACAAAATTGACCGAACCGGTGGATGTTTCCGTATGTATATTTGACTAGATCTCAAAATATATTTGATATAAAATATCTGAAGCAAAATATTTGCCATAAAATTTTTATTTTTTTCGCTAAGTCACAAAATGTTTGATATAAAATATTTGCCGGTGATTTGAGATTTTGCCTATAAAATTAAGATGGATAATATAAATAACAAAAGGCAAAAACCAAATAGTTTGAGTGAGGCCTACCTATGGCATTGTCGATTGGGCCATATTAGTGTGAATCGCATGAAGAAGCTCCATAAAGATGGACTTCTAAAAGACATGGATTATGAATCCATTAATACATGTGAATCATGCTTAATGGGCAAAATGACAAGGTCACCTTTCAAAGGAACCAATCAAAGGGCTGCTGAATTGTTGGGCATAATACATACTGATGTATGTGGGCCAATGACCACAGAAGCTAGAGGTGGCTACAGATACTTCATTACGTTTACTGATGACATGAGTAGATATGGATATATTTACTTAATGTCACATAAATCGGAATCCTTTGAAAAGTTCAAGGAATTCCAGAATGAAGTAGAGACTCAAAGTGGCAAGTAAATAAAAGCACTTCGATCTGATCGTGGTGGTGAGTACTTGAGACACGAATTTGATCATTATTTGAAAAACTGTGGGATAGTAACACAGTTGTCTACCCCAGGAACACCACATATTAATGGTGTGTCTGAACGGAGAAACAAGACCTTGTTAGACATGGTTTGAGTTTTTTGATCTTCCGGTATCCTTCTGGGGATATGCCCTCACTATCGCTGTACTTACATTAAACAGGACTCCGTCAAGAACTGTAGACAAAATTCCATATGAGATATGGACTGGAAAGGTTCCAAAGTTGTCTTTTCTGAAAATATGGGGATGTGAAGCTTATGTAAAGCGTTTACAAACAGAGAAGCTTGCCCCAAAATCAGATAAATGCTTTTTTATAGGGTATCCAAAAGGAAGTTTTGGATATTACTTCTACAATCCAACTCAGCAAAAGGTGTTTGTTGCAAGAGATAGTGTCTTTTTGGAAAGGGAGTTCCTTTCCAACAAGTCAAGTGGGAGAAATATTCATCTTGAAATAGTTCAAGACGATGAAGAGCAACAAACTCAACAACAAGATGACATGGATGATGTCGTTGATGAGATGATTACTTTTGAAGGCCCAAGCCCTCAGATCATTCAAGAGCCGGAACAAGAGGATCTACAAACAGTTGTAGACCATGTTCCGGATTCAGTTGTTGAACAAGTTGAGCCCACTCGTAGATCGGAAAGGTCAAGGGTACAACCAAGACGTTATGATGATTTCATCTTGAATGTAAGCCTTGA
>BSUD01000007.1:32258197-32359796 GCA_033239045.1 Fagopyrum esculentum
AAAATGCATGGCCATGCTCGGATGGATTATTTGTAATCATCCGTTTAACTGACAGTTCAAACTCGGAGTTCAAGAAACACATTTGACATTAGATATGAATGTCACCATATCGTCAAATAAGACATTAAGAGACAAAGGTATCTTATATTGAACACTTGTTTAAGGACAAGTGGGAGATTGAAGGAATTGTGTCCTTTAATTTAATGTGCAATGACTAAACTTGGAATAGGACAATTAACGGAGATAATTCAATCCGATTATTTTAGGATTCGTAGTGCTTTGCTAGAAGCCAACTACGATTAATGGGCTTAAACGAGTTAAACCCATAACTATTATAAACGGGTCCTATGCGGTCACACACTTTGAGTTGACGGACTAGATCAACGGGAATGATGGTTGAATATTAATATATATATTGTATATTATTAATATATCCATATTATTTATTTATGAAATAATTAATTAGTGGATATTAACTAGGGAGATTAATTAGAGGAGTTACACATTTTGTAACTCCCTCCTCCTAATTAGTAAGAAATATCCTCCTCCTAATAAAAGAGAGATATCTCTCATCACTTGGAATCGAAGGGAATATAGAGAGACCAAAAAGAGAGCAAAAGAAATAAAAAGCCAAACGTTGGTTTTGTTTTTGGTTTTTAGAGGGTTGACTACCATCTTCATCTGAAGCAATTCGATTGCACGCTTTGCGATCTTCGTCCTAGCAGTCGAAACCAAAGGCGATCTTGACCGGGCTCGTGTGGACCAACTAGAGGAGCAACACGTGGGGCTCTCATCTCTTTCGTCCCTTCGCGATCAGATCCGGTTCACGCATCAACAGGTATTTCCTATGAACCATAAATCGTTGCCTATCATTTGTGCTTGTAGATCCTACGATTAGATGTTTAGATATGATCTGAAATTCCGCTTAAAGCATCTAATAAACCTTCAATTGGTATCAGAGCGATCTTGCATAGATTGATAGGATCAATGATTTGATGCGGATCTTGATTTAAATTGGTGGTGAATTTTATATGGATAAAGATGTAAAATTGAAATGGAGATTTTGATGAATTGAGACATGAAATTGTATGAATTGATATGGAAATTGGATACCACCGAACCGAGTCATATTCGATCCGATTAGGTGATGGAAAGGCCACAAAATTGACCGAACCGGTGGATGTTTCCGTATGTATATTTGACTAGATCTCAAAATATATTTGATATAAAATATCTGAAGCAAAATATTTGCCATAAAATTTTATTTTTTTTCGCTAAGTCACAAAATGTTTGATATAAAATATTTGCCGGTGATTTGAGATTTTGCCTATAAAATTAAGATGGATAATATAAATAACAAAAGGCAAAAACCAAATAGTTTGAGTGAGGCCTACCTATGGCATTGTCGATTGGGCCATATTAGTGTGAATCGCATGAAGAAGCTCCATAAAGATGGACTTCTAAAAGACATGGATTATGAATCCATTAATACATGTGAATCATGCTTAATGGGCAAAATGACAAGGTCACCTTTCAAAGGAACCAATCAAAGGGCTGCTGAATTGTTGGGCATAATACATACTGATGTATGTGGGCCAATGACCACAGAAGCTAGAGGTGGCTACAGATACTTCATTACGTTTACTGATGACATGAGTAGATATGGATATATTTACTTAATGTCACATAAATCGGAATCCTTTGAAAAGTTCAAGGAATTCCAAAATGAAGTAGAGACTCAAAGTGGCAAGAAAATAAAAGCACTTCGATCTGATCGTGGTGGTGAGTACTTGAGCCACGAATTTGATCATCATTTGAAAAACTGTGGGATAGTAACATAGTTGTCTACCCCAGGAACACCACAACTTAATGGTGTGTCTGAAAGGAGAAACAGGACCTTGTTAGACATAGTCCGATCAATGATCAGTTTTGTTGATCTTTCGGTATCCTTCTGGGGATATGTCCTCACTACCGCTGTACTTACATTAAACAGGACTCCGTCAAGAACTGTAGACAAAACTCCATATGAGATATGAACTCGAAAGGTTCCAAAGTTGTCTTTTCTGAAAATATGGGGATGTGAAGCTTATGTAAAGCGTTTACAAACAGAGAAGCTTGCCCCAAAATCAGATAAATGCTTTTTTATAGGGTATCCAAAAGGAAGTTTTGGATATTACTTCTACAATCCAACTCAGCAAAAGGTGTTTGTTGCAAGAGATAGTGTCTTTTTGGAAAGGGAATTCCTTTCCAACAAGTCAAGTGGGAGAAATATTCATCTTGAAATAGTTCAAGACGATGAAGAGCAACAAACTCAACAACAAGATGACATGGATGATGTCGTTGATGAGATGATTACTTTTGAAGGCCCAAGCCCTCAGATCATTCAAGAGCCGGAACAAGAGGATCTACAAACAGTTGTAGACCATGTTCCGGATTCAGTTGTTGAACAAGTTGAGCCCACTCGTAGATCGGAAAGGTCAAGGGTACAACCAAGACGTTATGATGATTTCATCTTGAATGTAAGCCTTGACGTTCTTATGTTAGAACATAGTGAGCCTTCCACATATAAGCAAGCAGTGACGGGTCCAAACTCCAAGAAATGGCTTGAGGCCATGAGGTCCGAAATGGATTCGATGTTTGAAAATCAAGTTTGGGACTTGATAGATTTGCCAAATGGGGTAAAACCCATAGGAAGCAAATGGATTTTCAAGCTCAAAAATGACAAGGATGGAAATGTGTCTGTTTACAAGGCAAGTCTAGTTGCAAAAGGTTTTAGGCAGATTCATGGTATAGACTATAACGAGACATTTTCACCAGTTGTCATAGTTAGATCCATTAGGATAATCCTAGCTATTGACACATATTATGACTATGAGATATGGCAAATGGATGTCAAAACCGCTTATCTAAATGGTCTTTTGGAAGAGGATGTGTACATGACACAACCTGAAGGTTTTGAAGATCCAAATGATGTTGGGAAGGTATGCAAGCTTAAGAAGTCCATTTATGGACTTAAGCAAGCATCCATGAGTTGGAACTTTCGATTTGATGAAAAGATCAAAGAGTTTGATTTCATTAGATGTGAAGAGGATCCTTGTGTTTACAAGAAGTTTAGTGGGAGTAATGTAGCCTTCTTAGTCTTGTATGTGGATGACATACTATTTATTGGGAATGACATTCCGATGCTAGAGTCCGTAAAGGAATGGCTGAAGAAATGTTTCTCAATGAAAGACTTAGGAAATGCCGAGTACATACTTGGAATTAAGATCTACAGAGATAGATCTAAGAGGCTTCTTGGATTGAGTCAAGGAACTTATATTGATAAGATTCTTAATAGATTCAAGATGCAGGATTCCAAGAAGGGGTTTTTACCCATGCAACATGGTGTATATCTCAGCAAGAAGCAGTGTCATAAAACACCTACTGAGCTTGAGAAGATGAACCAGATCTCATATGCTTCTGCTATAGGATCTAGCATGTATGCCATGGTATGTACACGTCCTGATGTTGCGTATGCTTTGAGCATGTGTAGCAGATACCAATCAAGTCCTGGAGAAGCACACTGGAGTGCAGCTAAGAATATCCTAAAGTACTTAAGAAGGACCAAGGATAATTTCTTAGTATATGGGGGAGATGAAAAATTGATCGTACAAGGCTATACTGATGCAAGCTTTCAGACTGACCGAGATGGCTTTGAGTCTCAATCGGGTTATGTCTTCATCCTTAACGGAGGAGCTGTGAGCTGGAAGAGCTCCAAGCAGGATATAGTAGCAGATTCTACAACAGAGGCTGAGTACATTGTTGCTAGTGAAGCAGCAAAGGAGGCTGTTTGGATGAAGAAGTTCCTGGATGAACTCGGTATTGTTCCTAGTATTTCAGTGCCTATCGACATCTATTGTGACAACAATGGTGCCATAGCCCAGGCAAAGGTACCGAGTTCAAGCTCCAAATCTAGACACGTTATGAGGAAGTATCACCTTATTCGACGCATCATCACTGAGGGTGACATTAGGATGTGTAAGGTGCATACTGATGACAACATTGCAGATCCATTGACCAAGCCTATGCCTAGGCCTAAGCATGTGAGTCACACTAGGGCTAAGGGTCTCAAGCACATTGGAGAATGGCTTTGAGTTTGCTTTTATATTACATTGTGTATTTATGAGTGTTGGACACTAGTTTTATATTTGACTTGATGATTTTATGATATATGATATTTCATCCTTATTTATATATTGTTTTGATCGATATTGAATAATATGTCCAAATAATTCATTATTAACAAATGGGATCACTTTAAGTGTTCTGCTGAATGAAACCCTATTAAGTGAAATGAAGTTTTGAATTATTGAAAAAGTCTATAGTTCGAAATCATCAAATGGACATGGATGATTTTATTAGTAACTATATTGTAAGTTGACTGATAGCGCCAGGTTTCATCGGCTATAGGGACATGGAGATATCTAGTCATTTACATATATATGTATGGATGATACATGTAAGACTGACTCACCTTAAGACTCTCCAAAAGAGATTGTAGAGTTTTATCTTTCATAATCTGCATGTTTGTATGTACATTATGTGATTTTACTACCATTTCATCTACCTTTGCGAGAATCGAGGTCTACACCTAGTTTCGTTGTAATTGCAGGTAAAATGGCATGTTTTGCATCAAAAAGGAGCAAAAGGAGTCATGAGTCATTTGGAGCTACATCCAGGGAGCATAGCCATGGATTAAAGATTTACTTTGGAGCAGATTCGAGAGATTTCACATTCAGTTGTGACTCACCTCGGTTGACCAGAGATTCATCTCTACCGAGGTGATCCAGAGACGCCGACTCGACCGAGGCGAACACCTAGGACGCGGCGAGAATATTTTATTCTTGGAAGAGATCTTTTAAAATTGGAAAGTGATCTTATATTTTTGGGCTTGGCTCCTGGATGGAAGAAGATATGCAGAATATATATTTTACCTATATTTATGGGAGAATATCTTTCTAAGATTTTTTATCTTTGGAGGGTTATTTTCCTATAAGAAGGGTTGGATTTCCACAATTCCGACATCGCGCTAGACCGTCGATCAAGGTTTACGACGCAGCAGCAGCTTACTCCAATTTGGGAGTTTTCGGAGAACCTTTTTGAAGGTTGAAGGCAGGTTGAAGATCATAGCTTTTATAGCTTTTTGAAGGGTTTTGTAAGATTATCTTCAATTCCTTTCCTTGTTGTTTTGTCTTGTTGGATTGCTATCCAAGGAACGCTTTGTTGTGATATTTGATTCAGTTATTGAAGTCTTTTCATTAAATTCTTCTTTGTTCAAATATTCACTTTCTTCCCTTATATTTTAATACTTTCATTATGATGATGAGTGGCTAATTTCCTTGTGTGATTCTAGGGTGATTAGCTGAAGGTTGTGGGAAAAACAATGATAGAATAATCTTAGATTCCAGTAGGATCCTGAAAGTTCGAGTCTTTAACCTTAACCCTAAGCATCTCGTTCGGTTGATGAACATCTCGGCCGGGGTGGAATTCTTCTGACCGAGGTGGCTTATTTGATCCGTAACTGAGAGTTAAGTGTTAGAGTTTGCTAAATCCTATTCTTATTTCACCTTTCTGGTTCAATGCAAGCTTAGGATGAGACTTACCCGGTAATTCCTTAGTTTGTGTACCAACGATCATAAGTGTAGGTAATAAAGGTTTATCCTTTATTGGGGTTTGAGTGTGCTTCCATCCCGTCTTTGTGAGTTAGCCTGAGACTTACCCGGTAAAGGTTGATTCTATTCCCTTAGATGGTGTGTTAGTTTGAGGTTATAGTTCTATATCTTGATTCCTTGAGACTTACCCGGTAATAGGAGTTACGGTTTAGGATTAGTGTGTAGTGAGACTTACCCGGTGATCTACTCCACTTTAGTAACACCTTCCCCACGCAAAAATCTCAGCTTTGTCCGCTTATCTATAGATCTTGAGTTGGAACCACAACTAGATGCTTTAATCCCTAGAATTGCATGTTTGCTTTATTGACTTCTTATTCATCTTTGATTGTGTTAATCGCTCTTGTGGTTAGAATTAACGTAGCATACCGTGTTGACTCTGTTTCACCGAGTCCCTGTGATCGACCCCTGGAATTTTCTTGCTTTTACTACGATTGACCCGTACACTGCGGGTTCGCATCCTTGTTTTAAGCTTAAGTCTAGGGTTATAAATTTAAAGCTTGCACACACCGTTTGGAGCGAACAAGTTTTTGGCGCCGTTGCCGGGGACTTGGTCTAAACCGAGCCGGTACGGTTTGCTCTTGGGGCATTTGCCCCGTTTTGTCTAACCACTCTACTTGAGTGACTTTTGCAGGTTCTTTCTTAGGTATATGCGAAGAACCCGCGCTGGGAAGGAAATCGTTCCTTACGATCCCAAACTAGAAAGGACATACAAGCGACGCTTAAGAGAAGCGAAGATGGCCCAACAAGACGATCGCGATCTTGCGGCCCAATTGAAAGAGACGCAGGAGCTGCTACGTCTCAGCGAGGATGAACTCAGGCAAGAGAAAGAGGAGAATCGCACCAGGACTGCAGCAATCGAAGCTGAGATTGCTGCCATTAGGAACCAGATTCTACTTCGACCGATGCAGGATCCAGTAGTTGATCCTCGACCGAGGCAGATTCCAGTACCTGACGCCCCGGTCGATGTACTCCCACCTCGGATTCCAGTCCGAGATGTTCTTCTTGCAGGAATCCCGCAAACCCTAGGTCAAAGGATGGACCCTAATCAACAGCTGAGGCGTCCAGGGGTGAACCTAGGAGATCTAGCGGATCATGACTACGAGCTTCGACCACAAGTTCTATCCATGATTCGCCAATGCCAATTCGGAGGGCTAGAGAAGGAGTCGCCGCATCAACATCTTCAAAACTACGAGATCTTGATGGAAACCTTGCGACCTTCCAGAATCGAGAATAACAACTACAAGCTAAGACCTTTTTACTTTTCTTTAAAAGATAGAGCTCTTACTTGGTATCAATCTCTTCCTCCAGGAAAAATTAGCACATGGGAGGAGATGACTACGGAATTCTTAACCAAATTCTTTCCCCCCTCGAAGACCGCTGAAATGAGAGGGAAGATCAATGCTTTCATCATGAAGGACAAGGAGAGCTTGTCCAAATCTTGGGAGCGGTTCAAGGATATCCTTTTGGATTGCCCACATCATGGGATTCCAAAGATCGAGTTGTTGGAAATCTACTTCAAAGGGCTGGACGGAAACACCCAGTTCAATCTCCAACTACTCTCCGCCGGTACCTTCATGGACATGGCGATTGATGAGGCTTGGGACTTCATTGAGAAGCAAGCCTTGCACATGGAGAAGTATACCCACCAAGGAGCTGAAGGTGGAGTTAAAAGAGTCAACTTTCAAGAGACTCAACCCAACAACAATCAACTCACGTCATTGAAGAATGACGTGAAGGAATTAAAAGAGCTCTTGATGGCTCAAACTAAGAAGGAAGAGCAAGGGCAGAGGAACAACAACAACAACGGGTACCGTAACAACAACAACGGTCCCCGAAACAACAACTACAACAACAACAATAGAGGATCCAATAGCAACAACTGGAGGGCGAATAACCAAAACCACGGTAACAATTATTCAAACTCCAATTCTAATGATTCCTCTAATCCTTTTCTCTCTTCCCCTTCTTCTTCTTCTACTCCATTGAAGAGCCAAGGGCAAGGATCAAGTTCGTCTCAGCCGGAAAAGAAGGACGCAGTTCTGGAGGCAATCTTGATCAAGCTTGGCGCTATGGAGAATTCTATGACTTCATTTTCGAGGGCCCAAAAGTCCTTCGAACAACAACTTGCTAGTAGGGCGAATGAAGCGCCAAGAGATCCAGGGAAGCTTCCAGCAAAAACGGAAACTAACCCTAAGGGCCAGTGCATGGCCATAACGACGAGGAGTGGACTCAAAACTGCAGATCCAGTACCTCGCTCGATGCAGACCACCTCGGTCCAGATCCAGTCGAAGAACACCTCGACCGAGATGCCAACCGAGGCGGAGCAACAGAAAGCAGGAGGAACGACAGAAACTTATGTTCCACCTCCTGCATATAAACCACCACTTCCATTCCCTCAGTCCAGAGCCAGAGCACATCTAGACAAGCACTTTGGTAAGTTTCTTGACTTGATGAATAAGCTACATATTAACATTCCCTTCCTTGATGCCATTCTAGGTATGCCCGCCTATGGGAAGTTCTTAAAAGAAATCTTATCAAGGAAGAGGAAGCTGGAGGATGTTGGTGAAGTTAGGATGACATCTAAGTCTTCGGAGCTTATCAAGATTATGAAGGAAAAGATGTCACCTAAGTTGAGAGATCCCGGCTCATTTTGCATTCCCATTAAAGTTGGGGATGTCACTTGTGAAGCCCTTTGCGATCTAGGAGCCAGCGTGAGCATCATCCCGCTGGAGTTATGCACTAAGATCGGTCTTGGAGAGCCCAAACCGGTCAAGATTCGACTTTACATGGCGGATCGCTCCATTACCCATCCCGTGGGCATCTTGGAAGACGTTCCGGTCAAGTTGGGTAATTTCTATCTACCTATAGATTTTGTTGTACTTGACATTCCCGCAGATTATCCAGTACCTATTATTCTCGGGAGGCCATTTCTAGCAACTTCGGGTTGCAACGTGGATTGCAAGAACGCCAAGTTGAAATTCAACGTGGGTGGCGATGAGGTGGAATTCGCACTACTTGCAGCCATGAAGGGGGAGCAACTAACTGATGATATCTTCAACATCTACGATGAAGAAGAATCAAGAGAATTGGTGAGCTCTATCCTTATTAACGATCCACTCGAAAGAGTTATTAGCTTCAGTTTAATGGAGGAAGGTATAGATGCTTCTTGTGATGCAGATATACGAAGCTTGAAGGCATTGGAAGAGGATCCAGGAGCTATAACTGAGAAGCTGATCCAGGAGATGAAGGTTTCCAGCCTCGGATCCAGTAGCAGTACCTCGACCGAGGCACCTTCTGGACAGAGCGAGGCGACTGAAGAACACCTCGGTCAACGCCTTTGCGCCTCGACCAAGGTCGACAGCGAGACGACTCTAACTGAGACTGCATCGAGTCCAGTTTCTGACACCACTCCACTGGAAAGAGGAAGCGAAGATCCCTCCCAGAAAGCACCCCCAATAGTGGAGCTTAAACAACTCCCTAGTCACTTGAGGTATATCTTTCTTGGGCCGGATTCTACTTATCCCGTTATTACTAGTGCTTCCCTCTCCGATTCTGAATTATCTAAGTTAATGCATGTCCTGAGAAAGCATCGAAAAGCCATAGGTTACACCACGGATGATCTTATTGGCATTAAACCTTCTTTCTGCATGCATAGAATTCTAATGGAAGATAATCATAAGACTTCACGGGAACCTCAAAGACGGTTAAATCCGATCATGAAAGAGGTTGTGAAGAAGGAAGTTCTTAAGTTGTTGGATGCAGGTATTATTTATCCTATCTCGGACAGCAAGTGGGTTAGCCCGGTGCATGTCGTTCCGAAGAAAGGAGGGATGACCGTTGTGACGAATAAGAACAACGAGTTGATCCCAACAAGGACCGTTACGGGCTGGAGAGTTTGCATCGATTATAGGAAGCTGAACACGGCAACTCGGAAGGATCATTTTCCGCTTCCCTTCATTGATCAAATGCTCGAACGGTTGGCCCAGCATTCACACTTTTGCTACTTGGACGGCTATAGTGGATTCTTCCAGATTCCTATCCATCCGGATGATCAGGAGAAGACCACCTTCACTTGTCCATGGGAGACGTTTGCCTATCGGAGGATGCCATTCGGATTGTGCAATGCACCCGCTACCTTCCAGCGATGCATGATGGCTATCTTTTCCGAGTACATAGAAGAGATCATGGAGGTATTTATGGATGATTTTTCTGTGTACGGTTCTTCTTTTGATGATTGCCTATCTAACCTTTCTCTAGTACTTAAACGATGTGAAGACACTAACCTTGTTTTGAATTGGGAGAAGTGTCATTTTATGGTTAACGAAGGCATTGTGCTAGGACACCTCGTTTCTAATCGAGGTATTGAGGTCGATCGAGCTAAGATCGAGACTATTGAGAAACTCCCTCCTCCTTGTTCTGTTAAAGGTGTGAGGAGTTTTCTCGGGCATGCAGGTTTCTACAGGAGATTCATCAAAGACTTCTCTAAGATTTCTAAACCTCTAACTAACTTCTTGAATAAAGATGTTGTTTTTGAGTTTTCGCAGGAGTGTCTTGATGCTTTTTACAGGATTAAGGAAGCATTGATCTCCGCTCCCATTATCCAGCCTCCTGATTGGACCTTGCCCTTTGAGGTCATGTGTGACGCTAGTGATGTAGCCGTAGGAGCGGTGCTTGGACAGAAGAAAGATGGACGGACCACCGCCATTTATTATGCTAGCAAGACGCTAGATGAAGCACAACGCAACTACGCTACCACCGAAAAGGAGTTATTGGCGGTTGTATATGCTTTCGAGAAGTTTCGTTCCTATCTAGTAGGAGCGAAACTCATTGTCTACACCGACCATGCAGCCATTCGTTACTTGATGGCTAAGAAAGATGCCAAGCCGCGTCTTATTCGATGGATTCTCTTGCTTCAAGAGTTTGACCTAGAGATCCGCGATAAGAAGGGATCCGAGAATTCAGTTGCGGATCACCTCAGCCGGCTACCGGAATCTTCCCGCGAGGCGGATAACCCACCCATAGACGATTCATTCCCCGATGAGCACTTGCACGTCTTGGAGCGTTTGATGGATCTACTTACTTCACCCCACGATGGAGGTGAAGTATGGGGTGAGGGCACCTCCTACCTCGTTTGAGACGCACTATGGTCCAGCTAGCGACCTTAAATCAAGCGCTTCTTGGGAGGCAACCCAAGGTATTGCTTTCTTTTCCCTTTTTCTAGTCTAGATTAGATAGTCTTTGTTTTTGTTTTGCTTTGCTTTGTTTTTGGCGTTCTGGACAGACAACAGGAAGGAGCACATCTGGAAGGACAGAAGTTCGAGATTTTGAGAAGACAGAAGCACCTCGGTTATTGTCAGAGCACCTCGACCGAGTTGATTCTTGAGCAACCGAGGCGACTAGGGTTTCCGCAGAACCGCCTCGGTCCATACCACCTCGGTCCAGTCGAGACCATCTCGACCGAGGTGACAACAGATCCAGTAACAGTATAAAAGGGGAAAAAAATTTTACTTTTCACATTTTTATCCTCCTCGACCGCGGCGAACAGACGCACCTCGCTCATCTCGAATCTTGCTCATTTTCGACGTTTTCTGCTTCCAAACCGAGATTGAAGGATAGAGGAGTCGATTGCAACTACAGATCTGCAAGAAATTCGAGCGATTCGGCCGGAACGAGGTAAAAACGATCGAAACCCTAACTCGTTCGTTTCCTTCAAATTGGGCTTTGGTTGCCCTTGATTCTGTTGAGGAAAAACTTAAGTACCCCTTAGGAAGCATCGGTAGTGATTTTTGGGGGAAAAGAACTGGATTTTTGAGAGTTGAAATCGCGACTGCCTTCGCCTCGGTCCAGTCGATCTGCACCTCGGTCGAGGTGATTCTTGGAGTTTGTCAGTCGACCGAGGTAGTCTGACAGTGCAGTTTGAAGATGAGTTCAGATCGTCGCTTAGCCCTTAGAGATAGATCCTCCCCTTCCCCTTCTCCTTCCTCATCCTGTCCTTACCGCCCGGTTATCCATGAGAGATGCCGGGTAGACTATGAGCGGATAGCTAGCCGTCCAGTTATCGCACCACGATTTCTGGACGTATCAGCTTTTGATTGCCTAGGGTTAGATGCTGACCTTAGGAGGATGATTGCTACCATCGGGCTGGATCAGTTTACTGAGATCCGAGCCCCAGCCTACTTAGAGCCGACACTCGAGTTTGTTAGCTCCTTCTCCTACCTCCCCACAGACCGTTCTGTGAAGTACCGGTTGATGAACCGGAACTTCATAGTTCCTTTAGAGATATGGAGAGAGATTTTTGGCTTCCCTGACCCCACTGCCGTAGACTTCCCCTCCCGATCCGTAGCTAGGGAGTTCTGGGGGCAGATCGCCCATATTACTGGGCACGCAGACAGATGGTGCCCTGGAGATTCCAGGGAGAAGGTCATCTTTCATCCGGCCTTCAGACTAGCCCTCAGGATTTTTAGCGAGACACTTCTGGCGCGTACTGAGACGCCCCAGAAGATCCGACAGGGGGAGCTCTTCAGCCTATACTGCATGGTTACAGGAGGTTTCCCAGACTTTGGCTTGCTCTTGGCAGAGGATCTACACAAGATCAAGGCCAAGGCAAAGGGAGACATTTGCTGCGGAGGTCTGGTCACCCACATCGCTACCTACCACGGGATGGACCTCAGCATTTGCACGATGGCGGCGGCTTCGAAGCCGCTGGGATTACAGGAGATGATCACACGGAGGATTCTGGTTCCCCGTGGTTTGACCACTCCATACATCGCCATGCCTTGGGAGCGGACTGCACCTCAGGGGATCCGCTGGTCTGCGCAGTTCACAGTCTTTGATCCGCATTACTGGCAGACAGCTTGGGATACACTGATGGAGGATCACAGAGAGGCAGCAGCTGCCCCTGCTGAGGCTGAGGAGGAGGCTGAGGATGAGGACGATGATGATGATGATACAGTAGACGAGAGAGGAGGTGGCGTCCCGATGGACACAGGGACAGATACAGCTGGGATGAGCGCGCCACCTATTATAGACTTAGATGATGAGGAGGACACTGAGCCGGCACCAGCTGCGACTTCTCCAGTCAGACCTGCTAGACGCAGGAGGCGTGGAGTGAGAGATAGAGCTGCACACCGACGGATCGATGACCTGACGGATCAGGTTATCGACTCATATGTTGCACTTTCGCTGGATATCCGCGAGATGCAGGAGCGGCAGCATCATCAGTACATGATGGCTCAGCTACAGTTTGAGCGCATTATGGGCCATCCCTATGATCCGACTCAGTACCCCTACATACCACCACCACCACCGGATCGAGACTACTGAGGAGCTGCAGGATTTTATTATTATATTTTTATGCAGTTCGGCTTTTATCCGGTGAGTTCTCTTGTTTAGACTTTTATTATACCCACTGGGACAGTGTGTCTCAAGTATGGGGTGTTTGTTATATGACTATTTGACTACTTGATGTATTCGACTACTTTTGATGTATTATATTTATCGGATATTTTCATATTTATGCTTCATTTGCCTTTATATGATTATCTGATATTACATGCATACCTAAAGGTTATTTGATTGAGAAAAACGTCGAAACCGAAAAAAAAAATGGTTTTAAAAAATTTTTTTTGACCTCGACCGGGGAGATTCTGGCGAAACGAGGTGTTTCACCTCGGTTGAACCAAGAACACCTCGACCGAGGTGCGTAACAGAAAGTTTTCGAAAACGATTTTGTGTTAGTTATCTGGATATGATCTCGGTGAAGATCTTGTTTACCTACTGGTTTTAAATTCTTTATGTGTTTGAAAGGTTTTATAATATGTTTAAGTTGCTAAATGCTTTGTTTGAAATTATTAGCATGTTTAATACTTTGTTTTTATCCAAATTATGTTGAATTTGAAGGTTGACACCGCAGGATAAGTTCTCTTACTTTCTTCTTGGAAAGACCAAGGCAATTCATTCTCTTCTTCTTCTTCTTCTTGATCATGCTTAGCCCCTCATATACATTTTGCCTCCCTTTACCTATCCGGGAATTTGGAAGCAAGCGAAGTGGTAAGCAAGTTAAAGTTGAAGAGTGGGCTGGAAGTGAAGTGTTAGAAAGCAATAATAGGTTTGGGGAAGTCAATCATGAAGATGAGTAACTCGGCACCATTCACATAGCCGGGTGTTTGTGTCTTGCCAAAGTCGGATTGAGCGATATTCCTAACGGGTCATGGTATGTGCATCAAGGGTTTGATGCATCTCGAGAAATTGATGATTGCAGATTTCCTAGGCTTCGGTTATTGTGCACCTCTGTCCATGCATCCCAAAAAGTAAAGTAAAAAGAAAAAGTGTGGAATAAGCAAAGCTTATTGGTGGAAGGTGTTGCAAGTCAAAGTGAAAGTGAAGTTCATCCATTTCCCGGATTCTAGCACCACATTACCTTACATACATCCCTACCCTACACGTTTCTTGACCTTTTTCTTTTGGGAAGCCCTTGAGACCTTGGGCTTGTTGATTGACTTAGCGGTTTAAACTGGATTATACATGATTAATTTCGATGATTATGATTTATTATGCATTCTATGATTTTATGCAAAGATGAACAACTTTCCTATATTTATAAAATGTTTTGAGCATATTGAGTTTTTAAAGTCCATGAAGTACTCTCTTAGAGTGATCTATGATAGTTGCACACCATAAAATGTTTTTGAAAAACTTTTTCATGATTTTATTGACTTATAATCCATTCTATCTTGTTTTCTATATGAGGAACTTGCTTGGGGACAAGCAAGGGCTAAGTATGGGGTATTTTGATAGCATGAATTATAGTCTATATTTTGGGGTTTGTTTGGACGTTTTATCTTTCATAATCTGCATGTTTGTATGTACATTATGTGATTTTACTACCATTTCATCTACCTTTGCGAGAATCGAGGTCTACACCTAGTTTCGTTGTAATTGCAGGTAAAATGACATGTTTTGCATCAAAAAGGAGCAAAAGGAGTCATGAGTCATTTGGAGCTACATCCAGGGAGCATAGCCATGGATTAAAGATTTACTTTGGAGCAGATTCGAGAGATTTCACATTCAGTTGTGACTCACCTCGGTTGACCAGAGATTCATCTCGACCGAGGTGATCCAGAGACGCCGACTCGACCGAGGCGAACACCTAGGACGCGGCGAGAATATTTTATTCTTGGAAGAGATCTTTTAAAATTGGAAAGTGATCTTATATTTTTGGGCTTGGCTCCTGGATGGAAGGAGATATGCAGAATATATATTTTACCTATATTTATGGGAGAATATCTTTCTAAGATTTTTTATCTTTGGAGGGTTATTTTCCTATGAGAAGGGTTGGATTTCCACAATTCCGACATCGCGCTAGACCGTCGATCAAGGTTTACGACGCAGCAGCAGCTTACTCCAATTTGGGAGTTTTCGGAGAACCTTTTTGAAGGTTGAAGGAAGGTTGAAGATCATAGCTTTTATAGCTTTTTGAAGGGTTTTGTAAGATTATCTTCAATTCCTTTCCTTGTTGTTTTGTCTTGTTGGATTGCTATCCAAGGAACGCTTTGTTGTGATATTTGATTCAGTTATTGAAGTCTTTTCATTAAATTCTTCTTTGTTCAAATATTCACTTTCTTCCCTTATATTTTAATACTTTCATTATGATGATGAGTGGCTAATTTCCTTGTGTGATTCTAGGATGATTAGCTGAAGGTTGTGGGAAAAACAATGATAGAATAATCTTAGATTCCAGTAGGATCCTGAAAGTTCGAGTCTTTAACCTTAACCCTAAGCATCTCGTTCGGTTGATGAACATCTCGGCCGGGGTGGAATTCTTCTGACCGAGGTGGCTTATTTGATCCGTAACTGAGAGTTAAGTGTTAGAGTTTGCTAAATCCTATTCTTATTTCACCTTTCTGGTTCAATGCAAGCTTAGGATGAGACTTACCCGGTAATTCCTTAGTTTGTGTACCAACGATCATAAGTGTAGGTAATAAAGGTTTATCCTTTATTGGGGTTTGAGTGTGCTTCCATCCCGTCTTTGTGAGTTAGCCTGAGACTTACCCGGTAAAGGTTGATTCTATTCCCTTAGATGGTGTGTTAGTTTGAGGTTATAGTTCTATATCTTGATTCCTTGAGACTTACCCGGTAATAGGAGTTACGGTTTAGGATTAGTGTGTAGTGAGACTTACCCGGTGATCTACTCCACTTTAGTAACACCTTCCCCACGCAAAAATCTCAGCTTTGTCCGCTTATCTATAGATCTTGAGTTGGAACCACAACTAGATGCTTTAATCCCTAGAATTGCATGTTTGCTTTATTGACTTCTTATTCATCTTTGATTGTGTTAATCGCTCTTGTGGTTAGAATTAACGTAGCATACCGTGTTGACTCTGTTTCACCGAGTCCCTGTGATCGACCCCTGGAATTTTCTTGCTTTTACTACGATTGACCCGTACACTGCGGGTTCGCATCCTTGTTTTAAGCTTAAGTCTAGGGTTATAAATTTAAAGCTTGCACACACCGTTTGGAGCGAACAATGAAGTTTTGAATTATTGAAAAAGTCTATAGTTCGAAATCATCAAATGGACATGGATGATTTTATTAGTAACTATATTGTAAGTTGACTGATAGCGCCAGGTTTCATCGGCTATAGGGACATGGAGATATCTAGTCATTTACATATATATGTATGGATGATACATGTAAGACTGACTCACCTTAAGACTCTCCAAAAGAGATTGTAGAGTTTTAAGTTAAACCATGATTAGTAGATTCCTCAGACATGAGTATGTTGTGGTCTCACTTGATGATTGGTTTTTCTTTGACACTGTTAAACGCTTTCCGTAAAAGGGAGTTATAAAGGCAGTTGTTAGGATTGCCAAAAGTTGAGTGGGAGCCATAATCATACAAGATTGGAGAAGTCCTTCTAGTTCGTGTATACTGTGATACATTGAACAGGATTGGTGTCTCGGCCACTTGAAGAGCGAGAACTGAAAATGCATGGCCATGCTCGGATGGATTATTTGTAATCATTCGTTTAACTGACAGTTCAAACTCGGAGTTCAAGAAACACATTTGACATTAGATATGAATGTCACCATATCGTCAAATAAGACATTAAGAGACAAAGGTATCTTATATTGCACACTTGTTTAAGGACAAGTGGGAGATTGAAGGAATTGTGTCCTTTAATTTAATGTGCAATGACTAAACTTGGAATAGGACAATTAACGGAGTTCAATCCGATTATTTTAGGACTCGTAGTGCTTTGCTAGAAGCCAACTAGGATTAATGGGCTTAAACGAGTTAAACCCATAACTATTATAAACGGGTCCTATGCGGTCACACACTTTGAGTTGACGGACTAGATCAACGGGAATGATGGTTGAATATTAATATATATATTGTATATTATTAATATATCCATATTATTTATTTATGAAATAATTAATTAGTGGATATTAACTAGGGAGATTAATTAGAGGAGTTACACATTTTGTAACTCCCTCCTCCTAATTAGTAAGAAATATCCTCCTCCTAATAAAAGAGAGATATCTCTCATCACTTGGAATCGAAGGGAATATAGAGAGACCAAAAAGAGAGCAAAAGAAATAAAAAGCCAAACGTTGATTTTGTTTTTGGTTTTTAGAGGGTTGACTACCATCTTCATCCGAAGCAATTCGATTGCACGCTTTGCGATCTTCGTCCTAGCAGTCAAAACTAAAGGCGATCTTGATCGGGCTCGTGTGGACCAACTAGAGGAGCAACACGTGGGGCTCTCATCTCTTTCGTCCCTTCACGATCAGATCCGGTTCACGCATCAACAAGTATTTCCTATGAACCATAAATCGTTGCCTATCATTTGTGCTTGTAGATCCTACGATTAGATGTTTAGATATGATCTGAAATTCCACTTAAAGCATCTAATAGACCTTCAATTGGTATCAGAGCGATCTTGCATAGATTGATAGTATAACATACTGAAATTTGAGATTATTCTGAGTTATAGTTTAGGAGTTATGGTTCTCTAAAGTTGGTTCCTCATGCAGTTTTTGTAAGTGTGCTGAATATTCTAAGTGTTTAGAAAAAACTGCGTGTGGTGCAGTTTTGTGAGATAGATTTGGATGGGTTATTGACTTCTGTTAGACTTGAATTTTTGATATGTTGTTTATGGATATGCATAGTAGCATGTGGTAAAGTTTGAGAGTGATCCGTTGGTTTAATCCGGATTTGTGATGTTCTGTAGTTAGGTATATGTGTAGTTTGGTTTAATCCAGATATGTGATGTCTTGCAGGTTAAGACGGTTGTAGAGTGATCCGGAGGGATGATCATCCGGTTCCACGTACTCTTTTAGATGGGGACGGGAGAGTCTTCAATTTCTTCATATATGTTACAGTATATTTTTGTCTTGTAAGGCTGATACATATCATTCATGTAAAGATGGTTTAATGTTCAAATAATTTAAATACGTTTGTGCCTTGTTGTAAGATCCTAGTAAAGTTGTTGTCAAACTAAGGTTGGGACCCATTATGAGGTCCTAACCAGTGCTCCCCAAGTTCTGAGAATTTGGGGTGTTACAGAGTTGATGTCATCTATTCATCCATCATTTTAGACAGTAGATTCATGCATTTTACGTCTCTTTTGACATGTTTTGCATTCATGTAGTGTAGATATCCTTCATATTGCCTATTATGGTGTCTACTTCAGTTTATATTTTGTGTTTCAAGCGTTTGAGATCAATTATGGTGCATTTCTACCAAAACATCGAAGACACACCTAAACACGAGAGTTCGGTCTTTCTTGAGGTTGATAGCTGAATCGGAGCATCACATATGACTGAAGATTGAAGGATCGAGTAGTATATCATAGGATTGGATACTCATATGGAAGCCAAGACTTCGAGATTTAGTTTGTAGTTGAGTCGGGCATGAGACGGCATGGCACGGGTAGAGACGGCTTGTCAAATCGTGCCATGGTCGTATCCACCTCGTATTTGCCCGTGTGTCTTACATCTTCCACTAGATTTCACTAGAGACGACACTCACACGGGCTTGGCATGGTATGTTGAGTCGTGCCTTGCTAGTGTCACTTGTGCAACAACGTCCAAAAATAGTTTTCAGATATTATGTTTTATTTGGGCTTTTTCCAGATTTTTTGTGGCCCAATTTTAGACCCCATAAGTAGTTATTTTTCAAAGGTTTGAATGGTTACACTTTGGATATTTGCAACCCTATTTGTGACACTAGTTTTCCCTTTCCTGCTCGGATTTATCAAAAATGCTTTTGAGGTGAATTTTCTAGAGTTTTGTTGATTGATTATTTCTTTGTTTATCTTGATTTAATTACTAGAGTGTTTTATGCAAGTTGTCTTTCATTTTGTTTATTTTGGAATTTATGCCTACTATTTGCCCTTTCTACATTGTCTTACTATTTTCAACATGTTTGGTTAGTTTCTTATTATCTAAGGAATTATTGAACCCTATAATGAACCCATTTATAATTATGTATATGAGTTGTTGAACAAATATCAACTGGATGTGTCTTGCCTTAGTGACCTTATTCAAACCTTTACCTTTACCATAAGGCATGTTAAATCGATCCCTTTGTGCATATGTTGAGAAACAATGTTTTCCTAGGGAATAGAATTAGATAAGTTTTCTATAGAAGCGTGTTGATTCTATTAGATCTTGTAGGATTGAACTTGGTTTGGGGAGAGATGTCTACCTTTACCTTGAGGGTTCCTAACTGTCATAGTTTTACCGGTTTTATGCCTTTCTAGGTTTTTTACGAGAACATGACATGTTTGGTTTTCTACGTACTTAAGGGGTTTGAATTTTACCTTATACAACTGCGAGAACGTCTTTGGGTTGAGTTGAGCACGGTCTTTATTCACAAAGATGTGGTAAGGCTTACTTTTGACAGTCATCTACATATCCGTTGATTGATGTTCATTACGTTCATGTACATGGTTATCTCTTGATTTATTATAATGGTGATACATATTCCTTTTATAGCATTCTCTTATTTTACTTTTCATCATCTTATTTGCTTGTTACTTTGTCTTTTGATAACCAAAACTATCAAATATTTATTCTCTTATTCTTTTCCAATCCCCTTTGACTTAGTTGAATTGTTTGTTGTCACATCTAATACAAACACAGTATCTGGTATTCGACACTCAATTACTATCATTGATCCCGTCATTCTTACAGGGTAGGTATTAGTTATCAAGGATCACTAGGATTTGACTTTCTTTAACCATGTAAATCAGTTTACACCACATCAGCCTAGCATGTTTGGTTTTAGATACAAGAGTCTAAGTTTCTTTCAAATGCATATATTCAATCTCTTTATTCATAGTAGAACTCGACTCACTATAGTGGACACTTCTGATAGCATGCTCATATAAATCAAGATATATATCACCTTTGCAATTAATAAAGAATATTCAACAATATGGGCAAAGTTTATTCTCAGCATGGTCAATAAGATTTACATACTTAGGAGGCAATTGGTAATCAAATTGCCAAGGTAACACATGCATGAGAAGAACATTATCATACATATTAGGTAAAGAAACATAATCATCATCAATGACAATGGACATGTTATAATTCTCATTTATAAAAACACTATCACATTGAGGTGACTCAGGAGTAATGGAGTCATCAAAGTGACTCCACTGTTTTGAGGGTCTTCATCAAGGCTTTAACTACTCATTGTATGAAACTTGTAAGAAATTACTTCACTTTGTAGCATACATAGTAGATATATTGTCACAATTTATAATTAACATTGTCGCCAAAGTTTAGAGTTTTCACCAAGGCTTAGGGTTGTCACATAGTTTTAATTTACACTGTCACTAAATCCTAGGGTTGCGATTAAACTTCTATTAATTTTGGCAGCAACATCGTAGGGTTATGGTTGTCATTAAATTTTATATGATAAAGTCACCGAGGCTTAAAGTTGTCACTTAATAAAATTAACATTATCATCAGACTTAAAGTTGTCAATAAACCTTAATTAACATTGTCATCAAGCCCTAGATTTTCATCAAACTTTAAGTTGTGTTATCATCAAGGTTTGGGGTTATCACCAAACTATAATTATAGTAATCACCAAGATATAGGGTCCTCATAAAACATTAACTAATGTCAGTGAGAACAAACTTGATTAATGCACTACTAGAAAATGTGGTTGTAGCCACGACATTACCCACACAAGGGACCACGAAAATACCCATGAAATGATCTACCCTCAAATTTAGCCATGAGTTTACCCTCTAGTGATAATCCGAGGCTATAGAGGCCGAGGCTAAATTTTCCCGCGGTATTTAACCTTGACATTTTTTTGTGGCTAATATACCCACGAAATATTATTCGAGGTTAACTTTGGGGGTATGTCCGAGGGTAGCGAGGGTAACATCTAGTGTAGTTGGAGGGTAAAGTCGAGGGTAAATGTTAAGGGTAAATTCGAGGGTACCGTTGGAGGGTAAATTCGAGGGTACAATTGGAGAGCAAATTCGAGGGTATATTTGAGGATAAGATTGGAGGGCAAATTCGAGGGTACCATTGGAGAGCAAATGTGAGGGTATATTTGAGGGTACTAGTAAAAGGTTCGGTTTTATTGATAACCTCGTTTTTTTTTGTCAGTGTTAAATTCTCAAAGTTGCAAGATATACAAACCACAATTATAATGGAAGATAAAATATATAAATTCAATTGCATATATAAGTCAATTTCTTAATTACAAAACCTACCACATCAAGATTGATATACCACATATAACTAATGTCATTCTAAACTTCACTGAACATCAATCCAAAAACTTGTAATCCCCACAAGAAAAATTCGAAGTCAATGTTTCGAGAAAGGTAGCATACTAAGAAGTTGGGAGAGGTGGTGTGCTCATGAAAACACCCTGTTGTAACCTTAGTAGCTCTAGTAAGAGGTTTTGTTGTTGTTCCATGAAAACATCCTATTGTAACCATAATAGCGACTGTCAATTCAGAACCTATCTAGATAAGATATGAAATTCACATTCAACTAAAGCAATCAAATAAGCAACCAAAATGCAAATGAAAATGATGTTGACACATAGATTTGTCTAGGTTTTGTTGTTGACATTCAGAGTCAACTAAGCAACCAAAATGCAAATGAAAATGTTCTATCAGCAGTCACTTAGCCATATAAACCAATTCAGAACACATTCTGAGACTACTAATTTAGCCAATTTAGAACAATTTAGAGACTGCCAATTCAAAACACATTCAGACTTCTAAGTTAGCCACCTAAAATTATACTTGATAATTCCAACTTGAGGAGACAATCCACACATTCAGTTAGCCAACAATCATACATAATTAGCAAAAAAAAACCTAGTATATATATCACAATATTCAAACAACAATCCATATCAATTTCGAACACATTTGGCTACCTGATTGCTGCTTGGACATTCAGACAACAATCCGTTACAAGCCATATCAGAATATTCAGACAACAGCCAATATCAATTCAGTTAGCCAATTCTGAAAATGACAAGCCATATCGGAATATTCTGACAATAGTCCATATCAATTCAGTTAGCCAATTCAGAACATGACAAACAGTCCACACATTCAGTTAGCCAATTCTAAACACACTCAATTATCCAAATAAACCAACACACATGGTAGCTGATTTTCTTCCACCTAAGATAAAATTGGGAACCGAATATCCTCCGCATAAAACAAAAAAAATACATATTAACCGAACTTGCAATTTCCAACAAGTAACAACCAACAACAATAAAAAAAATAGTCAACATTGTATAATTCCAAAAAACACAACAAAAAATATAACAATAAAAATCAAACAATGAGAAGGTTTACCGCAATTGTTAAATGTTTTTGCCCCAACCATTCCCCATCTTTGTTTGACCCCAACTTTTTAACGACTTGAGAAAGGGGTGAAGTTACACCACCACTACTTGCAGCCTAAAAACAAGGGGGAATACATTGTAAAAAGCTAACGTTGAACACTAAATATCCGTTTAAAAGTAAAACAATAACCACATACTTACCATTTTTTCCCTCCACGTGTTGACTTTGCATGACTTGCTTCGATACACCCCAACATCAACTTTATTTTTTTAAAACCCGGTTCAACTTGTTCACTTCCGATTGTCGTTGATATCATGGACAACTTTCTCTAAGTTTCTCCATCTGTTTACATTGTTCGTCCCCGAGAAAACCAGGCATGGTCTTGCTCTTACGGTAACCCCTAAAAAGGTTATGTATGTGAACACTACCTTGATGTAAAAATTTCTTTATCATCTCTTCTTCAAGCTTTGTCAAACGGTTTTATGTACAAACAAATGAAAAACAACCAACATTAATAATCTCCTTCATCTTAAATAAAAAACAATCAATAATATTTTTTGAACGGAATAATTTTAATTGTTCACCATAAATTCTTCAAATCACATGTTCTTAATATTTGAAGGTACTTTAGAAACACTTGTCCAAATGTCAAGATAACGTCCATGAATAATCTCCTTCATCTTTGCAAATGCTCGTTCATGGGACTCGAAGTCACTAAAAAAACAAATGCTTAGTAATATTTCAACTAAACTAAGTTTCATTTAAAGAAGATTAGAGTGAACTAACCGAATGCCATCTTCTGAAAATCCTAACAGCATCCTATTTTGCTCACTAGATTGCACATATGAGCTGGATGATAATTGAGTATCAAGAGTTGGGGCAGAACCACCAACCTCGCTTTCTTGTTGTTCTTTACGCTTAACCTCTTCTACTTGATCATAACCATTTGAAAAAGGAGATTGGACACCATTAGTCATGAGTGGGAACACGAGTAGGATGATAAGGGGCACAAGCCGAAGAGGTAGAAATACGAGCTAAGTTGTCACTAGACTGTTGAGAAGATCGTTCTTGGAACAAGGATCGTGAAACTCTAGTTGATTTCATAATGTACACTACCAAAGTTCAACAAACCTTGAAAAAAATATATGTAAGTCAATATATATTGTTTAAAAGTCTTAATGATAACTTGATTTATAACGTTAGTTTAGATATTCATTTAGATAGTTTTTCCCGTTATTCATGCACGGATTGGCATTAGTTCATGACGTTTACGTTTAATTCACGCATATTGTCGAGATAGACGTCTACACGGGCTTTTGTCGGTTTTGTAGGTATTTTGGGGAGCTTTTGGAGCTTAATCGATACATTCGAGGATCATTCCTCGTGTTGACACACTTCCGGACTCATTAAGAAGCAAGTTGGGAGCAAAGGAGAACACATAGGACCTTGTTGGTGCATGACTTGCACCAACTCGTGGCTTAATGATCCAAAGGAAGTTGAACAAGCAAAACCACGGCTCAGAGCCAGAACCACGCCCATAATTTTGGCCGTGGTTTTCTCTGGACACCTGACTCTTGCCCTTGATGGAGAATATAAGTGGTCCTGCAGGCTGTTGCTAGAGGATCCTCTCACACATCCTCTCCCACATTCTCTCCCATACTCTCTTACACACACATCATTTCCATTGGAGGAGATTTTTGGAGAAGAAGAAAACACTCTCATTTTGGGAAGAAGAAGAAGAACAACACTAATCTTAGAGTTTTCATAGCTTTTGAGTGATTTTTGAGTGACCTTAGTTGAAGACATTTGCAAGGATTGTAAGGAATGTTTTGGACCTTCTTTTGAAGGATTGTAAGTCTTGCTTAAACTTATATTCAGTTGGGTTTTCTTGTTTCTACTTGCTTCTTTTCTCTTCCATTTCATTTTCTTGCTATGGAAGCCATGAATATTTGCTTGTTGAGTTTGAATCTTAAAATACATGTTGTTGGCTAAATAGTTGTGATTCTAGGGTAATGGAATGATGGTTATGGCTTGGACTATGATAGAATAGACTTGAATGTACCCTTGGATGATTTGCTTGCTCGAACCTAACCACTGTTGAGAATCACGGCATGTTCATACCTTTCCACGGCCGTGGTTTAGGATGATCCGCCCGTGGTTTTCTCTGTTGTGCTTGTATTGATGAATCTGAATGTTAGGATGTTAGATTGTTGAAATCCTAGTGTTTGTTAAGCTTAATCTAGCCTAGGGTGACCTAATGCTAGTAAACTAAGTGAGGGAAGAGACCTACCCGGTAATTCTTGACCTTAGATATCCAAGATGATGAACTCTAGGTAGTAGTGAGCCTCACAAGCCGCTATTGGACTGAGTGTGCTAGGATTGTTGCTTAGGATTTGCCTTCCCGAGACTTACCCGGTAAGGAGAGTTTTGACTCCTAGGTAGCAATCCGGTTTGAGTAGAATTCCCAACCTTAGGCTCCTAGAGACTTACCCGGTGATAGGACCTTAGGTGCGGGATTAATGGACCATGAGACCTACCCGGTGATTGATCTCATTTGAGAAATACCCCTTCCCAACATACCATAGCTAGTCCAAGGTAGATTAGAAGCTTGAGTCCAATGCCATAACCGGAGATCCTAACCCCTAGAATCCGTTTTTCTCTCTTTGATCACATATCTCTCGTTTGTGTTGATAGCTTTAGTTGTTAGTTTGATTTATAATCTTGCACGATTTGTGATCTTTGCTTGATCACCACAATACCAAACCCAAAAATATCATGATTTTCATTTCTTTATTTCCTTCTCTTTTCTTACACTGGATTTACACTATCCATGATCACTTGCTTGATTCGATTTCACCTTAGTCTTTGTGTTCGACCTCAGAATACTATCCTTGCTACAAAACGACCCATACATTGTGGGTTCGCTAGGAGTTAGGAAATTATATCGAGTTATAAATTGTTAGACTTTTGTGTTATACATTTTTAGCGTGACACTTAACTTACATATGCAATCACCACAAGCCAAATATATATTGTTTAAAATCTTAACTGACATATACAATTAGTTGAAGACAAACTAATTTCATAAACACAACGGGGAAAAGTTGCAGTATTATCTAAAGCGGTGATTACATTTCTAAGTATTAAACCGAAAGAGATTACACCTAAGATTGTTTTATGAACATAGGTAGGAAAAGGTCTATATATAATTGGCACAATAGACAAGCAACCTAAGTGGAAAGCAAAGATAGGTATACACATTTTTTTAAAATAACAGCAGAATATGTCTTTTGAACATAACAACAAAATATAGGTTTCAAGAAATGCTTCACTTCTGCATTTCATAAAAGCTTGTGGGAAATGTATGGTACGTCGGTAATACATTGCCAACTTTTTCAAGAAGTGCACTATACCCAACTTGTGACAAATTGTGTTTGGTCTTTAACTCCATACAAGATCCCACTGCGGCTACTTTTGAAATGGAAGAACCATGATATAGTGGCTCATTTGTGCCGTCAACACTTCAAGAAACTTTTGGGATAATAAGGAAGTGTTATCTTGATCAGGATCTAACACCATGGTCGGTTGTGCCATGTTCTTCTCTTCGTCAATCACCACATGAGTTTTATGCAACAACACATCACTGTTACTTGATTCGTTGATGAGTGTGCTAGGGTCAAACCATGGAGGTGGAACAAAACTCGGACCAACACCATTAAAAACCATTCTTTGAGTAGGGTTTAAATTATCAAACAAATGCACCCCTGTCCCGAATAAGTTCATATCATTGTCCGTCAAGTTTGGTTGCTCCTCTACAGTGGGCATAGAGACAAACGGTGATTCTTTGTGTGATGTCCACCTAAAATAATCTTCAAGGAAACCTTTTCGATATAGATGAGCTCAAACATCCATTCTTGCATTTTGAACAAGGACATCTTATCTTCTCCCCATCCATCAAATGAACTTGTGATATTGCAAAAGTGATAAATTTTTCAACACCTACAAGAAATTTGGCGTTATAACCACCACCATTAGGTTGTCATCATTCATACACCCATTTGTGGTTCTCCATGTTTTCATACCTAAATATAATTACCACTATCATTTAACCATATATCAAATAAGGCAAACAATTTGTTCGTTTTATTTCAATGGGATTACCCCAAATAATAGGAGTCAAAATTATAGCCACAGATTTTGCCTCAACTACGGTTTTGTGGCTACTAGCCGTGAAAATCCCCATGATTATAATGTCTCGGCTAAGTTCATAATAGAAAAAGAAGAATTCGTGTTTTTCTATTTTACTTCACAAATATTACAAGTTATAGCTAGACATTCTCATATATTCACAAACTTTAGAAATTAGTCATATTAATAAGAAACATGATATATATATATATATATATATATATATATATATATATATATATATATATATATATATATATATATATATATATACGCATTCCTGATTTTGTTCGATTGTTTTCTAAACCTGCAAATAATGAAACAATTTAGTTTTAAATTGAGAGAATGAAGAGAAGATAGGAGGTAATGAGGTGAAGAGAGTTTGAAGAAGAAGTTCCCGAAAGTGTCTAACGTTAGTGAAACAAATGGTAAAGTAGAAGAGTAATAAATGTTGGTTGGTGTCGAAGAATGAGATAATTAATGTACTCAGGGATTTACCCACGGATTTAACCTCGACGGAAATTTGTGGTTAGTAGCCTCGAATCTAGCCTCACTTGATATCCGAGGGTAAATACCTAAAAAATTTAACCGCGAAACATTATGCGTGGGTATTTAGCCACGAAATTGGCCTCCTTTTTAGGCTTAGAAAATTTCGAGAGTAATTAGCAATGAATTTGCCCTCGAATCGATTTCCGTAGCTAAGTAGCCACGAAATTTAGCCACAATGTTTTCCTTGCTACATAACCATCAAATTTGTATTCGTGGCTAAGTCGTGGGTAATTCCCACAAATTTACCCACGAAATAAGTCGATACTACATATCAATTACTACGTCTGCATTTTTGGTAATGATGATTTTGTAATAATGATATTTTGGTAGTGGTTACAATAACATTTTGGTGATTGTAACAATGATAATGCATTGGTGACGATGACAACTTTTCATTTTGTGACAATTAGTGGTATAGTGAAAAAAAAAATCAGGGGTGGTTAGAACTAAAAGATCGAAAATAAAGATTTGTGAAAAGGAGTGTGTTAGAAAATTTACTCTAAAATTATATCTATATTAAGTTGAATTTTTAAGCATTTCGATGGTAAATGAGTGAATTTATTATATGCATGAAATCCTATGAAAGCCCAAAAAACAAACCCGACGAACAATTAAAGATTGTTAGAAATGTTCTCGGGTTATAAGAGGTCAGGGAGTCGGTTTACTAGATACGAGCAAAAACATTTTATTTAACCCGTTAATAAAATCATATCAAAAGTCCTTTGAGTCGCCGAACATCCAGGTGAATTTCGTACGCACGTTTATCATATGAGCTCTCGATTTAAGAATAGTAAATAATAACTTCATCCCACAAATTTGAACATATCTTATTGATATATCAAATCAAGCTAGTATGAAAATGCAATCTCATGTATTAGTATGTAAAAGTGTGACAAAATCATAGTTAAAAGTTGTTTTCAAAGTGAAAGTTGGTTTTAATATATCTTGTTTTTTATTTAATAAAGTAAAGCTTGATATTTTATATACGTTAAAATATTGTGCTTGAAAAAAAGGTTCTCAAATAAAATAAATCTAGATATTTAAATTTTAAGATGCATTATTTAGAATAAAAAATGTATTTTGATCATAATATTTAGGGATATTTCTCTTTGTACCAACTTTGTTATCCGAGATTGCTATTCGTACCCACATAAACATGCTATTCGTACCCATTATTCGCTTGCGAGAGGCGTAGTCGACGTGTTTCTCTTTTCTTTGAAACAGAAAGTGACCTCGCTTACGCCTCTCGCAAGCGAAGTCACTTTCTGATTCAAAAAAAAAGAGAAATACGTCGACTACGCCTCTCGCAGGCGTAGTTACTTTTTGACGATGAAAAGCGACTACGCCTGCGAGAGGCGTAGTCGCTTATCCTTACGCTTTCCTTCTTTGGCGCAGCCGCATTCTTCTTCCTCATTCTTCTTCGTTTCTTCGTTTCTTTCCTTCTTCACCCATTGCCGGCGACGTCGAGAAATCAGTCGGAGAAGACCAACCACCACACACAAACGAAGATGGTAAGAACTAGAGGGAGAGGTGGCGGTATTGTTCGTACCGGTGGACGGCCGGCGACCTCCGGCAGCGGAGGAGCTGATTCCGGCGGCGATTCCGGCGACGGCCGGCGAGGAGGCGTTCCTGATTTAGATGCTGGACAAGGAGGACGCTCACGAATTGTTCGAGGATGTCGCACATCTCGTGTTGTTAGTGGGGTACGGATTTTATTTTATTTATAATGTACTTTATATTTATTTAATTAATAGCTAATATAATTTTAATTTAATACATTGTTTATTAATTAGTGTGTTTTTTTGTTTATTAGATATCAATTAGTGATTAGTTAGTAAATTGTAGACAATTAGTTGTTAAATAGATAGTTAAGTAATGAAATCAGTAGAAAAGTAGTCGATATTTAGTTGTGTTATTATTCAATAATAAATAAAATTAATTAGTAAGTAATTAATTTGTTAAAATTAGACAAATAGTAGACAATAAGTCGTGGAGCAAAGAAATTAATCGTTTTTACTGATTTAGTCGTCAAATAGTGAACATTTAGTCGAAAATTAATGAAATTAGTTATCAATGACTCGTTGTTTGAAGAAATGACTCGTTAATTAGAGAATTATTGCTATTAGTTTAACAATTAGTCAATAATGAAATTATTAACGTCTATATTTCAATTGTTATTTAGTGATTTAGTCGTTAATTAGATAATAATAGACAAATAATTAGTGAACAACAATTCAAAAGGTAATGAAATTAGTCGTTAATTAGTCGATATTAGTTAACAATTAGTCAATAATGAAATTAGTGATATTAGTTAACAATTAGTCAATAATGAAATTAGTCGTTAATTAGAGAAATAATATTAGTTAACAATTAGTCAATAATGAAATTATTGACTAATTTGTTTTTAATTAGAGAAATAATATTAGTTAACAATTAGTCAATAATGAAATTAGTAATGAAATTAGTTTAACAATTAGTCAATAATGAAATTAGTAATGAAATTAGTCGTTAATTAGTGGTTTTAAGTTAATAATTAGTGAATTATTGCTATTAGTTTAACAATTAGTCAATAATGAAATTAGTGATATTAGTTAACAATTAGTCAATAATGAAATTAGTAATGAAATTAGTCGTTAATTAGTGGTTTAAGTTAATTAATATAATTAATCAATAATTAATTAAATTATGCAAATTATATAGGTTGCCGGGCCTAGTACCCGAGGATGGGCCGCTACGGTTTCTAACCGTAAGCGGCGGATGATAGAGCTTGGACTAGCTGATCCCGATGATGTCCAGGAGGATCATCAGGAGGAGGAGCAGGAGGAGGAGAGGGTGCACGAGTCCGATGCGCAGGTCGAGGAGCGGATGGACATGCTATTCGGTTCATCCGACGTTTCTGGCGGCCATATCCTACCTGAGGCGGACGTGGACGCTTTTGTGTTGGAGTTGCATCAGTCTCTGGAGCGTCGTTCCCCTGCCCCCTCTCGTTCAGAGAGCTCTACTGCTGGTGGTAGGAGTGTTGGTCAGTCTGGACAGCAGGGTGGACCTCCACCACCACCTCCGCCTCCGCCTCCGCCTGTTGATGCAGGTCTCGACCATGAGTATCCTGGAGGTCCCGCTATACGGGACCTACTGGTGAGCTATGACACCCATGTTGCTCGCGATATATGGGTTGGTGAGGTACGGATTTATATTTCAATTGTTATTTTATTTTTTATTACATCTGATTATGTTATTAACGTTTAAATGATATTTGGATTACAGGATAGAGCTGTGTTACGGGTATATCGGCTAGGAGCCACTGTGTCTGGCTTGCGTACCCTTGCCCATCGATTTCCTGACTCGGAGTGGATGGCGCTTGTTAGGCAGAGTGGACTACACGGCCTCCTGGATATGCAGTGGGCTGGGGTGGATCATGCGCTTGCATCTGCCTTCGTGGAGCGGTGGTATCCAGAGACCTCAGGATTTCACTTCCCATGGGGACAGATCTCGATCACCCTCCATGACGTTCATCAGTTATTAGGACTTCGCATCGACGGGGATGAGGTTATGGGGGCCCGAGATGATACTCTTTTCACCTCCATGTTCGGCTTCCCGCCGATGGAGGTGAAGGCCGCCGCGAAGGCGGGTGGGTGGCCTAGATCTGATCTCCTCTCTACGATCAAGAGTATGGCAGAGTCTCCAGAGGCGAGGCAGGAGGACATCGCCAGTGGATTCTTAGCTCTTCTTATTGGCTCCACCCTGTTCATTGACAAGTCCACGAACAGGGTGAAGTCTCATCTACTGAGCGTCTGTCGCGACCCGACTACGATGGCGTCTCGTGCTTGGGGGACAGCTACATTAGCATATCTGTACCGACAGTTGGGCGAGTCCTCCAGGCGGGAGGTTCATACATTAGCTGGTTGTTCCCTTCTTTTGGAGGTATGCAATTAATTATGACTTTTGTTTTCAAAATATAGTAGTATATGAAGTAACATTAAATCGTTATTGTGTTGTGCAGTCCTGGATTCACCATCATTTCCCCCACTTCAGACCTAGAGGTCATGCAGACCCTCATAGACATACAGATGCCCGACATGCACTGAGGACGGAGAGGGGGGCGACAGGACAGTTTGAGAGATCGGCCTTCTTAGGATTTAGGGCACAGCTATCCATGTGTAGGATGGAGGAGGTACTTTCAATTCCCTTACTCTAATTATAATCAAGTACGTTTACTTGTGTATTGAATCTATAAGTTTGTCTTAGGTGACGTGGATGCCATGGGGTACTCTCGACGGATTCCACACTGGACAGATGCGTATATCGACCTATTTGGGGGTGATTCGCTTTTGTTGGGTGGAGGAGCCATATCAGCCCCAGTTTCTCCTACGTCAGTTTGGGCGTGTTCAGATCGTCCCTACGCAGCTCCCTACAGTTCCTCCAGGATGGATCATCCGCCCCATTGTGTTGAGGAGGCCGGCGAGGATAGGAAAGTACGAGCTGCAGTTTTCTCCTGAGGAGTGGCATCATTGGGCGACGCGGGACCAGCATCTATACGACATTCACAGCGTCCCAGCGGTTGTCGACCCATGGCAGATGGATGAGTACTTCTTAGATTGGTTTTTACCACGTACTCACCCATACGTCCAGCCACCTCCAGATGGTGCACCACCACCGCCTCCCGTTGCACCTATTGTCCTTCCAGAGCGGGTACAGAAACTAATCTTTGTTAGCTTTGCAATTCTCTATATTTTAGATACAATTAATTAAAATCTTTTTTTGGTTCAACAGCGCTTACAGATAGCTATTGGTATGACACGAGAGGCAGTGGCTCGTGGTCCTCCATTACCGTTTGAGTTTGCTCAGCGACTATTAGCTGTTTTAGTTGGAGAGGATGCACCAGAGGCGCCACCACCTGTTAGGGCATCTCAGCGCCAGGAGTAGATTGCAGTTGTTACTTATTATGTTTGAATATTAGCTGTTTTGAATATGTTGGACGATTAACTGTCTTATGACTTTATGTGGAAGACATTTTATTACTTATTATGTGTCAATAGTTTTTTGAATCTTATACGTCAATAGTTTTTTGAATATTAGTGGTTTTGAAAATAATTCAAAACTACTAAAAAAAACTTCTAAATAATTTATTAAAAATAAAAATAAGATGTCAATTTTTATTAAATAATTTATTAAAAATAAAAAGTACGTTAGTCAATTTTTATTAAATAATTTATTAAAAATTAAAATGGAAATTGAAGTGCATAGTTATTAAAAAAACTTCTAAATAGTTTGAAGGAAATCGAGAAATGGAAAGTGAAGCTTTTGAAGAATCAAATGACTCACTCTTTGAAATATACTATTTTTTTACTCTTTATACAAATTATGATATACAATGAGGAATTATTTTTTTACTCTTTATACAAGTTATTCAACTAAAGTTTCTTATATTTTTTTAATACAACAATTCAAAACCACAAATGTAAACAACAACTCAACAACACATTCAATACAACAATTCAAAACCACAAATGCAAACAACAACTCAACAACACATTCAATACAACAATTCAAAACCACAAATACAAACAACAACTCAACAACACATTCAATACAACAATTCAAAACCACAAATACAAACAACAACTCAACAACACATTCAATCATGGGATACCGGGGGTCTTCTGTATCTCGCTATTATCCGCCTCTTCTTCTCTCTGAAGGAGTCTTCTGTATCTCGCTATTCTCCGGTCATATACGTGGGTGAAACCCTCAACTGAAGCATCGTGACCTCGCATCCAATCATGGGATACCGGGGGCAATGGAGCGTTTTGGTGCAACCAAACCTATTTTCAGAATTCCAAGGCAAGTTAATCAAACATTTCTGACGGCTTATACATATTAAAAAGTACGTTAGAATTAAAACAACTTACCGGAACGTAGTGATGATCATTAAGTACAGCAATTGCTTGCACTTCTGTTGGAGGTTGTTGTTCTTCTTCAGTATCGGCAATCAAGGACAAGCAAGTGTATGAGTCTAATCTAGAAAAGACGACAAGGGTCACCCGAAACAAAGTGGCATATGCGAGAGCACAAGTAGGAACCTCCATCCAAAACTGTGATGCGCAAGGTGCAGGGTTAAGGTAGTTGACGTTGTCAATCAGTTCTTCGAGCTCATCATCGCCATGTATTCCGGAGTATACATGCATATGTCTACTCAACTCCCAAGCTAGCTCTCTCCGGACACGAATGTACTCATCTGGACGGTAACCCAATAATGCACCAAGTGATCGATATCCACAGTGTCCATCGCCCGGAACATCTATCACACGATCAACGTAAGATAACATAAAGGCTGGGATATTCCTATAACCCCAGTTGAATCCTCGGACCACAAGTTCTGACGGCTGAGTTGGAACAGTCTTCTGAGACTCCGGGATGGTACTAGCCTCGCTTGTGGTGTCAGCTCGTCCTCGACCACGTCCTCGTCCTCGGCCTCGAACTTTTCCTCTAGAACTTTGTGACGACTTCCTCATCTGTGACTCCTTATCAGCTCGAGCATGCTCAAATGCAGATGGCACTCGACGCTGCTTGTTTCCCTTGTCAGAAGGATGTGAAATTCTCGGCTCCCGAGCAACTGACTCCGTCGGATACAACACAGTGGTCGCATAAGCCCCAAACTTGTCTATAATGTCTTGACTCAACCTGCCCTCCCTGTGCATGGTCATAAAAGATGCCAAAGTAATATCTCCCATCGACAGAGGAATACCATCGGGTTCTTCCACTTCTTCGGTGACTTCATGCCATACAACCTGCCTCCAAAAGGGATGTATTGCAGTCAAAAACATAGGCCTGTTTTCACGGAGAGCCGCTGCAAACTCATGCACGCACGGAATCCCATATGATTGCCTCCAATACCAGTCGTCACATGTAGCATCAAATGTCCCTTGGCGCGCCACTTTGCAATTCTCGATCAAGTACTTCATGCAATTGTTCGACACCTTCCGGATAAGAAATGTAAACATAGGGTCTTCTTGGATACCTACGATAGTATGAGTACGCGACTTCTCTATGGTACCCTGAATCTCATCGATCTGATCTCCAATCATTCTATGGATGGCCTTGACGAGAGTATCAAATCCACAACGAGTAGACTTAAGAGTTCTCTTCAACACCGAATGAGCACCCTCAGCCCTACGATTAAAACATAATTTAAAACTTTTAGTATAAATCATTATTAGTAAACTTAACAATAAAAGATGTAATGAGTATTTATCTAACCTTCCTGTCGTCCTTGATCCAAGATGGAGGTAGTGATCGGTCCAACAACGAACAATAGCTTCCTTGTACTTGTCCAACCATGTCTTCTCAAGGTACTCCATCAAATGATACTTGTCCATCCAACTATCCCTCATATGCAAGAGCCTCGCCTCATAAGCCGCAATAGTAGTCGAGTCAAACAACTCATGACAATCTCTCATGAATTTTGCTTGGATGGATGGCGAATGTGACTTCCACCAACTATTTGATTCGATGTTTCTGAACACATGTCATTCACATAAAATATGTTTAGCATCTGCGAAGACTCTCGGCATTGCTTTTATGAGACCTAATTCTCGGTCTGTCACTATCACCTCCGGCTTCTTTCCACTGAATAACATGGCAATGCGTTCCAAAGCCCACTCGTAATGACCCGTTGTCTCTCGTTTCATTAACACAAACGCAACGGGAAAAGTTTGTTGTGTGCTAGTCAATCCGACGATCTCCAACAACGGCATGTCATATCTGCAAAATATAATGAATGAGACTTTGTAATTAAAAAAAAGTTTAATATAAACAAACTGAATGAATTATATACTAACCTATTCGTCTTGTATGTAGCATCCATGATGACAACGTATGGAAACATGGCAACCCAACGCTTCGACTCGGGATGGGCTAGAAATAAGTCACTCACTTCCTCCGCTCCTTCAATGGTTTCCATCCTAATATCCCACATATAATCCTTCTCTTTCAAGAATTTCAACGCTTCTTGAATTACCGTTCGATCTCCCTTCGCTTCCAACCTAAATTTATTCCGAGCGTTTGAAACTTGCTTCCTAGAAGTGACCATCTTTTCGGGATCTTCAAAATCGCTCTTTAACAAACGAACAATTTCTTTCGGAGGCATTCCCGCTTCGGTATAAATTTGGACTCGTTTCATTTGTGCCTTCGTCAACCGTCCAGCAAAAGCATGACCTACCAACCTCTTTGGAAGAGGATGATTGTGAATTCCGTGAACATTCCTCACACCCCATAGACCCCTTTGCACCTCATCAACGTGTAAGCGAAAATTACAATCGAACTTCTTCGTTTTGCATAATTTCCTCAAGCCCTTCGCCTCACTCTTACGCACTCCGTGATGCTCACACACAAATACCACTTTTCCAAAACGGCGATCATCCGACTTATAGGACTTTAGTTTGATGAGAACCATATTTCTACTTCCAGCTCTCTCAAGAACCCACGCAACTAACGAGTCCATATCCGTCCATATCCGATGGTCCACGAACAAACTAGTATAGTCATAATCATCGGAAATATCGGCAGCCTACAATAATTATTCCAAAATTTTCATTCACTATGACTATATCATATATTCTAACATTGCTAAAATTAATTACCAACTATTTACATTATAATTGGCCACTATTCACTAATTAACGACTAATTTCTTCAATTAACGACTACTTTCTTCAATTAACGACTAAATTCTACTAATTCATAAATTAACGACTAAATCATATAACATAAAAATAACTAAAACATATAACAATAAACTACGCCAAAACAAACGAATTGAAAAAACTAACCTCAACACCCGAATACGGATCGTAACTACTAAGCATCGCGGGATTGAACAAACCCTCGTCACCCTCCACATCATCTTCACGTCCACCGAAATCAACACCGTCATCCTCTTCTACGTCGCCAGAATGATATCTCGCTTCGCCATCGTCGGAATTCATCTTCGAATGACTTTTTTTGCGAATAAACGTAGTTTTATCACAGTGAGGTTTTATGGATTGAATACATACGATTTAGGTCGAATGCATAATATTTATACTAACGTTTGGAACACATTACCGTTGTATAACGGCTAGTTGATAAACGGCTACTATATGTGACCTCGCCTACGCGTCTCGTAAGCGTAGTCGACGGAGGACTACTACGCCTACGAGACGCGTAGTCGCACAACTCTCTTCTACAAATTTTGAGTATCAACTACGATTACGAGAGGCGTAGTCGGCTACTGGGTACGAATAGCATGTTTATGTGGGTACGAATAGAACGAACCTTTGTTATCCAATCTGATAATCACAAATAACATGGAAGTCAAAGAAGGCAATTTCCTGCCCTGTCTGTCACTGATTTTCACGTAAAATTTGATTAATGGATGGAACATAATATATTTTAAACTAGTTATATTCCCGTAACAATATGACTAATCCTTCAGGAAAGAAGGTCAAAACACGATATTGAATAGTTATTTTAAATTAGTATAAAAATAAATTTGATTTTTGTAATGTGGGGTTCATTTATCTTTAAGTTGTACAACTTTTGATTTTACATATTAATTCATTATTGTAAATTTAAATTGCGAGTCTTAGGAAGGGTAAGTTATGTCACTAATCCACTATTACAGATTTACAGATTACAGGTTAAGAGAATTAAACGAAAGCGGTTACAAGCTAGACGAGTGAAAAATAAATAAAATTACAAAAAATAGAGAGATAAGAAGGAATAGATGAAAGAAGTAAAAGTCGTTCATAACATAATCACTCGAGTGATTGAATCGTCAATGAAAGATAAGTAGATGAAGCTTAGAGGCTATGTAGGGTTATTTTTCCCCAAAAGAACCTAATACTATTATTCAACATTTAGCCATTTAGGTTTGATTAAAAGCAAACGCCGTACAACTTAAGTGTTAAAGACGGAGTAAGCCCAAGCTCGACCAAGTCTTTAACTTGAGTGAACCCGGCTAGCTATCAATCCTAGGATTGAGCATTTTTCAGTTCGGTCCTGTTTTTGAATCGGACCGGACCAAAAACAGCATGTCCGGTCTTCGCTCCAACCAATTCGGTCCACAACCGATCCGGTTCGGACCTTTTATTTAATAAAATAGACCGAAATATTTTGTTTAGATAGTGTTCCGGTCTGGTCCAGATCCGGACTTGTAATTTTGTAAATATCACAATTTTTTTTGTCCATCCGGTCCTGGATCGGTTTTGGACGGGACTTGAACCGAATAATTCGATCCATTTTCAATCCGCATTGTTTCGTTCCGGTCTGATCCAGGTCCGGAGCTATGAGCAGTCCTAATCAAACCATGCGTGTCTCGAGTTCACCTCATGACTCATGAGCTAAGTGGTCGCAAAGCAACGCTCGGGCCGATCCAAAATGAAATCACAAAGTATCCGGTCCGAATTTAGAGGGACTGACGTATTGTCAATGGAAAATTTGCAGAATAGCTAGCTTTATTGTATCGCACATGCGCGCACATAACGTTTATAAGTTGGGGCAAATTACAATATAGAAAAGCAAATGTTGCTTTTGGCAGTGGAGTGGGTGTGATCTAAATAAATACACCCAATCTGACGTGGTATGCCCCAAATTACATACTTGATTGGAGAAATCTGCAACCAAAGTCCCATGATGTCCATTATCCGTATAATGAATGTATTTATAATACTAATAGTCATTTTGTTCACATTGCCAATTCCCTTTGTTTAAATGTTTAATCAATCAAAGGGTTGATGATTTGGGTCACCACATTGGACCTGCAGATTTTGAAAAGCTATATATCCACTTGTCAAATAAACAAATACATTCAGCACACCATAATGGCCTCGCTGCATGGAATTAATCATGTTCACCTATAAATACTTGTAAGTAACAATGAAGCTCACTACCACAACCGCCCTTGCATTAGTTATACAATTAAGCAAGTTAACAATACGCATGGCAAACTTTAAGCTTCAAATTTGCATTCTTTTGGTGGTCTTAGGAGCAGCCTCCGCTCAACTCTCATCCACCTTCTACTCCTATTCATGCCCAAACGCACTCTCCCTCATTCAAACCGCCGTCAATTCTGCGGTTGCCGCCGAAGCTAGGATGGGTGCCTCCTTGCTCCGCTTGCATTTCCACGATTGCTTCGTTAATGTGAGCACGTTGTCAATATATCTTATAGATTACGTAATTTGCTTACACGTACACACGAGTATGTATTGACGTCTACGTTCTATGTATAATTTGCAGGGATGTGATGCTTCGGTTTTACTGGATGACACGTCGAGCTTCACAGGAGAGAAGACCGCATTCCCTAATGCTAATTCTCTAAGGGGATTCAACGTCATCGATACCATAAAGACCCAAGTGGAGAGTGCATGTCCAGGAGTTGTATCCTGTGCCGACATTCTTGCCGTTGCTGCTAGGGACTCCGTTGCTGCTGTAAGTTACTGAACATATTTGTAAACGGAAAGCTTGATTATTTGATTAACTACCACTTTCTTTAATTTAATCAGGATAATAATATATACATGAACAGCTAGGGGGACCTACTTACTCCGTCTTGCTGGGGAGAAGGGACTCGACCACCGCTAGCTTGAGCCAAGCCAACTCCGATCTCCCGGCTCCAACCTTGAACCTCACCCAACTCATGACTAGCTTCTCCAATAAAAACTTAACCCACAATGATTTGGTCGCCCTCTCTGGTAATATATTATTCTCAGCTTTCATGTTCTTTTGTAAATGTTTTCCGTTTATTAGTCTAGATTTTTGATATGTTTAGGTTCAATGATCTAAACGTATGGTGCGATAATATTTTGTAGGAGCACACACAATAGGGCAAGCGAGGTGCACAACATTCAGAGACAGGATCTACAACGAAAACAACATAAACACAGCATACGCCAACACCTTGCAAGCCAACTGTCCGGCCAATGGGGGCGACGACAACCTCTCCCCACTCGACGCCAAGAGCCCAGATTCGTTCGACAACTCATACTACAAGAACCTCATCACAAATAAGGGTCTGTTGCATTCTGACCAACAACTCTTCGGGTCGGGTCTATCCACTAGCCTGCGTGTGACAGCGTATGCCGCCAGTAATACCGTGTTTTACACCGAGTTCTCCAAAGCAATGATGAAGATGGGTAATCTTAGCCCCCTTACTGGCTCGAGCGGCGAGATCAGGACTGATTGTAGGAAGATCAACTGATTTATTTGGCTAATTGGTTTGCCTTCTGCTAAGGAAATAATTGACTATTGGAAATAAGAGCCAAGTGATCAGCAAAGCTGAATTTCACTACTGTTGTACTGTAATTTCAATCAATTTTATGTATGCACAAGAGAATCTTTGTGGTAGTGTTATAAAAAAACTTTTGTTTCTTGCCTAAACACTAAAGTTAACATAATTTGTGAATTACTGGAAACATGACATGAAACAATTAGCCATGTAAAAATAACAAAATGCTCAACATTGCAAACCATTGGCAATTGATCATACTGCAGAAGTAGTACACCAATGAAAAACTCCTAATCTGAATCTTCAATGATGAACAAAGGGCAATGAACAATGTTGCAAAACTTTAAACTTAATTTGCTGGGCATTCTTCGTATGAAGATACCCTCCAAAAATAGGCGTATGCCACTTTAAAGCAGCGAACACACGGTATTCTTTAGTAAAAGGCGAAAGAATAGTTCGCTTTGTGTTCACTGCATGGCTGCGTGCTTTTACTCTCTCAAACGAACTAGTTTATATACGTCCTGTTTGTATTTCATCCTCTCGTAATAACCGATGTGGGAACTTCGGAAGAAAAAGCCTTTGCCATATCCGGTGGTTTCTTCTGAGAAAATGTTGGGCCAAAATGGGCTTCTGCTAGCCCAGATACTTATTACATGGCCCATTCCTTAAATTGGTCAAGAAAGACAAAATATATGTATGCATCTTTTCATGCTTTGCAGAATTGCATAAACTTGACCCATCGTTAACGGTCACACGACTCACATGGTTTTATACTATTATCACTTTATCATTACAAATTGTCGATATTGATAATGTGTTTCATCAGCATTAATTATGTGTAACATTAGATTTAATAGTAATGTGATATTTTATCATGATTGATTGTTCATCTAAGTTATGGATAACATCATTTTTAGAGTTATAAATTTCGTTCGGTGGTCTTAAAGGTTTGGTCTTTTTTCTACCGGTAACTACTGATATTGTTTAAATAATTTTATCTTAGTATCTCAATTCAAGTATTGCTTTTCTCTTGATAACTATATGTTTTTTAAAGTTATTCTTGATGCCCTCAAACTTCTAAATATTTCTATTCGTATTCATTTTTATTTTTTATAAAGTGAAAATAATTTTTTTTTCCTTTTTTATAAACAAAAAATATATAAACTAGTAATAGAAATTATCTATATTTTATGAATTTATAATTATATAATTTTATGAATTTATAATTATATAATTGCAAGGAGATACAAAATAATAGAAATTATCTATATTTTATGAATTTATAATTATATAATTTTGTTCATTTAATTTTTAAACAATTTCTCTAAAGTTAGTCACTAGAATTATATTGTAAAACAATCATTTTTAATTTAAAAATAGTAAATGAAATATTAATTTATACTTTTATAATCAAAATTGCAATGTAATTTTTGAAATTTTAAAAACATATTATTATAAAAGGGGAGGAAATTGATATTCAAACGTTTCCAACCATAAATAACAAAAAGTTGTGATAAAAAGTCATTTTTTTTTTTGTTGGAAGGAGAGTCAGTGGTCTCCGGCGCATCTAGTCGCGCTTTATTATTATTAAAAAAGGGCTAAGTATTCCTCAAGCGGGGGATAGCCCGACCCCTAACATCATGGTTTATCAGAAAAGAAATACCCTCAGGAGGGTCAGACAATACATGATAACCAATAGGAAACGAAAAGGCCATAGAGGCTAGAGCGTCCGCGACGGTGTTAGCCTCGCGGAGTATATGACGGAACTGGATATTCCAGTCCCTTTTCAAAAAGTCTTGGCATCTAAGAGCCAGACTAGCAAGGGGATGGCACCGGGGAATGTCCTTCGCAAGTAAGATGGTTACAATTTGCGCGTCAGTTTCCACTTCTACGTCCTTGTAACCATACTTCCATGCCAGCATTAGTCCTTGTAACACTCCCCACAGCTCCGCCATGGGAACTGTACAAATACCAATGTGCATAACGAAACCCCGTTGCCAAACCCCATTGTGATCTCTAATTATACCCGCTGCGGCTGCATGTCCATCCTCTCTAACTGCTCCATCTGTGTTCACTTTGACAATCCCGATCCTTGGCTTCTCCCAACGGACAAGAGTGATGGCCCTCTCATTCCTTGATCTTCCCATCATGTGTTGGTTCCTCGCCCAATTGTATTCCTTTACCTTGCTTCGGACGTACAGATGCTTTACTCCGTTAAATTTTTCGTTTTTGAACACCAACGCATTCCTCCATTTCCAAATCCACCAGAGGCTCACTGCAAAAAAATCACGCCAAACACAAGAATTATCGAAAAAGTTGGGAGAACATACATTACCTCTGAACCATGAGTTAAAATGCGTCTTCCAGAAGTCATGACTGATCCTCGTAGCACTGAGATCTCTCCACATTCCTGAGATCGCCTCACAGTCTCTGAATAAATGGCTATTTGTCTCCTCCTCGACTTTGCAGTAAGGGCACCATGCTTCATTGGTAAGGTGACGTCTCTTTCTCTCAACATTAGTAAGTATACCTCCCTTCATCAGCTTCCAAATGAAACTTCGGACTCTCTCTGGGACATTCAGTCTCCATATTGTCTTATGTAGAACCCTATCGGCAGACTCCTCAGGATTGGGATTTGCCAGCAACTGGTAGGCGGAAGAAGCCGAAAACTTGCCGTCTGTTGAGAACTTCCAGCTTAGTTCATCCTCAACCTCCATACGGCATACCTCCCCTGTCGACCAGCGATTATCCATGCTCGGACCAACAGCGGCCAATTTCAGGCACACCTCTGGACTAAGGCCATGTGATATGGCTTCCCAATTCCAACCTAGGTCATCGTCCCAAAGCTCCATAACAGTGACGTTTCGCTCAGCTTCTCCAATGGTCGAGGTGCATAGATTGACCAAGGGGTAGTCCAATAGCCATGTATCCGTCCAGAATTTTATCGAATCCCCTTTACCTAGAACCCAGCGACTTCCCTTCTCCACAACCTCTCGCAATCCTGTAACGATACTCTTCCAGCAGTGTGAGGGTGATGCGTGGGATCGACGGTTAGGTCTATGGTATTTCGACCGCAGTGTGTCAATCCATAAGGTATCATCTTCGTTAATGTACCTCCAACCTAGCTTCGCAATCAATGCTAAATTGAAGAAATACATATTCTTAATACCTAATCCCCCATCTATCTTTGATTTGCAGACCTCTTTCCAAGCTACCGTGTGCAATTTCCTGGAATGCTCAGAGTCGCCCCAAATAAAGCTTCTGCAGGTTTTCTCTATCTCATTGCAGGTAGACTTTGGAATAAGTATAGACGACATTGTGTACATAGGTATTGATGAGAGCACCGATCTTGTTAGAGTAATCCTTCCTGCGAAGCTTAGGTGGTTTCTTCTCCATCCGCTCAATTTACTCTTCATCTTATCGAGTAGTGAAGAGAACATTGATCCGGAAATCCTTTTCTGTAGTAGAGGAATCCCAAGGTAATTGCCTAGGTTGTCTGTGACCTTTATCCCACTAGTCTTGCTGATTCTTGTCCTCAGTTCTTCATTAACATTAGGCGAAACAAAAATGCTAGACTTTGCTAAGCTAATTTTCTGACCCGAGGCACCACAAAACCTCTGCAGACAGCTCCTGATCTTTACGATCTGATTGGTAGATGCTTCGGCAAAGAGAGAAATGTCATCTGCAAACAATAAATGCGAGAGAGGAGGTCCTCCCCGAACAAGATATATAGGTTTCCAGTCTCCATTTTCCACTGCTTCCATAATCATGTGACTCAGGCGCTCAATACACAGCACAAATAAGTAGGGTGAGAGTGGATCTCCCTGTCTTAATCCTCGTTCCGGTTTAAACTTGTCTGTTAGCTCCCCATTCCATAGGAGTTGCATACTTGTGGATGTAATGCACTCCCTAATTAGCTCAATCCAATTAGAGGGGAAGTCAGCCACCTTAAGTGTATCTTCAACGAAGTCCCATCTCAATCTGTCGTAAGCTTTTTCTAAGTCGAGCTTTAGTACCATCCATTTCTTGCCCGTCTTCTTCCTTCTCATGGAATGGATGATCTCTTGCATAAGCACCACGTTGTCCTGAATGACTCTCCCTGGGATGAAACTCCCTTGTGTTGGGCCAATTAAGGTTTTGATGACTTCTTGCATCCGTTTAACTAAGACTTTGGTTAGGATCTTGTAATTCACATTACAAAGGGCGATAGGTCTGAATTGTGATATCAGTTCCGGCTTCCCAACCTTAGCAATCAAGCTAATGATAGTCTCATTCTTGCGTTGAGAGATTTTCCTTGAAGCAAAGGTATATCTAACCTCTTCCGTCACTGTAGTTCCCACAACTTGCCAGCATTTTTGATAAAATATTGGTTGGAAACCATCCACCCCCGGGCTCTTGTATGCACCCATGCTCTTGACTGCATTCCAGACTTCACCCGACGTAATAGGCTCATTTAGTTTGGTCCATGCACTAGCCTCAACTTCAGGGAAACAGTGGTTGTCCAGTAGACAGTCATTTACCGTGTGGGCATCCGTAAGGCTGTATAAAGATCTGAAATAGTTCACTGCAAATTGCTCCAAAATCTTCGGGTCCTCCTCCCACGTATCCTGATCAACATACAGTCCTCTCACCTTATTGCGTTGCCGCCTTATTATTGTTGATGTGTGGAAGAATCTTGTGTTTCTGTCCCCAAAATAAAGCCATAATTCTCTTGATTTTTGGAACCAAAGTAGTTCTTCCTGCTGAAGTATTGTGTCTAACTGGGTTGTAGTATCAGCTTCTTCATTTAGAAGTGCAGTTGAATTTGTATAATTCGGATTGCTTTGTATTCCAATTAACTTCTTCATGAGTTCCTCTTTCCTGCGGTTAATATTTCCAAAAACAGTTCTATTCCAGGTTAGTAATTTAAGTTTAAGATTATGGAGAGAGTTGCAGACCTCAAGCCGTGGCTTCCAAGATTCTTTCACTAGAGGCATGAAATCCTCATGGGTCAACCAAGCTGCCTCCATCCTAAAGGGTCTTCGTTTGACGTCAGTAGGGATTACAGGGCTTAGAGATAAAAGCAATGGTGAATGATCAGATGAATATCTTGCGAGGTGCCTAACAGATGCTTCCTTCCAGGTCATACGGGCCTCCCAATTCATCAGGATTCGATCTAACCTTCTGCATATTCGATGGGGGGCGTCTCTTCCATTATCCCATGTGAAATCTGGGCCTGTGTAACCTAGATCAATCAGCCCATGTTTGTCAATAAAGCTCCCAAAAGTGCCCGAATCTTGATGCTTATTCTTCACTCCCCCACTGCTTTCATGGGAGTAAAGGGTGCAGTTAAAATCTCCTCCAATAATTATAGGTTCCTTCAAAAGATCTAAACATTTGTCTACATCTTCCCAGAATATTTTTCGACGTTGTGCACTAGGTGGGGCGTATACTGCCACCAGGTGAAAGCAATCTATTCCTCTCTGGATTCTAGCGTGAATGAAGGATTTGTGGAGATCTAGCACCGTTACATGAGTGTCTAGTTCATTCCAAAGAATCCATATACCTCCTTCGAAACCCTGAGCATCTACTCTTACGTTATTGGTGAAGTTAAGTCTATCACAAATGTGTTGGGCTTTGGTATCTGATATTCGAGGTTCCATGATAACAAGGATGTCAATTTTGTGTACCTTACATATATACTTTATCGCACGTCGAAACCCATTCTTATAGGCTCCGAAAACATTCCACATTACTAAATTCATGGAGATTGAATGTCGGGACAGTGGTTACGTAAGCTAATTATCCTTACTTCCCTCTGCATGCATATTCGCATCTCGCCTAACCAAATCAACTCCTTGTTTGTCTGTCATTACCTCATCTTGAGTTTCCGTTATGGAGTCTGGGAGAACGGTATCTGGTATCTCTACGGATTTGATAGGTGTTTCCAGTACTGGGTCAAAGGGGGCAATGCTCAATTCATTCTTAGTCTCTACCACTCGAGCTGGCTGCTTAGTAGATGATTTCGTACTCTTTGAATCTGGTCTTTGTCGTTTTAGTGTGCCACTTCTCTCAGATTCCATATCTGTAACTTGTGGAGCTACAATCTGCATTCTTGCTAGTGCTGCCTTGCGAGCTTGGGCTCTATTCCAGTTCTTCTTTCTCGTTGATCTGACCTCTTTCTTACTCTTCTCGCTGCTGTGCTGAGCTTGTTCCTTACCCTTTGATTTATCCACTTCTTTATTTTCATTCGATCCAGTAAGGTAATTGTAGTTGTTACTTCAGCTAATTCATTCTCTCCTGAGACTCGGATAATTTTGACCGGTTGAACTGCCTTTGAAACCTGTCCCTATTTTAGCTCCTCACTAGACCCCGCCAAAATTTCATATGGATTGCCTTTTGTGATATATTTACTAATTACTTCACCTTTTGATTCCTTACCTTCTTGTGTGTCATTCTTTCCTTGCTGATTCGGATACACCTTCCTGTTCTGAGTGCTCTGATTCTTGTGCGATCCGGAGGATCTGTCCTTTCCTTTTTGGTTAATTCGTCCTCTCCGGTGGGACGCTAGTAGCCATGGTCCATAGCCTTCTGCAATGGTGTTTTCTGTTGAGTTTTTTTCTATTGATGCACTGCTACTTGCCTTGTCAGCATTTGTCCCTGTATTGGCCAGTTGATTTTGTCTATCCACTTCCTTAGTACCTTGGCCTGTGTTCTTAATAAAGCAGTAGTTCGATGCTAAATGTCCGTATCTTCCACACTTAAAGCAAATAAACTCTAAACCTTCATATTCTACAGGGCATCTAATGCCTTCTATCACCACTGCTTTCTTAAGAAGTTTGTTCAGGTCAATCTCGATACATACCCTAGCAAACTTGCCTCTGTTAGTGAAAAGGGTCTTGGGGTCTATCACTATTGGTTTCCCGATCCCTATTGCCATATTCCACAGTACGTGTTCTTCATAGTACTGAACTGGGACATTAGTGAGTCTAATCCATACTGGGGCTGATGTGATGTCACAGGAAGTTCGAAAATCCGGCGTCCATCGTTTCATCACAATACAGCGTCCAAATATAGACCAAGGACCTCCAGTCATGACAGTCATCAGTTCAGCCTCATTATCGAATCTCACCATAAAGAAACCATTAGACAAGTCAATGATCTGCATCCTGTTGCCAAACTTCCATAGAAGCCTTAGCTTTCGTTCCATAACCGGAAAAGCAATAGGGTATCCAACTGTCTTGATCACGAGTGATTGTTTCTAGACTAGTGCTAGAGCATTTGAGACCTCCTTGTCCAGTGTTACCACCGGATCACCATCGTCGCCATCCGGGAAAGAAACTCTTATCTTCCCTTCTGTAAACTTTGGATCCAGTATTGTCCTTTGCTGGCCTGTGCCTCCTCCTCCAGTGGCTACTTCTTTCCATGTTGGTCGCGCAGGGGCTGTATCAGGAGGTTTAGGATTCTGTATATTGTTGGGTGCAGTGTTACTGACATTTGGGTATGTGACTCCAAACACTGGTTTGGGCGGCGAAGTTTCATCCGGTGCGGGGACTGCAGTCCCAGGGGGAAGGGAGTTGGGGATCGCCGGCGGTGGAGAGATTGATGTGTTTGGGGAGTTCATAGAGAGCGTTTTACCGTTATTAACTAATGAAATATTAATTTATACTTTTATAAAACAATCATTTTTAATTTAAAAATAGTAAATGAAATATTAATTTATACTTTTATAATCAAAATTACAATGTAATTTTTGAAATTTTAAAAACATATTATTATAAAAGGGGAGGAAATTGATATTCAAACGTTTCCAACCATAAATAACAAAAAGTTGTGATAAAAAGTCATTTGGTCATTCACAAACATAAAAAATCTATATTTTTATGATTATATATTAAATATTAAATTTTATTTAGTTAATTTTAAACTATTTTTTTAAATCAAACTGTATTTGTATTACAATTTTTTTTTTGTTTGTTTGAAAAATCAAATGAAAATATAAAAGTTATGGTTTATAAAGAATAGAGAATTGTATACTAAGACTTTTTTTCTCATATTAAATTTCTTTTTTTGTTCTTTGAGCTTGTCTCTTCTTGGTTATTTCTTTGCAGCACATCCATTAAAGAGCATCGAAAAGTTTTTGAAGTAACCTACAACTCAAGGTGCAACTTTCAATGATCAATGTGTTTCAGGCTTACTATTTGGACGGTAAAATACGTCACCAATGCGCACTCCGCATGCGCGGCTCGTCGGGGCGCATTCGGAGTAGGCATGTGCAATTGTGCATGTCCTTATCCCTGTGCGCCTCAAGAGGCGCACAATTGGGGTGCATGCCACTCCGCATGCGCCCCAGGGGTCTGAACTTTTTTCACCTTATAAACAATAGTTACTTTATAAGTAAATATTTCACTGAGGCGCACATTTGGAGCTTTCTTCTTCTCATTGAGGCAAGACTGAAACAACAATCTGTTTCATTTTGATGCTTTCTTCTTCTCTCATCTTCATCTAAGGACACTCCTTTCTCTCTGTGAAGTCCTTTTATTTCTTTTGTGAGTTGCAGTGTACAAAATGATTGAAAAAATAAAGAAATGAAAGAAGAACATCACCACTATGGAGGAGGAACCACTACCAACAACACACCTAAATTCATGACTAATCTAAGGTCGTTCTTCTGCTTAGGTTTCTTGCCCCTAATGGCAACCCGAACTGCTATTTGGAGCTCTCCATTGACCAATTAATGAAACAATGGGTAATGACAACTTTCAAAGCCTCCGGCCGGACAAGCCCTAACAGCTACCACCGCAGCAACAAGTGAGAATTTGAAAGCATCCTCAAACACCTACCCACCGGCATCTCTATGCAGGTCGTCGCAAGGGAAGAAGGCAACGCACACACTGACATCTCTGCGCAGGTCGTGGAAAAGGCGAAGAAGGCAATTGTGATGTGTTGCGCCCCTTAAAGTAGGGTTTGGGGCGCATGCGCAGTCCGCATGCGCCCCAGGTGTCGCGCACAGTTGGGCCTCTTCTCTATGCCGGGCCTCGCGCACTCGGGTTGCGCCTCTACCGCCAGGTTAGGCTTTTTATCCGCCTACAAATAACATTACTCGTGTGTTTTAACTTTTTTGAGTGGTGCGGTTATTTTTTCTTTTCAAGATTTGTTGACACTCCATTTATTCCTTTGCTCTAGAAAATAATTGAATGTGAATTTTACAAGACTAACCAAAGTTTTTCAAATCAAAGATCATATTTCCTTGTGTTTATATTATCAAGTTCATGTGTTTCATTTAGTGATGGGTTCAACAAAGGTTTTTGCTCAGCATCTCTTCTTATATGTCGGTCTTCTCCATCTGGATTTATAATTGTGTGCCTCTTCTCTTTTAAATTCTTCTCCGCATTTATACAAAATTACAATGTAATAGATTTTAGGTTGTTTTAAATTTTCAAAAAGATTAGCATTTTTTTTCATTCCCTCTGTTCTATCTTATATATATTATAGGAGAAACACTTAATTACATGTGTCTAACCATGAGAATTTTAATTGTCACGTGTCATTTTAGCAATTAACAACAACTCCAAAAAATTTTAATTAAGTTTTTAAATCTTAAATTTTATCTTATCATAAATCTTAAATCTTAAATCTTTAAATTCAGTAATTTCAATAAGATTGTTAAAATCCAAAAAAAATTACGAAAAATTTGGATTCCGTTTAAACATATTATAATTAATTACCAAAATTTACAAAAGCTATTTAAAAGATAATACCCTAAAATTCGCTTCCGCCGACAACCCATAAATTTTGTTAAATTTTTTCATTATTTAATTTAAATGTATATTTTTTTAATTGTTGATATAAATAGGATAATTTAAAAATAAACGTATCTAAAATCTTTTGTCAACCGTATTCAAAGAGTGTGTTATAAGTTTTCAACGTTGATTTTATCACATTATGTGTATTAAAACTTCTCTATATACTACTAAAGTACACTATACTAATGCTGACATGGCGCCCCCACAGTTTTTCTCGGATTATATCTTTTACTAAACCAAGAATTAAGCCAATTAATAAATCTTTTTTTACTAAATAAAATCTAAAAAAAATAATTTTTTTTAACTAATCTTTTAAAAAATTAATCCAAAAAGTTAAGTATATCACGTTTGAGACTTCTCCCGTACGTTTTATCAAATTAAAAAATATCAAAATCTAACAAAATCTACTAATATATTACTACAATACACTACACTAATGCTGACGTGACGCCCCCACAATTTTTCTCGGATTAAATCTTATACTAAATCAAGAATTAAGCCAATAAATCTTTTTTTACTAAAATAAAATCTAAAACAAATATTTTTTTAACTAATCTTTTGATTCAAAAAGTTAAGTATATCACGTTTGAGACTTCTCCGGTACATTTTATCAAATTAAAAAATATCAATATCTAATAAAATCTACTAATTCCACATTTAGGTTGGTTGTTCATAAAACCTAAACTTCTCATGTACGTTTTACTTCTCCTCCACAATTTATCTCTCACGCTATATATGTAGATGATACATCATCCTTTTTGTGACAGTTTTTATCTTCCAATATTGATCATATTTCTTCATCTTTTTCAGGGTTGTGATAATTTAAAGATCGGATTTTTCAAAGTTGCTTCATCTAAATTTTTAGGTTATCCCCTACGTTTTCAATCATCACATCATTCTGCTATTGTTTATTCATTCATTAATTTGTTTTCAATAACTATTATTTCCACAACTTTGGTTTTTAATATTTCCTGTTTATAAATGTCTCCCCCCTTCCGTCTTTCTTCTCGCTTTCCTACTCGGAGACAGATCTTCTGAGATCCGCCTGTAAAGATCCATCAATATTTAAATATACCCGCACAAGGTGCGAGATATGAACTAGTTTTGTTAAATTTATAGTGCATAAATCATATTAAACTCTAATAAGATAATTTTATATTTATATTTCTATAATAGATATTAAACCATATCCCGTGTAGGGCACGAGTAATAAACTAGTATATAGTTGTATGTCTTCCTCTTTTCCAAATTGAACCTGTAGAAATACGGAATTGAATTCAACTTGAATTGATTTTGTCGTTGTTGTTTATATTCCGATGTTAACGGGTTGAGTATGCAGATAATGTACAATGCAATCACCCACAACCATGAGTTTGGAGGAATTGATACCAAAGTAAAATATCAAATTTGTATCACAAATCTCCAACTGAAGATGACGATAATTTTATGCATTTTGTATTTTTTAATCGAGTGCTTTCACACGTAGCTTATCTATTCGTCGTTGCAATTTAATTGTAATAATTTACCTATTTAATAATTGAATCATATTTCTCATAATCATTTTACAAAGGCCAACTAGTATATATAAAGTGAGGATGTAGTCGAGCATGTGAGCAGCAACAATTACCCACTTATACATACTCGGTGAGTCGGGAATGTGCATTTTTTTTCCAACAAGTGGTATCAAAGCCGAGGTTACATGGTGGTGATTGGGTAATCTTTATTACTTAAAGAATCTCGTGTTTGGCGTGATAGAGGCCGAGGCGATGAAGACATTCGAGATTCCGCTCTTCGACGGGAAGATCAACTTCAATTTATCCTAGAGTACGTTTTAGGACTATTTGTGTAGCACGGTCTTGACCAAGCTTTGGAGGAGGATAAGCCTGGATCAATGAGCGAGGAGAAGTGGAGAAGCATCTAGAGGAAGATGGTAGGTACGATTCGGTTAGTGTGCGAGCAGCAATTACCCACTTATACATACTCGGTGAGTCGGGAATGCGCGTTTTTTCCAACAAGTGGTATCAAAGACGAGGTTACGTGGTGGTGATCGGGTAATCTTTGTTACTTAAAGAATCTTGTGTTTGGCGTGATGGAGGACAAGGTGATGGGGTACATTTTAGGACTATTTATGCAACAGGGTCTTGACCAGGCTTTGGAGGAGTATAAGCCTGGATCAATGAGCGAGGAGAAGTGGAGAAGCATCTAGAGGAAGACGGTAGGTACGATTTGGTTAGTGCTTGCTCCCGAGATCAAATATAGCGTGTTCAAGACGACCACACCGAAGGCGGTGTGGGACAAGCACGAGAGCATCTTCATGTCAAAATCATTGACCAACCGATTGTGCTTGAAGATGGAGCTTTACTCGCCCAAGATGGAAGGAGGAGGTAATCTCCATGACCATATTAACTCATTTAATCAACTAGTATGCCAATTATTGAATGCATATGATAAGAATGGAGAAGATGAACAAGCATTGTTGTTGTTAACATTATTGCCAAAGTCATACAAGTCATTGGTGTAGACGTTACTTGTAGGAAGAAAGTATCTCACGCTGGATGAGGTGACCATTGCTTTGCGGGAGAGTGAGAGAAGGATGAAAAATGATGATATTGACAAATTAAAGGAGAGGATTGTATACTAGTTGTAGAGGAGCGAGAACAAGGGAGGAGTCAATGAAAAATGCATGATGACCCTGGACAAAGATCAAGCTCGCAAACGTGGAGAGATTTAAGTGAGCTCGAGTGCTTCTACAGTGGGGAGAATGTTCACATGCAAGCCTAGTGTCCTCGGATGAGGAAGGACCTTCAAAAGTTGAGACACGTCGTTGGGAAAGAAGAGAGGGTACTACCGTACAAATGAGGTCAGTGAGGTTGATAGTGAAGTTAATTGATTAGGGTGATGTTTACTTGGAGACAAGCAAGGAGGTCGCCAAGCCCGAGTGGGTGATGGATAGTGCTGCATCTATGCATGTTTGTAGAGACCACACAATGTTTGATACCTTAAAAGTTGTTGGAGAGTTTGGTCACCTCAACTCAGTTGGTGGTGAGAAGTTGAAGGTCGAAGGTACCGGAAGCGTGACGATGAGGCTTCGTTACAGTATATATCATACTCTACACAATGTGAGGTACGTGTCGTCGACAAACGTGAATGTCATCTCGTCGGGTGCGACTACGATGGATGAGTATAGTTACATCGGGACAAGAAGATGGTGCAAGGTGTTCAAGGGCAGACTTTTGGTGATGTGAGGCCGCAAAGGTTGAGAATATTGTTTTCTTCTTGGAAGGACAAGCGGTGCAAAGAAGACGCAGTGACACTGATACAAAGAAGAAAACTAAAGTGAGATTTTCGGATACATAGGATAATTGAAAGTATGAAGTAAGGGAGAAATTGTTGGACTTATTCATACTTCCAATTAGTTGGGCTCAATTAAAATATGGGCTAATTAGGGGCATAGTAAGCATCTTAGATGGAGCTTCATCTAGAATTCACTTGTAATATCTACCTAGAGTAATGTGTAGGGTCGGTGTGTTGTGGTTGAGCTTAACTGACCATAAACGGACTAGGGCTGAGCACCGAACCGCAACCGAATCGCACTTAATTGGTTCGGTTTGCGGTTTGCAAGTTTTTGTTTTGCGGTTTAAACCGCAAAACCGCAAAAAAAAAAAAAAAAAACCAGCAAACCGCAAAACAAACCGTAATTTTGCGGTTCGGTTTGCGGTCAACGTTTTTTGGGATTGCGGTTTGCGATTCGGTTAGCGGTTTTGCGGTTTTGAACCGATGCTCAGCCCTAAAAGGGACTACAAATAAGTTGAAATGACTTTGTGTATGTATGCATGTATATATGTATTAGTGTATATATACCACAAAAGTGAGGTTGTGTTCGAGTGGGTGAGTGTGCAACAATTATGTGCTTATACATACTTGGTGAGTTAGGATTCGGAAACTGCACGTTTTCCGCAACACAACTATCTATGTTTTATATTTCCGTGTCATTGAATAAATGAATTTTGGAGATATAACCATACAAATAGTGAGATGATATATAATGAGGATTCCGATCCTTCATAAGAGACGAGCTTCCGTTCGAATATTGAACCTATATGCAGTCAGACGGAAAAAAAGGAGCTATATAGTCAAGTCATACTAGATTACACATCAGGCAGATTTTGTCTACCTGATTTTGAGTACCACATATTTTTAATATAATGATTCCTGTTTTGACTTTATCACGTTGACAATATGTTTTCAAACACAAAATATACTATACTCAAATGAACCTTACCAAATACTAATCTAAAATTTGACCGGTTCAAATGTACTCTTTTGGTCAATATCCTAGCTCAAAATTTAATCAAGATTCAAACCCTAGTGCCCACAACCTTCCTTAGTCCCATCCAACGATCATATAAATAGGTGAAAAGTTGTCTCAACTTTCTTCAACCAAATCACATTATACACACAAAACACATTGTCCCCAGCCTTAAGCAAATCGAGATGAAATCGACACAAACAAGTCGTGTATTGATCGCTGTGGTTGTTTTCGTGTTTCTTAGCAGTGCAATGGCTAGACAGTTACCGAAGGCTGACTCAAGCTCGACGAATAATTCATTCTCCATGTATTCTTGTGGGTACGAGCAGACCAAGTTTAGACTCGCGTATTGGCTCGAAAGATTGGCGTCCGGACCCAGTGGTGGAGGGGCTGGTCATTAGCTGTATATCAAGCTGTGTCACTGTATGTTACATGTTCAGGCTTCATACTCCTGTATTCATTTCCTGTATACAGTGCAATTACATTGATTTTCCTCAATGAATTGATTGTAGTTTTGTTAGTAACTTCTTGTTATTTCAATAAAAAGGAAAGGTAAGCCGATCTGTTCATCGTGCCAAAGAATCGACATTGGTGAACGAAACATAACCCAGAGAGACTAAAAAAGGCCTACAAAATTTCCCATGTTACCCTTCCTAAGTAAAACCTCACAGAGCCTTTAAAGGCCATAAAATCCTCCTCCAGAATCACTGAAACAGCAGATCAATTCCCGGGCAGAAGGGCAACATCTAATTTCTCTTATTTCATCAAAAAATAAAGGTAACAGGATCACCAGTCCTAGATTTGTGTCAGTTGAAGTCCAGCAGGTCAGGTCCGACTCGAAAAGCCTTTATACAAGCAGATAGACAAGCCACCAAGTGCCAAAGCCAACACTGCAGGGTACTTGAGGGATTCTATGTCTAGTGTTGCACTTTTCCTCCTCTCCGCTCTTCTGTCACGAGGCTTCTCCCCGAGGTTCTCTCGAAGAAGATTATTCAAATTGTCTAACTGATGAAATATTTGCCTTTGCCCTCGGGTTACTGTGAGTATCTGTAGATGAAGAATAAGCCACAAATGATCATGTAAAGTAAATATTATTTGAGAGCGACTCTCTCTAGTAACAAGAACCTAGTTTACCTCTTCCATCAAGGAAGAATCCTTTGCCAACTGAGAGGAAGATGACGAGTTAGGCAGCACAGTTCCAGTCAATGATCCGTTGCTTAGACTAGAAATGAAATAAGAAGTCGGGGCAGATCCGTTGCAGGTTTCAGAATGCAGAACCATCTTTTGCTGGTCGGGAGATATCTTTTCTATAGTTAACCTACAGCTTAATTCTTCGATCTTTGACGTGAATTCATCCATCCTGTCATTTAGAGTGGAGATTTGCTCGGATAGTTGTGTAATGGCACCCTACGGATGAAAATAGAAGATAGCAAAGAATGATCATGGTGTAATTTTCATGAAATATTTACATGACAAACACAAAACATTACTATGAGAATCACCTGGTTTGATTCAGATCCTATTGATTCACCATTTCTATCATCATATCTACGTTTGCTCGCATCAAAGACAGTATTCTTGGGGCAGTTCTTGTCCCTATGGTTGGAGTATGAATGTGACATACCACTGCAGAATATATTTCAAGTGATATATTAAGTCATCAGATTACTTTTGTTACTGAAAACAAATGCCAGCAACCTCAAACAAAGAGACGTTGTATGGATCCTCAGAGAAAACCAGATTAATTCACGTACGTAAAATTCCATCCTTATCGCTCTGAGGTCTACCTTGTATGGATCCTCAGAGATTAAACAAATGATAAGAACAGGTCTGAGGAAATAAGGAGAAACATTGCACCTCTTTAGATTCTTGTTTCTCCAAACAAGCCTATTAGGAGAGGCTTCAGAAAGTGCGCCTTTTGGACTAGAAGCAATATCCTCATATAAGCTAAGCTTTGTCTTCAAATCTTCGGGCAATGCCTGAAAGGTTTCTGGCGAAATTAGAAGGATACATTTACAAGAAAACATCTTAAATTTTAAAAAAAAGTTAGTTACTACCGTACCGTTATTTCATTGACAAGCTTTTCTAGCTGAATTTGTTCAATATATGTGCGTGGTGTATATGATCCTTCCAACCCCAACTGATCCGCAACACACTTTACCACCAACCGATCCTTTCCTTGGACCTTTTACAGATTGAAGAGCAGAAGAATGGGTAAATGATATAGATAATAAACCGAATAACTATGCGTAGTAGCAAATACAGAGCCAATGATTATTGCATTTTTAACTTATGAAAACGTATTTCAATGTCGAAAAATAATCAAATAGATAATGTTCTTTTATAATCACGCAAGGACTGTTAAAAGAATGTATATAGTAAGCAACGAGCTTGAATTGAAATCCAAAACTAATGCTGGAAAGAGAAGCCTTTTTTTTTTTACCAAAAAATGAGAGACATGAGAATATTAGACTAGCGTTCTGCCATGCAGGCATATATCCCTCCAAGCAAAAAAGGATGGTAAAACAGAACCCAAAACAGGAAGGAAAGGAAAAACAAAGAAGAACTGTTGATCAGGTAGCTTGACATAAAAAGGGCACAATATCTGTTCTTAGCAGAAATAATGTTTAGAAATAAGCTGTTACCTGAATGTACCCACGGTTGAGTTGTTCTAACCAGTCAATCTTTACAATCACCCTATCGTCGGAAAAGATGTGGCTACTTCTTTTCAAAATAGTTGCCATGGTATATCCGAGGGCCATTAAACCACCAAGAAGGCGTACACTCACTTCGAATGTTATCCTCGGAGATATGATAAATGGACTATCTGTAACCCATTCCTGAACAAGATATACGAAGTAAAAGGTAGATGAGAACAGACCTAGAACAACAAATAAAGTCCACAAGGTAGATGACTTGGCTATATCAGAAAAGGGTTCAATAAAGAAATGATCTGTTCCAAACTAGATCAATAAGAAAGAAGACACCTTTTCCTTACACAATTGATAGTGTAATGCTATGAACTTTAAACTAGGAACGGGCGATTCAAAGTTGGGAAGAATAACAAAATAATTCTCCACCCTCTCCAAATATTGAAGAGCAATATCACATTACGACACCATGAGTGGTTTTAATGAAATGACTGCTAATATGCTCAGCCTAAAATTCGAAAACAGTCATATTAAGCTTCAAACACCTTTGAACAGGGCGTACCTCAAACATGAGGTTATACTTTCCATCTCGGTTTCGCATTCTTAAATATGATTGGCAGGATTCGGAATCCTCCCCAGGTGGTAGAAGATATATATCATATGTGTGCTCTTCAGCTTCTGTATGCTCTTGAGGAAACACAGCTCTAATTTGATCGGGCTTAACAGGCCTTGATGACTGCAATTGTTCAAGAAATTTGATTATAAACAGAGAATGAAAATTTATATCAGTAAGAATGTTGTGCACATCATAGGCATGAGAGATCAGCTACTCCAAACAATCACCTTCAAGATATAAGTAGGATTCTGGAACCCACTAAATGGGTTGAACTTATTGACTATCTTTATATGTGCAGTTTGGAGATCAGGCTCAATGAAGGCCTTGTACATTGGATAGACCTGCCATGATAGAACATATATAAGGGCTCCATAAAAACAAATTCCTGCACCTGACCTGTAACTAAAAATATCTGGACACGAATGAGCAAACCGTTTCTGATATTTGTTGAATTATTTCTTCTGGTTGATTGCCAGCACGCTGTATATCTCGTAAAACTCGCTTGACCAGGTCAAAGTGTACTCCGCCGGTGACAGACACTCGAAGATCTAACAAAGGTCTTAATTTTTCACTTAAAGCATAGATACCCTCAACGATAACAATCCGAGAACTTGGGGCTTCAAGTGTTCTGACAAAATTACAGGTTTACATCATGCACAAGATATTAAAATAAGAATCAGAGTGATTAATAGCATTTTATCTAATGAGGAAATAGTTATACAACGAAATTATATGCTTTGTATATGACATAGCTACACAATAATTTGAATTAGGCCGTTACATCTTTAAATGATTCCGTTTTCCTTTTACAAAATATGGAGGAATCAATGCAAATGCTGAGCAATAACCATACAGTGATGCTGATGCTTCCGCACACCATATATTGCCTAGAACTGTAGAACCAAGAAAACTGTTTGATGCATTATAATAGAAATTGATGAAGAAGTAAATGAATCAAACATATCTCTTGAGTAAAAGTGGAGCTTGAACCTCATAATTAATAACTAATGTCATGTAAAACCATAATGGTGACTACATAAGTAAGTACCTATATCCTACACGGGAGCTGGTCTTGAAATCATAGATAGGAACTTGAACCTCTTTTCCAGCCTTCAAATCATTGATATTCTGGAGAAGTGTATCATAATCTGTCAACCTCGGATCTGCCCGTGGAAAGAGGTTACATGTAAGAACTAAAGATTAACAGAGAGATAATTTACAGATCCAAATTAACGTCATCAAGCTGTCTATTTTAAGCATAAAGAGTTCCACTAATATAGAGAGGCAGTAGCATGCATATACATGACAAAAAGAAATAGGGAGACTACCATCAAAATTGCCATCAATTATTCGACTAGCATCATTGTAGTTGTCCATTGAAATGACAGCGATGCTGGGCATAAAGTTGAGTATTTTCTCACTAAAAATCGTTTTCCCAGCCCCTGAAGGTCCTGCTAATCCGACGAATACTATCCCATCATTCTTCTGAGCCAGCATCTGACATGCTTTTATGACAATGAAAAACCCCTTCTCAAAGGATAGACGATCTTGGATCGGTACAATCTCATAACGGTCTGAATCTTTTCTTTTCACCAGATGAACTTGATCTTTCAGAAGACCTGGCCACCTGTGAGGTGACTCAGAAACAGGGGCACTTTGAGCCATCAATTTGATAGCTTCTCCCACTGAAAAAAGAAAAACCTGGCATGAAAATTTGCATAGACTTATAATAGACATAGATACAGCACTTTATTGTAAGTAAGAATTCAAGGATTTTATCAAATAGACTTAAGGTAGCTAACTAGGCAAGAAAATTTGCATAGACTTATAATAGACAAAGATACAGCACTTGATTGTAAGTAAGAATTCATGGATTTTATCAAATAGACTTAAGGTAGCTAAAAATGCAGGAAACAATGTATGAGGTTTGAAAAACTTGTGTTTGCTGGTCACATAAGTGGCAGCCCACTAAAAAGCCAAAGGTTTCAGCCTAATTTTTACTATAACTACAAAATAGGGTTAAAAAAAATTCAATTTTAACTTTCTCTATTTTCTCATTTCATAGCTTCTCCAAAGTCTCTCATCTTCAATTTGCGTTTTTGGAATTAGGGTTTAGGTTTTAATTTTGAAATTTCAAATTTAATGATGTTACCTGTCCCAACCTATATATGTAACATAAGAAACACATAAGTTAGTGTTATTTAGCAACAAATTGGGACAAAAACGATTAAAATGTGGAACAAAACACATAAGCTAGTTTTTGTAACGTTCACCGTTGGTGGTGTTCTACGGCTTCGATAAACTGGTGGTTTTTTAAATAGCCCTTCAAATTTTAAAAGGTCTAACCCGTAGAATTAGATAGCTCAAAATAACCAAAATTACTGAGCGACTAAAACTTCCTCTGCAACATTCTACATCTACACATGGTTTATTTATTTGTGGACCGCTTCCAGTCGGGCGCAATTTTAAATCGTATACACAGAGAATCTCAATCAAACTGATCAAAGTTGAAATGGTAGCAAAAAAAACAATCCAAACATATATATATATCAAGTCCAAAACAAATCTCTTACAAAAATTCTGCAAAGAATAGCTATAAAATTCCCTCGGGAGAACAACAGATCTACATAAAGTCATAAACTGGTGACAATTGATACTAAACTGCAAAGGAAAGGAAAAACCGAAGCGTACCCCCAAAGTAAAAAAATCATCAAACAAGAACAACCCAGAATTAAAACAATGCGTGGATTGAACTGCTTACCTCTAGCGAGAATTCAGCAATCGCACTCAATAGCCTTCTTTGAGCACTTGCAGGAAGCAATTGAGAAAGAACGTGAATTGGGGAATGGGGTGTTAAGGGCCAAAGATTTGAGAAATCTCTTTAGCCCAGAACAGAAATTAAATGCTTTCACGGGATTTTTAATAGAAAGATTTGGACTGAACAATTTCACAGAAGAGAAGACTCGGCAGGGTAAACTGGTAGAGGCCGAGGGCGTCAGCCAATCTTATGGGAGGCAAATCAGGCCGACTTTGGAAGAGGCACAACCGCGCAAAGCCGGGTGGGGGATTACCAAATATAAGTTTTTTCTCTCTTTTTTTTTTTTTTGGAAAGAATACCATATAAGCTTATGTTAAAGACGGTGTATTAGTAGGTAATTTATTCTTTTAAATTTGTCCATACAATATATGGAAACTAGTTTAATTTTCATAATGTATACGGGTTAATCTAATATAAATAATTTATTTTATTTTTAAAAAAATTTAGAAATTGAAGTTTGTGTATTTATATTTAGAAAAATAACTCAAAATAATATAAATTATCAACATTCAATCCAAAATAATACCAACTTTGAATTATTAGGCATGTTTTCCGACTCCAAATTGGACCTCAGTTTTCAGATTAGGCATGTTTTCAGAGAAGTAAACCGTGTTGCAGACCGACTAACTCATCTGGGAATTTCGACACCCAACATCAACTTTTCTGATCATCTTGAACTTTTTAGTTTTGTGTTTAGTAAATGTACTCCATTATTTTTTACCACTTTAATTTAATGGTAGGTAAAAGTCTTTAACCCCTTTATTTAAAAAAAAAAAGAAACTCCTATATTTACAAAAAAATAACATCACTTTGAAACAGTAAGTTACCGAATCTGTTTTTTTATTTGCTTTTTTTTTATCTAGTATGAATTTCATACCGGAATTTTACATACCGGAATATTACATACCGAAATTACATACCGGAATTACATACCAAAAGTTTACATATCGGAAGTTTACATACTAGAAATCAACCTCAGCTTCTTGTAATATTGAGCTTCGACAAGTTTGCAGAGCTACGCTTATTAATATTAGGCAAGCAAATTAGAGTTCCCTCATTCACGTGTTAGAAAAGAAGTAGAAGAGTTGAGGCTTTACCTCCATAGGTGTAAGATCCCAGTCTTTCGTTTTCATCGCCCCCGCTGTGAAGTGTGTCGCCCCTGCGGCAGGCCGCACCCGCGGCAGGGTCAGCCGCCCCTACGGCTGACTAAAGATCGCGTACGATCTTTCTTATCGTTCATTTTATCTTCCTTCCATAGATAGAAATACTCGTTTCTTGCTTACGTTTCTTCAAACCCTTGAGAGCTATAGCCGTCACCTTACTCCCTGTGACCTTGCTGAACGTGTAAGTTCATCTCTCTTGGTTTCTTCATCATGTTCATATAGTTGTTGCATGCCTTCTCCTTCTGTTTCGTTTTGTTCTTTTGTTCTTCCTTTTTTTCTTCTCCAAGAATCATGTTTGAACCTTGATTCTTGTTTGCATCTGCGTTGTTGATGTGTTGTTGTTCTCAGGCTCTTTTGGTTGAGTCTTGATGTGATTGGATCAAAGGTTCAAGCTTTGGATCCCTTGCTGAGAGTTTTTGTCTAGAGGAAACCCCGACAACGCCTTCTGCCAGTGCACCGCCCGCGCGCCTACACATCTCCGTCCCCGCGGCCATCCGCCCCTGCGCCTTGCCCAGCCGCCCCTGCTGTTTCTTCTGCACTAACTCCTGTTCTTGGGAGTTGCTTCCTCCCTTGCTTTCCTCGTTTATTTCCTGGTTTCTTATGGTTGTTCCTTGCCCCCTGAGTATGCTGTAAGACTAAGGTTGAACCCTTAGCTTGTGGAGATCTCTTAGAGATCATTGAGACTAGAAGTTATAGACTTCTAGCAACCGTTTCGTTCCTGATTCATGATGTTTGTGTGAACAGGCTTTCCTTGCTCTTTTCTTGAGGGAAACTGAGTTGTTCCTGAGTTGTTGCTGGGTTTTGATTACCTTCGAGTGAGGTAAGTCCCTTGGACTTACCTAGCTTCATTTCGTATATTGGTTTGAGTGTTTTGGCTTGTTTGCGTTATAATCATGTTTAACGGATAACCGGAATATGAGTCACCCTTTATAACCTTAACTCCAAGTGTATGATAATCGGGCGGTGACCACTTGTCTAGTTCTTCAAGAGACTAGAATGTGCTCTTGCAACCCAAGCTTGTAGGTAACGGATAGTACTGGTCTATTCCTATTGGTAGATGGAAGCGGAGGCGAGTTTCGGGAGATCCTCGTGTGACAAAAGAAGTTGAATTAGTAACGGATAACTTTAAGAAAGATAATAACCGGTTGTGTGCAAGCATGCTATGTGTTTTCTTTACCTTATGTGTGTTTGTGCCTTTATGCTCTTGCTAGTATCTAGAATGTTAGCTAACGGTTTATACCGTCATTGTAGATGTTCCGTAGGTTCAGGATGTTGCTGAGTGATCCGGATGGTGTGGTCAGTCGGGGTTCCCGTACATTATAGGACGGGATCGGGTTTATGTTTCTTTTGTTGTTTCCCTTTTGTTTTGAACTCGGTTGCGAGTTTTTTACACTTTCCTTTGTTTAAACCTTTGGTTTTATATTGAGTTTTGGTTTTCATTCGTCTGTGCCTTGTTGTAAGATCCGTTGTGTTGTTGCTACTCTGAGGGTCGGGACCCATTGTGTGGTCCTAACCCGTAGCGCTTCGAGTTCCCAGAACTTGGGGTGTTACAATATGGTATCAGAGTTCTAGGTTGACAACAATGGCACTCAAAATCTTCTAAAGGTCGGATGAATAAATAAATAGAACCCGCAAGGGGCGTAACATTTTCAAAAGGGGTTTTTTGTTTTTAAACTTATCGGTCTAGGATAGATGTGCGGGCGGCCACCACTACCTCCGCGGATCTCAGCAGTGTAGTTTCTTATATGTTGGCATTTATATGCTTTTCCTGGTTTTCTGTTGTAGCTGTAGCGTGGCCTTATATCTATATATAGTCTTACATATCTATCCTTATAGTAGATGGCGCATACTAAAGCTACATCTGCTATGGGGCGAGGAAGGGGTCGACCACCGCTTCCACTTGTCGTCCATGGACGAGGACGTGCAGGAAGACCTCCACTAGCTAGAGGTCGGGGCCAGACCCTAGTTGTTGATCCGCCTATTGCTGAGGCGTTTGTTGAGGAAGTTGTTGAGAGTGTTGTTCCTGAGGCTAGGAACGGGACCGCTGCTAGGTCCGGAGCACAGAGAGCGCCATCGACAAAGTCTGCACGAGTGTCTATCGGAGCTTCTGTATATCGCGACTATGTGCAGAGAGTTGAGGAGGCAATTAGGACTGAAGGACCAAAACCAGTGCCGCCAATTCCCGCGAGATCATCTGAGATTTCGCAGCGAGTTACACAAGTTGTTGCCCCGCCTACTAGAGTTGTTGAGGTTGTTAGAGCGTCGACTGAGGCGAAGGAGCCAAAGCCCGACAGTTGGTTGAAGGCTTTTGATCAACTAAAGGTTCCCACCTTCATGGGAAAGATAGGATTAGAGGTGGAGCAGTGGCTCGGACAACTAGATTCTGCTATGGAGACTAGCGGTTGCCTAGAGGGACGTCGAGTCAACATAGCACAGATGCCACTAAAGGATCAGGCTCATTCTTGGTGGAGGAGCGTTCACAGTAATGTCACTAGTTATGAGCAGATGAAGACGGTGATCAGAGATCGTTACTGCCCTGAAGCTATGAGGAGAGACCGCCTTCAGGATTTCCTTGAAGCTGGATTTGAGGATTTGCCTATTCTTGAGATCATCGGAAAGTTTCAGGATGAGTTGTCTTTGCTGGGTCCGGCTGCACCACCTGAGGATCAACATGTTACCTTTTCTCTCGGAGGTTGAGAGAGTCTACACGATCTTATCTTGCTGGTTTCCGTTGTGATTCTTTGACGGACTATCAGGATAGAGCTTCTACTTATAAGAGAGACCAACCGGGTCAGAGGAGAGCTTCTCAAACAAGAGGTCCTGAGAAGAGACAGAAGACTGGATCAGACAATGATGGAGTTGGAGTAGCTGGTTTTGGGCATAGTCAAACGCCGGGACGTTTTGGTTTCCAGCAGAGTTTTGACAAAGGACGGCACTGTCATAACTACGGAGGTGCAGGACACATCCGAGCTGATTGCAAGAAGCCAACAATGACTTGCTTTTCTTGTGGCAAGCCCGGACACAAAGTTGCGTTTTGCCGTCAGGGCAAGGCATTATCACAACAGGGTTCTTCACCTGCTAGTGTTGTTGGAGGTGGACAGAGATCACAATATCAACAGCAACAGTAGAGAGTTTCTGGTTCTATTGTTTCTCAAGGTTCCACTCTAGGACAATGGAGAGGTAGAGGATGTGTTGGTGGATCTGTATGTAACACCCCAAATCCGCGGGACTCGGGATGTCACATTGGGTTAGGATCTCACAATGGATCCTGACCCTAGCCTGACAACAAGTTCACTGGACCTTACAACATGGCACTGACAGATATAAAACAAATACATAAAACAATATAAACTGTACGACCCAAAGTAAACAACAACATAGCCGAGTATATAAAACGACATCCTCACATAGGAGGTACAAAAGATCATCCTCACGCAGGAGGGGAACACAACAAACCCAAACCAACCACCTAATGTACGAGAGTCCTCGGCCTGTCACCCTACCAGATCACCCAGTAGCGCCTAACCTGTAAACATCTACAACACGGTATGAAACCGTTAGCTAACCATACATATATGAGGTAATGCATAAGCACAAGCACAATCATGAAAGATAAACACATAAGCATGCTATCACACATTTACCCATTTATTATCTTTATATAATAACCATTCACTCAAAAACCGTATATAAATAGATAGATGAAAGTATGTGACACGAGGACCGATACATCCCCGCCTCTGAGTACAATGTCCAGCTGTACGAGTATCGGTCACACAATCCGTGTACCCTATGGGAGTGGATTGCGCCCTTCCTGTAAACCAGTCTGGCCTGACATCAGAGAACCTCCCAGACTCCACGGCGGGATGAAAGGGAAAGGTTATCACAGCCACGCAGTGGGGCAGTCAATAGAACATAGGTCGATAAAAACGACAACTCATGCTATCATAGCAAACATATAAAGCACACACCACTCATGCAAACACCCAATATAGGGATGGTAGCTAAGTAAGTCCTATGGACTTACCTCAACCTCGTACAAACTCAACCACGATCACCTCTACACTGGAGGGACAACACGGCCTATAAACAAGGCACAAAGAGATATATCAACCTCTATTCATCAAAGGGGTCACACCTAGTCCGAAAGGAATCCATAAGGATCATACTCAATCTATAAGCCTCACAGCCAACTAAACCTCAATATCTCAACATAACTCACAATTCCTCAAATCTCAAGGTAGTATCTAATCAACATTCCTCAATCTCAATTCTAATCCTAATTTAATTAATTAACCTTTAATTAATTAATTAGATTTCGCCAGAATAACGTTTTGCCCGCAGGCAATTTCTAAACCTCCTGTCATCAGATTTCATCAAACAAGAACCCATAATCACCAGAATAATATAACGACCATAATGGAATTTCTAATTGTCCTATTTGACAAGCCTAAAGTCAATTTAGGCCAAATCGCAGTACGGAAAACGAATAAATTCATAACTTATTCGTTACTAACCCGATTGACGATCTGAAAGAAGATTCGGAATCACAACGACGCAGGCTACGCATGGACATCATCAAATTCATCGGAATCTGAGCGACGGAACCGTCCTGGTGACATATATGCTCGACCAGCCCTCCATATACTCGGAAATGCAGAAACTCGGTACCGTTATGAAGAGAATGAAGAGAGGAATCCAGAAACTCAAACGGAATTGAAATCGGATTAGAAACGGAGAGTAGATCTGAGTTTGAAGGTTGAGAGAAATCAGAGCTTTTACGAGAAAACGTGAAAGGAAATGAATTAATAAAGGATTTTCCGCTATTTATAGTGAAGACGATAATTATCCTTTAGTAAAGTCGATAATTATCCTTTAACCGATCCAAAGGCGGGTCGAACCTCTTTCTCCAAACTTCTCGAGATTGGAACATTAAATCTGGAATATTGTAGGGATAATTATTACACAACTGCCTCGGAAAACGTGTATTCCTAAGCCGTCTTTCTTAGCCGTTAAGAAACGAAATAGCGACTCTTTTGGCCGTTTTGCCTCTCCATGTTATTTCATATCTAGGACATATCCGATGTCCTGATCATTTCTCTCAACTGCATTTTTATTAATTGGAGCACCCAAATGCTCCAAATAACACCGGAGGGTAAAAATAATTACCCGGGGGAAAAAGTAAAAAGTTTCCCAAATGTCCAAAATTGCGCCAGGAACATAACGGTGGGACTCTTACTCATCACTTGCGAAATCTACGCGATTTATATGTTAATTACTATCAAGGATTAAGTTAATCAATATTAATTAGAATTAGGAAATCCTAGCTATTACATTATTGTAACAAAAAAAACTCATTAAGTATCTATGACTAGCAAGCAGAATATTTCAATTTTACTGGAAAAGACAAGAACAGAAACACATAGATGTTACTTGTGGATCATACACCGACCTTAGCTATCTTCACTAATTGATCATAGTTGTCGTGTCCATAGAAAAATGGCTCCATCCGATATATTATTGTAACAAAAAAAACTCATTAAGTATCTATGACTAGCAAGCAGAATATTTCAATTTTAACTGGAAAAGACAAGAACAGAAACACATAGATGTTACTTGTGGATCATACACCGACCTTAGCTATCTTCACCAATTGATCATGGTTGTCGTGTCCATAGAAAAATGGCTCGTTCCGATATATTATTGTAACAAAAAAACTCATTAAGTATCTATGACTAGCAAGCAGAATATTTCAATTTTAACTGGAAAAGACAAGAACAGAAACACATAGATGTTACTTGTGGATCATACACCGACCTTAGCTATCTTCACTAATTGATCATAGTTGTCGTGTCCATAGAAAAATGGCTCCATCCGATATATTATTGTAACAAAAAAAACTCATTAAGTATCTATGACTAGCAAGCAGAATATTTCAATTTTAACTGGAAAAGACAAGAACAGAAACACATAGATGTTACTTGTGGATCATACACCGACCTTAGCTATCTTCACCAATTGATCATGGTTGTCGTGTCCATAGAAAAATGGCTCCATCCGATATATTATTGTAACAAAAAAAACTCATTAAGTATCTATGACTAGCAAGCAGAATATTTCAATTTTTACTAGAAAAGACAAGAACAGAAACACATAGATGTTACTTGTGGATCATACACCGACCTTAGCTATCTTCACCAATTGATCATAGTTGTCGTGTCCATAGAAAAATGGCTCGTTCCGATATATTATTGTAACAAAAAAAACTCATTAAGTATCTATGACTAGCAAGCAGAATATTTCAATTTTTACTGGAAAAGACAATAACAGAAACACATAGATGTTACTTGTGGATCATACACCGACCTTAGCTATCTTCACCAATTGATCATGGTTGTCGTGTCCATAGAAAAATGTCTCGTTCCGATATTTTATTGTAACAAAAAAAACTCATTAAGTATCAATGACTAGTGTAACACCCCAAATCCGCGGGACTCGGGATGTCACATTGGGTTAGGATCTCACAATGGATCCTGACCCTAGCCTGACAACAAGTTCACTGGACCTTACAACATGGCACTGACAGATATAAAACAAATACATAAAACAATATAAACTGTACGACCCAAAGTAAACAACAACATAGCCGAGTATATAAAACGACATCCTCACATAGGAGGTACAAAAGATCATCCTCACGCAGGAGGGGAACACAACAAACCCAAACCAACCACCTAATGTACGAGAGTCCTCGGCCTGTCACCCTACCAGATCACCCAGTAGCGCCTAACCTGTAAACATCTACAACACGGTATGAAACCGTTAGCTAACCATACATATATGAGGTAATGCATAAGCACAAGCACAATCATGAAAGATAAACACATAAGCATGCTATCACACATTTACCCATTTATTATCTTTATATAATAACCATTCACTCAAAAACCGTATATAAATAGATAGATGAAAGTATGTGACACGAGGACCGATACATCCCCGCCTCTGAGTACAATGTCCAGCTGTACGAGTATCGGTCACACAATCCGTGTACCCTATGGGAGTGGATTGCGCCCTTCCTGTAAACCAGTCTGGCCTGACATCAGAGAACCTCCCAGACTCCACGGCGGGATGAAAGGGAAAGGTTATCACAGCCACGCAGTGGGGCAGTCAATAGAACATAGGTCGATAAAAACGACAACTCATGCTATCATAGCAAACATATAAAGCACACACCACTCATGCAAACACCCAATATAGGGATGGTAGCTAAGTAAGTCCTATGGACTTACCTCAACCTCGTACAAACTCAACCACGATCACCTCTACACTGGAGGGACAACACGGCCTATAAACAAGGCACAAAGAGATATATCAACCTCTATTCATCAAAGGGGTCACACCTAGTCCGAAAGGAATCCATAAGGATCATACTCAATCTATAAGCCTCACAGCCAACTAAACCTCAATATCTCAACATAACTCACAATTCCTCAAATCTCAAGGTAGTATCTAATCAACATTCCTCAATCTCAATTCTAATCCTAATTTAATTAATTAACCTTTAATTAATTAATTAGATTTCGCCAGAATAACGTTTTGCCCGCAGGCAATTTCTAAACCTCCTGTCATCAGATTTCATCAAACAAGAACCCATAATCACCAGAATAATATAACGACCATAATGGAATTTCTAATTGTCCTATTTGACAAGCCTAAAGTCAATTTAGGCCAAATCGCAGTACGGAAAACGAATAAATTCATAACTTATTCGTTACTAACCCGATTGACGATCTGAAAGAAGATTCGGAATCACAACGACGCAGGCTACGCATGGACATCATCAAATTCATCGGAATCTGAGCGACGGAACCGTCCTGGTGACATATATGCTCGACCAGCCCTCCATATACTCGGAAATGCAGAAACTCGGTACCGTTATGAAGAGAATGAAGAGAGGAATCCAGAAACTCAAACGGAATTGAAATCGGATTAGAAACGGAGAGTAGATCTGAGTTTGAAGGTTGAGAGAAATCAGAGCTTTTACGAGAAAACGTGAAAGGAAATGAATTAATAAAGGATTTTCCGCTATTTATAGTGAAGACGATAATTATCCTTTAGTAAAGTCGATAATTATCCTTTAACCGATCCAAAGGCGGGTCGAACCTCTTTCTCCAAACTTCTCGAGATTGGAACATTAAATCTGGAATATTGTAGGGATAATTATTACACAACTGCCTCGGAAAACGTGTATTCCTAAGCCGTCTTTCTTAGCCGTTAAGAAACGAAATAGCGACTCTTTTGGCCGTTTTGCCTCTCCATGTTATTTCATATCTAGGACATATCCGATGTCCTGATCATTTCTCTCAACTGCATTTTTATTAATTGGAGCACCCAAATGCTCCAAATAACACCGGAGGGTAAAAATAATTACCCGGGGGAAAAAGTAAAAAGTTTCCCAAATGTCCAAAATTGCGCCAGGAACATAACGGTGGGACTCTTACTCATCACTTGCGAAATCTACGCGATTTATATGTTAATTACTATCAAGGATTAAGTTAATCAATATTAATTAGAATTAGGAAATCCTAGCTATTACACTGTAGACACCAGAGATGCATCAACTAGAGTGTATGAGCTGATGAGTGTTATAGAGCCGACAACGCCAACAACCACAAGTACCATTCATATTAATGGTCTTTCTGTCAAAGTTCTTTTCGATATCAGTGCTACACATTCTCTTATATTTGATACATGTGTAGATAGATTGACCTTAGTGACTGTAGAAGGTAGACCCTTCTTTATAGGATTACCCGATGGGGTAAGATTCGAGGTACACGAGAGGTTCGCGATTGCCCTATTAGATTGGGAGGTCGCGATTGGCCAGCTGACTTCTTGTCATGTACTTAGTATATGAAGAAGTTATTTTGGGTATGGATTGGATGGATCGACATCGAGCAGTTTTGGACATCGACAAGAGGACAGTGACAGTAACTACAAATGCATGCCATGTTGTGTGATCTTCCAAGGATTGGATCTCAGGAAGACTGGTACAGTCATCAGTGCAGTGCGAGCTGCGAGACTTATCAGTCAGGGTTGTGAGGCTTTTTGGTGCTATGCCATGAAGGATAGTACGAGTCCGGCTCTGGAGGAGATTCTAATAGCTTGCGAGTTTGCTGACGTCTTTAGAGAGCCATCAAGTTTACCTTCATATAGGAGTGTAGACTTTGGCATTGAGTTAGAGCCCGATACGAGACCGATCTCTAAGACTCCTTATCGTATGGCGCCTATCGAGATGCTTGAGTTGAAGAAGCAGCTCGAGGAGTTAGCAGAAAAGGACTTCATCCGCCCTAGTGTATCTCCTTGGGGCGCACTAGTACTCTTCGTCAAGAAGAAGGACGGGTCAATGAGGTTATGTATCGACTACCGAGAGCTGAACAAGTTGGCGATCAAGAATAAGTACCCGTTGCCCCGTATCGACGACCTTTTGGATCAGTTGCATGGAGCTTCAGTGTTTTCGAGGATCGATATGAGATCTGGATATCACCAACTGAGGGTGAGAGAGCAGGACATAGCCAAGACGGCATTTCGGACCAAATATGGACACTACGAGTTTGTAGTGATGCCATTTGGGCTTACGAATGCGCTCACAGTATTCATGGAGTTGATGAACAACATCTTAATCGACTTCCTAGACCAGTTTGTAGTTGTCTTCACAGAAGACATTCTGGTTTACTCTCGTAGTAGAGAGGAGCATGAAGGACACTTGATGATCGCTTCAGGTCTTACAGGATCGAGAGCTTTACGCCAACCTCTCTAAGTGCGAGTTTTGGATGTCTGAGGTAGCATTCCTTGTAGAGGTGGGTCGCAAACCTAAACCTAAATCGGCATAGTTTGAACCGCCGGTTTAGGTTAAACCTAAACCGGCGGTTTGACACATGAATTTAAAAAAAAAATAAAAAAAAATATATAAGTATAATATATTTTAATTAAAAAGTTTTGCATTTGTTAATCTTTGTACATTTTAAAGTTTTATAGATTGAAATTTTACATAACTATGTTTTTATAATTTATATTTTATACATTGAATTTTTTTTACAATATTTAAATAGAATTAGTAAGTAAATAAAAGAAAGCAACTAAAATAAAATTACTAACTAAAAATCAACAAAGCAAACTCAAATTTTTTATACATTGAATTTTTTTTCATTACATTAGCTTTTGAATAAAATAATTACATAGTAAAAGAAATTACTAACTACAATAAAAGAAAGAAGCAACTAAAATAAAATTACTAACTAAAATACACTAAAGCAAACCAAATTTTTTATACATTGAATAAAATAATTACATAGTAAAAAAAATTACTAACTACAAGTCTACAATAAAATAAAGCAAGCTAAATTTTTTATACATTCAATTTTTTTTATTACATATTTACATTAGTATTTGAAATTTTGAATAGAACTAAATGAAAAAAAAAAGGAAAGGGCTTGAACCGGTTTCCCGGTTGCCTACGTATCCTCTTGGGGTTTAAGAGGAATCAAAGCCTACGTAGTCTCTTACCTTTACTTACCTTTTTTCGGACTTCCGAGTTGTTTTCGTAACCCCCTTACCTTTGCGCATCGGACTCGGAAGTAGTGGCCGGATCATCGGAGTTGGAATCCGATTTTGTGTCATAAACGGGTGCATTCCGTTGTTACCTCCTCTCCGCCCTTATCCAATCTTGAACACATACTTGAGCCTCCAATTTATCGGGCTTCAATTGACTCCTCTTGTAGCTTAGCATGTTTCCTCCTTGACTAAAAGCTTGCTCCACGGCCACCGTTGATGCGGGAACGGCCATAATTTGTTGCACAATCTTGGCTAATGTTGGATACTTTGGGGCCATCTTCTTCCAATATTGTAAAACTTCAAAACTATCAATGTCACCATCAAAACTAAAAGAAGTAGTTAGATAATCTTCAAATTCCGCACTTGCGGATGAATGTCTAGGTGTTTTTGTTCTTTTAGATAAATTTTGTCTTGCTTTACAAAGAAGAAGAAGAAGAAGAAGAAGAAGAAGAGGAGGGTGGAGGAGTTGTTTGGGTAGAAGCACTAGCACTAGCACTAGTTTCAAATAAAGGAAGTAATTTAGCAATTTCAACACGAACATTACTAGTAATAGAATTAACGTTCTTAATAGAAGATAAACCTAAACATTCATAATAAGCATTTAAAAATTCCGTAACACCATCAATTTTTAGTCTAGAATCGAAAACGGCGGCAATAAGATAAACTAGGGGAACGCCATCATAATATTTTAGCCATTTTGTTTTCATTTCGGTTGTAGCATATTTAAGCGATTCTAAACCTAAACCGGTTTGTAAAGCCTCGGCAACATTTACGGCTATTTCTAAAAAACAACAAGAAGTAAGAATGTAAACATAACTCAACATATTAGTAGAATCACTAAAAACTTTTAAAACACTACAAATATCAAAACAAGTTTGCCAAATACTTTCATCATCTAAAATAGACCAATAAATAAATTGTGAGGAAAATTCTTGTAAAACATTTTTATATCTAAGTGCTTGACTAAGTAGTTTATAGGTTGAGTTCCAATATCTTTTGAAAAAGCAATCGGAGGAACATTTTTTTCTATACAAGTTGATCTCCATTTTCTTCTTAAGTCGGTTGAATGCCAAATATGTTCAATTACATCGGTTATAGGTTCTAACATTTTATATAAAACTTTTAGGCTATCTTGAACACATAAATTTAAAATATGACATGCACATCTTTGGTGAGTAAAAGAAGTTTTTATAAGTTGACCCGCATTCTCAACTAAATGGTTAACGGCGCGGGTATTAGCGAAAGCATTATCAAATGAATATGAAAAAACACGATTTTGTAAATCTCTTACCAAACCGGCGGTTAACCGCCGGTTTAACCGCCGGTTTGGCAAAAAAAATGAAAAAAAAAAATAAAAAAATGGTTCAAACCGCCGGTTTAGGTTTGGTCTAGAACCAAACCTAAACCTAAACCGCAAACCGCCGGTTCAACCAAACCGGCAAACCTAAACCACCGGTTTGGTCAAACCGGCGGTTTACGCCGGTTCACAAACCGCCGGTTCGGCGGTTTGGTTTGAACCGGACCCACCTCTAATTCCTTGGTCACATAGTTTCAGCTGAAGGAATCAAAGTAGATCCGGAGAAGATCGAGTCAGTAGCATCTTGGCCGCCTCCTAAGAACATCAAGGAGGTACGCAGCATCTTAGGATCGGCGGGCTACTACCGGCGTTTTGTTGAGGGTTTTTCAGTTATCGCCCAACCGCTTACTTCCTTGTTGTGGAAGTCTACGAGGTTTGTATGGTCCGAGCCGTGCCTATAGAGCTTCGAGGAGCTGAAGAAGAGTTTGACCTCTGCTCCTATCCTAGCTCAACCAAATGGTATTGGTGGCTGTCTTGGAGTGTAGTACGAGACGCTTGCGTTCGAAGGACATACCGATGATGAAGATTCAGTGGTCGATGCGAGGAGCTGATGAGGCAACTTGGGAGACAGAGGATAGTATCCAAAGGAACTATCCGGAGTTTTACGTTGAGCTGGATGCACCGTTAGCGTAGTCGTTTGTTTGGTTTTCGTTTGTTGCGTTGCATATGCTTTTTGTGACGTTTGAGTTACGTGCCCTGACTGGGGATATATGAGTTCAGTTATGTTTCTGTGTGTTGTTATGATCATTGAGCTTTTGCAAGTTTCGGGCCGAAACTTCTTTTTAGGGGGATCTGATATAAGACCCTAGTCTTTCGCCTTCACCGCCCCTGCGGTGAAGTGTGCCGCCCCTGCGGTAGGCCGCACCCACGGCAGGGTCAGCCGTCCCTACTGCTGACTAAAGATCGCGCCCGATCTTTCTTTCTTTTGTTTTATCTTCCTTCCATAAATAGAATATCCGATCTTCTATCTATGGGCCGGTTTCCTTATCTTATTCTTAACCCTAAATGTCCTTCCTTCTATCTTTCCAGCCCGTCTCTATATATTCCCGTCTTTTCCTCCTTTTCCCGTTTCTTGCTTACGTTTCTTCAAACCCTTGAGAGCTGCAGCCGTCACCTTGCTCTCTGCGACCTTGCTGAACGTGTAAGTTCTTCTCTCCTGGTTTCTTCATCATGTTCATATAGTTGCTGCATGCCTTCTCCTTCTGTTTCGTTTTCTTATTTTGTTCTTCCTTTTCTTCTTCTCCAAGAATCAAGTTTGAACCTTGATTTTTGTTTGCATCCGCGTTGTTGATGTGTTGCTGTTCTCATGCTCTGTTGGTTGAGTCTTGACGTGATTGGATCAAAGGTTCGAGCTTTGGATCCCTTGCTGAGAGTTTATATCGAGAGGAAACCCCGACAGCGCCTTTTGCTAGTGCACCGCCCCCGCGCCTGCACATCTACGCCCCCGCGGCCATCCGCCCCTGCGCCTTGCTCAGTCGCCCCTGCGGTTTCTTCTGTACTAACTCCCGTTCTTGTGAGTTGCTTCCTTCCTTGCTTTCCTCGTTCCTTTCCTGGTTTCTTATGGTTGTTTTTTGCCCCTTGAGTATGCTGTAAGACTAAGGTTTAGCCCTTAGCTTGTGGAGATCTCTTAGAGATCATTGAGACTAGAAGTTATAGACTTCTAGCAACTGTTTCGTTCCTGATTCGTGATGCTTGTGTGAACAGGCTTTCCTTCCTCCTTTCTTGAGGGAAACTGAGTTGTTCTTGAGTTGTTGTTGGGTTTTGATTACCTTCGAGTGAGGTAAGTCCTTTGGACTTACTTAGCTTCATTCTGTATATGGGTTTGAGTGTTTTGACTTGTTTGCGTTATTATCATGTTTATAACGGATAACCGGAATAGAATTTACCCTTTATAACCTTAATTGATCCAGGTGTATGATAACCGGACGGTGACCACTTGTCTAGTACTTCAGGAGACTAGAACGTGCTCTTGCAACCCAGGCTCGTAGGTACGAATATTACTGATCTATTCCTATTGGTAGACGGAAGCGGAGACGAGTTTCGAGAGATCCTCGTGTGACAAAAGAAGTTGAATTAGTAACGGATAACTTTAAGAAAGCTAATAACCGGTTGTGTGCACTCATGCTATGTATTTTCTTTACCTTATGTGTGTTTGTGCCTTTATGCTCTTGCTAGTATCTAGAATGTTAGCTAACGGTTTATATCGTCGTTGTAGATGTTCTGCAGATTTAGGATGTTGCTGAGTGATCCGGATGGTGTGGTCAGCCGGGGTTCCCGTACATTATAGGACGAGATTGGGTTTATGTTTTACGCTTTCTCATAGCATGTGTTATAGTCTATATTTTAGGGCTAGTTTAGACGTTTTATCTTCATAAATCTGCATGTATGGATGTATATTATGTGATTATATTGTTGTTTCATCTACCTTTACGGGAATCGAGGTCTACACCTAGTTTCGTTGTAATTGTAGATAAAATGACACGTTTTGGACCGAAATGGAGCTAAGGAGTAAATGAGTCATTGGAGCTACATTCTGGAGCTTAAGGAAGAACTTAGGAAGTATGTAAATGATCAAGAAGATTGCCTTTGGACCAGATTTGAGAGATTTCACATTCAGTTGAGATTCACCTCGGTCAGCTACAATGTCACCTCGACCGAGGTGATCTTGAGGAGCGTCCCAACCGAGGCGAATACCCTGCCGCCGGCGAGATATATATTTTTGGCTGAGATCTTTTAATTTTGAAAAGAAGATATCTTATATTTTTGGGCTGGATTTCTGGAAGGAAGATATTATTTTTGGGAGATCTATTTTAGAGATATGGATATATTTTCTAGGAAATTATCTTTTTATGATGTTATTATCTTTGGAAGATAATTCTCCTATATAAGGGGTTGGCTTTTCTACAATTCAGGATCTTCGGATCATCGAATGCTTGGAGGTTGAGAACATCCAGTAATTAAGAGATTTTCTGGAAGTTTGGATTGAAGGATTGAGGATCAAGAAAGGAAAGATTCATAGTTTGGAGTTAGCTTTTGAGGGAGTTTGTAAGACTTACTTAGATTCCCTTTTGGTTTGTTGTCTTAACTGATTTGTGATTTAAGGAACGCTGATTTGTTGTTATTTGATTCAGTTATTGGGACCTTTTTCTTAAGGTTTTCTTGTTCGAATATTGATTCCCTTTTCATTAAATTGATTATTGTTATCATGATGATTATTGGCTAAGTTTCTTGTGCGATTTTAGGGTGATTGGCTGAAAGTTGTGGGAAAGACGATGATAGAATGATCATAATCCCAGCAGGACCCTGAAAGCTCGAGTCTTTAACTTTAACCCTAGAGCACCTCGGTCAGTTGTGGAACATCTCGACCGAGATGGTACATAAACTGAACGAGGTGAACCTTATCTGAGTTAAGAGTTTCAGTTTGCCAAATCCTATCCTTATTACACCTTTCTTGGTTCAATGCAAGCCTAGGATGAGACTTACCCGGTGATTCCTTTGTTTATATACCTAAGATCACGAGTGTAGGTAATAAAGATTTATCCTTTATTGGGGTTTGAGTGTGCCTTCATCCCATCTTTGTGAGTTACCCTGAGACTTACCCGATAAATGTTGATTCTATTCCCTTGGGTGATGTGTTAGTTTGAGATTATAGTTCCTTTCCTTAGTACCTAGAGACTTACCCGGTGATAGGAGCTTCGGTTTGAGATAGTGAGTAGTGAGACTTACCCGGTAATCTATTTCCACCTTAGAAACACCTTCCCTTTGCAAACCTCAGCTTTGTCCGCATTATCTTTTGAGATCTTGAGTCGGAACCACAACTAGATGCTTTAATCCCTAGAATCCGCATTTACCCTTACTTGACTTTTACATCATATTTGATTGCTTTAATTGCTTTGGTTAATTGCAATACTTGACAACCGATTCTGTGCTTTGTTTCACCTAAGTCCTTGTGATCGACCCCTGAAATTCTTGCTTTTTATTACAATTGACCCGTATACTACGGGTTCGCATATTTGTTCAAGAATACTTCTTAGGTTATAAATTTAAAGCTTGCACACACCTTTTGGAGCGAACACTTTCCTTTGTTTAAACCTTTGGTTTTATATTGAGTAATGGTTTTCATTCGTTTGTGCCTTCTTGTAAGATCCGTTGTGTTGTTGCTACTCTAAGGGTCGGGACCCATTGTGCGGTCCTAGCCCGTAGCGCTTCGAGTTCCCAGAACTTGGGGTGTTACAATAGTTATGAGAGAAGATCTATTCTCTGGCCCAAGTTTAATGTAGGGAAGAAATGAATGATCAAAACTAATCTTGTAATTACTAAGAAAGTATTCATAAATAGTCGTTTTACCAGTAGCAGGATCGAACCTACAATAGAGAAATAAAGCCCCATTCAATGTCGACAAAACAGGCTTTATTAAATCTATCAGCTTAAAATATTCCATATTTACTGCATGCATACATGATCATCAATATAAAAAATTGAACAAGATCAATTTCGGTAATTAGAAAAGCACCAGCAATATAAAATTTTAAACTAGTGATACCTTTGCAGGGCCTTTTAAGGCATTTGTGTTGTAAAGCCCGACATTGTCAACAAGGTTGCAGTAACTTAGAAAAACATCAGCAAATCTGTTGTGGGATTTCAACTGCGACCTCACTCGTACAACTCTTCTACATAGAATTGCTCTCATGTTGTAATAACGAATACATCAGTATAATGCAATACTGAATGTGGTCATTTTTTCAGAACATTGTTGTATACCTTATGCCTCTAATAATAGCTAAATAAGCATCACAAACGACCCCAATGAGCTCTATTCTATAGGGTCTCTTTCTTCAATAATTCAGGGTCAATTTCTTCGCCTGCTACATGTTCCCAGTAGTTTTCAGCTATTGATCCATCATCATTCACCTTGTATCCGGCTCCCATTCTATAACACTTCCTATGCACATTTCTCGCCATGTTTATTGTCTGTACCACAAACGGAAGCCAGGATAGCGTTCCATCCATTAGTAGAGGCTTCACTTCCTATTGCAATTCTAGAAAATGGCGTGGACCCGGTTATACGTCGGACTGTGATGTGTGTGCTTGGACGGTCGTATGCAATTCCATATTCATCCCAACCACTCTTCATTGCCACAAGATCATCACCGGTGGAAATGTAGGAGTCCTCTGTACACACATTGGAGCTTGAATCTACAAAAGCAACATTACCACTTACGAGGTGATCCAGGGCATGCGACGGCAGGGGCTATTATTAGAGACTCAGCAGGTAACTGGATCCAGAGAGTGGTGGTTAACTTGGGAGTTACATCAGTACCAGCTGCGGAACTCTAGGGAGTAGTGCATGGGATCGAATTAGCTTGGAGCCTAGGCTATCGTCATGTCCAGGTTGAACTTGATTCACTGATGGTGGTGGGATTGATTGAGAAAGGGGTGAATCCGGCTCATCCTCTCTCGAGCCTGGTTATTCGTATCCAAGGCTTTGTCACACGCGACTGGAGCATTAGCTTCGGACATGTCCTTCGAGAAGGAAATAGGGTTGCGGATTCTCTTGCAAGCCTTGCCTTCTCTTTTGAGTTTGGTGTCCACCATTTTGTGGAACCTCCTTTGAGCATTAGATCTCTTATTTTGGATGATATGCGAGGGTTTGCGATCCCTCGTTTGACTCAAGTGTAGTTGTGTTTTATTCACCCTAAATAAGCGCTTGGCGTAGAGCTTTCAGCTCCTTTTTACCAAAAAAAAACATTACCACTTATGAAGCCCATAAATAACTTTTACAATTGCACCATTACAAAAACAATTACCTAGGTCAACTCCATCGGGATTGGGTGAGTCTGGTGGAACTAATATCGTAGTGTATCGGATAACTTGCAAAAAATATGAAACACGGTTCCAATTATATCTTATATATACTTTAGGCAATAATAAGAAGGGAGAAATATATACCTGAAGCTGCGATCATCGGCGCCTTTGTGAGTACGGAGTGAGGGATGAGCTCTGATTGCAACCTGTTTCAATCAAGAAAGAAAAGGGGCAAAATCAAAAACCCTAGATTGTCGGCGAAATTAAGAAAAGGGGCAAAACAATATCCGAGTGAGGGATGGAAAGGCTAGCAATGGTGAGGTCGGAGATGTCATCGGATCTAAGGAGGGAAAAGGAGTAGCAGATGACGGAGAAGTGAGAGAAGCGGAAGGTAGAGATGAGTAAGGTTTTGTCGGTGAGGCGTGCTGCTCAATAGAGGAGAGGAGAGGAAGGTAAAGTGATTGAATGGCAAATATAATTTAGGGGTACATTTACTAATAAGAAAATAGAATAGGCCTAGTTACTATATCATAATCTCAAAAACACATATTTACCAAATTAGCTGTTCGCCACTTAGCGTGCGTGCAAATAAGCTTTAATTATAAAACTAGAAATCAAGCAAGCGAACCCGCAGTGTACGGATCGATATAGTTAAGCAAGAATTCCAGAGTATCGAACACATGGATTTGGGGGGAACAAATTCAATTATAGGTTATCAAGCGAGTAAATGTAAGAAGCTTTTCAAATATTGGGAAAATAACAATCCTAAAGATTTAGATATCCAGCTGTGGCAATCGATTCAAGATATACTAAAGATATAAGGATAGAGTTAAGGTATGCAAAGGTATACAAATGTAAGGTAATCGTACGGTGAATAACTGTTAGCATGAAATATTGTGATATTTTAGGCACGTTTTCTAAACGTATTTGATTCATATTGATAGTCTTTGATTGAACTTAGTGCATATGTGAGCTAGTATTACCTATATTGTCGATATGGATGTCTACACTAGTTCTATGTTGATTATAGGTGATTTGGAGCTATTTCCGAACGGAATCAAGCAAAGGAGAGTTGAGTAGATATGTCCATAGATTGAGGACGTTCTTTGGAAGCAAATTTGAGTTTTAGCTTGAGGAATGCACGAGGCTAGGGAAGAATCACGCTCTTGCCCTAAATTACGCCCTAAAATACGACCGTATCACGTTCCACGTTCAATTCCACGACCGTGGATTTGGAGTCAGAAATTGATGTTCATTCCAGAGGATATTACGGCCGTGGAACATATGGTGCAAACCGTATTTGTTTCCACGCCCTAAATTACGGTCGTGGAACACTTCCACGACCGTGATCTTGGCGAATCTTTTCGCCACACTTTGAAGCCACGATCTTTTGAAGATTGGGCCGGGCCGACACTTTGCCCTACATTATAAAAAGACGGGAAAAAGGAGATTCCATCATCCTTGCTTATGCCTGCTTACAATCGTCGCACATCTTCGCTTAGCAACGCCGTTTACCCTCGTTGAGGAGCATTTGGAGATCTCGTTGGAGATCAAGGTTCGTACAGGGAATTGCCCTAATCTCGCACTTGGTGGAGATTATTGCTGGGATTTCCTTATTTTCCGGATTGGCGGAAGATCGAAGCTTTTGGAAGATTTTGCAAGAAGATCTCTCTTCTTGTTTAGGTTTGATTGGGAAACGGATTGACATCCCGTTATTCCCTTCTTTCCTAAAGTTGTGATTGTTTATTTTAGTTGAATCCATTGATAATACCTGTTCTTGATTGTGACTTTGAGATTGTTTTGAAGGTTATTGAAAGTTCTTGAAAGTTTCCATCTTTCTATCTTTTAAATTCTTGAATTGATATCAACATGACTGTTATTGGCTAGAAACCCTTAACAATTCTAAGGTGAAGGGTTGATAGTTGTGGCTTAGATGATGATAGATTGATCGCAAACAGATTAGACCCTGAGAGTTAGAGAGAATCGCCGATAGACTATAAACTACGGCCTGTTCTTGAGTCCACGGCCGTGGAACACCAAGAACTACCCGTAATTTCCCCTAATTCTACGAACTTGCTTTTACTTTAATCAAAAGTTAAAGATTTTCTTTGATTTAGTTTAGACTTGTCTTTTCTAGGTGGTAGTGAAGCCTCAACAACCTCTACCTCGATTGTGAGCCTCAACAACCTCAATCGGTTAAGTTAGTCTCGATCTTTGAGTTATAAGTTTGGGTATTTGACACTAATTCTCATCTTTAAAATCTTTCTATATTGAGCCTCAACAACCTGTATAGAGAGTGTCTTGTAGGTGAGTTACATAAGGTTTTTGGAACTTCACCGTACGATTACCTTACATTAGTATACCTTTGCATATCTCAACTCTGTCTTTACATCATTAAGTATATCTTGAATCGATTGCCACAGCTGGATACTTGGATCTTTAGGATTGTTGTTTTCCCAATATTTGCAAAACTCTCATACTTACTCGCTTGACAAACTGAAATCGAATTTGTTCCCACCCAAATCCCTGTGTTCGATACTCTGGAATTCTTGCTTAGCTACGTCGATCCGTACACTGCGGGTTCGCTGCTTAATTCTAGTTTTATAAATTTAAAGCTTATTTGCACACACCTTTAGGGGCGAACAAGTTTTTGGCGCCGTTGCCGGGGATTTGGTTTCGGCAGAATTCGGTAACCGGTTGTCAAGCTTGGGAGCTTGCTCTCGTCATTTGATATTTTCTTAAGTGCATGCGCAGGTCTAAGAACACCGATGATCTCTTACCTCTTGATCAAGAGTTAGAGAAAACCTTAAGGCAAAGGCGCAGGGAAAATAAGATGGCTGAAGAACACGAACGTGATCTTCAAGCGGAATTAGCGGAGAAGGAAGCTCAACTCCATTGGAATGAGAACCTCCGCCGGGATGAGATGGATCGCCATCAATCCCAAGTTAACAGTCTACAGGATCAGATGTTCCAGATGAGGTTAGAAATAAGCGACCTTAAGAGTAAGGAGATCAAGAAATCCTCAAGAAGGACATCAAGATCCAGAAGAAGGAGAGGTCATTCATCCGCTGATGATAGTGACTCTTCCATGCCACCATTAGAGGAGATTGATCCTACGGTCAATGTGAATCCTTTCCATCCACAAGGAGCTACTAACCGCCGCATTCCACCTAGGAATGTGAGGGTCGAACGTGTGGATAATGAGCCAAGAACTCTTGGCCAACGGATGGATCCAACACAACAACCACGCCGCTTGGACGTGAATTTTGATGTTGAAGATGTGCAAGGGTTTAGCTTTAACCCTCAAGTTATTCCTCTTGTTCGCCAAAACCAATTTGGCGGTACAAGCGCTGAATCTCCACACCAACACTTGCAAAACGTCGAGTGCATGATGGAGACGATGAGACCGAAGAGCGCTACCACCAACAGTTACAAGCTTAAGCCCTTCTTCTTCTTCTCCTTGAAGGGAAAGGCATTGTCATGGTATCAAGCTCTTCCTAGTGGGAAACTAGATACGTGGGAAGACCTTTCCGCGGAATTTCTCACCAAATTCTTTCCGCCTTCCAAAACGGCGGAACTTAGAGGTAAGATTAATGCTTTTTCTATGAGACCTAACGAAAGTTTGTTTCAATCATGGGAAAGGTTTCAGGATTTGCTCTTGGATTGCCCTCATCATGGCATATCCAAACTTGCCTTGCTGGAGATTTACTACAAGGGGCTGGATGCGGGAACGCAGTTCAACCTCCAATCCCTCTCATGTGGAACGTTCATGGACATGAGAGAAGATGATGCTTGGGACTTCATTGAGAAGCAAGCAAGAGTCATAGAGAAATATTCCCACCGGAAAATGGAGGGAAATCGTGTGGAGCAAGGAGCAAAGCTCACACATGAAGCTCAAAATTAGATTTTCTCCCTCAACAATGAGATCAAAGAGTTGAAGGAGGCTATCAAGACCAACTTCCCAAAGCAACAAGGGAAGGATGTTGGTTATTTGGACAACAATAATGGAGGCAACAACAATAACCGGGGTAACAACCGGAATAACAACTGGAATGGAAACAACAACAGCCGGTACAATGATTGGAACAACAATAGGGGTTCAAACAACAACAATTGGCGCCCCAATCAACAAAATTCCGGTAACTCTTATCCTTCCAATTCTATTTTACTAACTCCACCTTCCTCTTCCTCTACTCCTTTGAAAAGCCAGGGGCAATCATCTAATGGAGGAAACACTTCGGGGAAGGAGAAGCCCGATCCCATATTGGAAACGATCATGGGAAAGCTTCAAGGGTTGGAGAACCGCCTCATCAAGGTTGACGATCAAGTTTCTAAGGTTGACAAGGCTCAAAAGGTTTTGGAAAACCAAATGTTCAACCACGCGGAGGAAGTTCCTAGAAACCAAGGGAAACTTCCAAGAAAGACGGAGGACAACCCTAAGGGAAGGGTGATGGCGATTACAACTAGGAGCGGAGTGACTACTACCGATCCGCAGCCTACGTTCGTTGAAGTCCCCGTAGAGAAGGACAAAGGAAAGGGGAAGGAGAAGGAAGATGTCTATGTTCCTCCTCCAGCTTACAAACCTCCCTTACCATTCCCTCAATCTAGAGCGCGAGCGCGCCTAGACAAACAATTCGGTAAGTTCATAGAACTCATGAGTAAGCTGCATATTAATATACCTTTCATTGATGCTATTGTACGTATGCCGGCTTATGGCAAGTTCTTGAAGGAGCTCCTCTCCAACAAGAGGAAGCTAGAAGATTTCGGAGAGGTCAAGATGAGTTCGGATTCTTCAGATCTCATCAAGACTATGAAAGAGAAAATGCCCCCAAAGTTGAAGGATCCGGGGTCATTTTGCATTCCCATTGGAGTGGGAGATGTCACATATGACGCTTTATGTGACTTAGGAGCAAGTGTGAGCATCATACCACTTGCGTTGTGCAGGAAGATCGGTCTAGGCGAACCTAAACCGGTAAAGATGACGTTATACATGGCGGATCGATCCATCACTCGCCCCGTCGGTATTGTAGAAGACGTCCCGGTCAAGCTAGGTAAATTCTTTGTTCCCATCGATTTTGTCGTGCTTGACATTCCTGCAGATAGTCCGATCCCGATCATACTCGGAAGACCGTTTCTTGCAACTTCCGGCTGCATGGTCGATTGCAAGAATGGTAGACTCGCTTTTGATATTGGAGAAGAGAAAGTAGAGTTCGTTCTCTCCACTCTAGTGAAGGAACCAATATTTGATGAGGATATTTACGATATCCAAGACGAAGAAGGTTTGTCTAGGGAGGAGGTAAGTGCGATTCTCTTTAACGATCCTTTACAAAAGGCTATCACTATGAGTCTAACCGATGTAGGGGAAGAAGAAGAGTGCAAAGAGGAAATTGAAGCCTTAGAAGCACAAGAAGAGATCCATGAAGAGGAGTTTGAGAAACTCCACGATGAGGCTGAGAATGTAAGAATCCACGGTCATACCCTGTATTCCACGACCGTGGATTTCACAACCAAAATCGACCTCCATTCCAGGGGATTACACGGCCGTGGAACACATGGGGAGGCCGTAATTCTGACCGTGGAAGAGGGTGACCGGCAAACTTCTTCAACTTCTTCTAATTCTTCTCCAAACCACTCAACACCCTTAGAAACTTCTAAGGAAACGTCGGATGCTCCTCAAGGATCATTGGAAGCTCCGAAAGTGATGGAACTCAAACCACTTCCTACTCATCTAAGGTACACTTTTCTTGGATCTAATTCTACCTTTCCGGTCATCGTTAGCTCCGAATTAAGCATAGATGAACATGAACAGCTCATGATTGTCCTTAGGAAACATAGAAAAGCCATAGGCTATACTATTGAGGACTTAGTAGGAATTAAACCCTCCCTATGCATGCATAAGATACTAATGGAGGAGGACTTTAGGACTTCAAGACAACCTCAAAGGCGGTTGAATCCGACCATGAAGGAGGTTGTCAAGAAGGAAATTCTTAAACTTCTTGACGCAGGTATCATCTATCCTATCTCCGATAGCAAATGGGTGAGCCCAGTTCAAGTAGTTCCAAAGAAGGGAGGAATGACGGTCATCACCAACAAGAACAACGAACTCATTCCTACCCGAACCGTAACTGGATGGCGAATGTGCATAGACTACCGCAAGCTCAACAACGCAACGCGGAAGGATCACTTTCCATTGCCATTCATCGATCAAATGCTTGAAAGGTTAGCACAACATTCACATTTTTGCTACCTTGACGGTTATAGTGGTTTCTTTCAAATTCCGATACATCCGGATGATCAAGAGAAGACCACATTCACGTGCCCTTGGGGTACGTTCGCCTATAGGAGAATGCTGTTCGGGCTTTGCAACGCCCCAGCCACCTTTCAACGGTGCATGATGGCCATCTTCTCCGAATATGTAGAGGAAATCATGGAGGTCTTCATACGACTTCTCCGTTTACGGTTCCTCTTTTAACGATTGCCTTTCTAACCTTTCTCTTATTTTACAAAGGTGTGAAGACACTAACCTAGTTCTTAATTGGGAGAAATGTCAATTCATGGTTAAGGAAGGAATCGTATTAGGTCACTTAGTCTCTAGTAGAGGGATAGAGGTAGACAAGGCTAAGATAGAGACAATAGAGAAACTTCCTCCCCCAATCTCAATGAAAGGTAAAGAAGTTTCCTAGGACATGCTGGATTTTATAGACGTTTCATTAAGGACTTTTCTAAGATATCAAAACCTCTCACTAATCTATTGATGAAGGATGCGGTTTTTGAGTTTTCGCAGGAATGTTTGGATGCGTTTAACACCATTCGGCAAGCTCTAATTTCAGCACCTATTATCCAACCTCCAGATTGGACTCTCCCCTTCGAGATTATGTGCGATGCTAGTGATGTAGCTATTGGAGCTGTTCTTGGACAACGAAAGGAAGGGCGAACCCATGCCATATACTACGCTAGCAAGACGCTAGACGAAGCGCAGCTCAACTACGCCACTACAGAGAAAGAGTTTTTAGCCATTGTCTACGCTATTGACAAGTTTCTCTCTTATCTTGTAGGTGCAAAGGTGATTGTTTACACGGATCATGCTGCGATCCGGTACCTCCTTGCAAAGAAAGATGTGAAACCAAGGCTGATTAGATGGATTATTCTCCTACAAGAATTCGATCTTGAGATCCGCGACAAGAAAGGCTCGGAAAATTCTGTTGCGGATCATTTGAGTCGTCTAACACATCTAGAGGACGACCATCTACCCATTGATGACTCCTTTCCGGACGAACACCTACACATCATAGAGGAGTGCATCAACGTGATCTCCGAAGGTAACGAACCATGGTTTGCTGATTTTGTTAACTATTTGGTTTGCCAGGAGATACCACCCGGACTATCCTACGCACAAAGGAAGAAGTTCTTTAAGGACGTCCGGGAATACTATTGGAACGAGCCTCTCCTCTTTAAGAGAGGTCCGGATGGCATCATTCGGCGATGTGTGCCGGAAGATGAGATGCAAAGTGTCATCCGTCATTGTCATTCACTACCTTGTGGAGGACACGCTAGTTCGAACAAGACTAGCGCAAAGGTATTGCAATCTGGATTCTATTGGCCTACTTTATTTAGAGATGTGCAATCCTTTGTTTCTTACTGCGATGCTTGTCAAAGAACAGGCAATATTTCTAGAAGGAACGAGATGCCCCTCAACAACATCCAAGAGGTGGAGATTTTCGACGTTTGGGGAGTTGATTTCATGGGACCATTCCCATCTTCTTGTGGAAATCAATACATACTATTGGCGGTAGATTACGTTTCTAGATGGGTGGAAGCAATTGCCTCTCCCACAAATGATGCCATGGTGGTGGTTAAGTTCTTCAACAAGACCATTTTTCCGCGATTCGGGACACCAAGGACGATCATTAGTGATGGAGGTTCTCACTTCATAGCCCGTCGCTTTGAAGCTCTTCTAGCTAAGTATGGGGTTACTCACAAGATCGCTACCCCTTACCATCCACAAACGAGTGGACAAGTTGAGATCTCAAATAGGGAGATCAAAGGAATTCTAGAGAAGACAGTTTCAAGGACTAGGAAGGATTGGTCCTTGAAGCTAGATGATGCATTATGGGCGTACCGGACTGCGTACAAGACTCCCATAGGAACCACACCATACAACCTTGTGTATGGGAAGTCTTGTCACTTGCCGGTGGAGCTGGAGCACAAAGCGTTTTGGGCTATCAAGTGGCTGAATTTCGGCATGAAAGAAGCGGGAGAGAAGCGTCTCCTAGACATCAACAAGCTGGATGAACTCCGTTTGAACGCCTATGAAAACACCAAGATCTACAAGGAAAGAGCAAAGCGTTGGCATGATAAGCATATCATTCCAAAGGACTTCAAAGAAGGAGATCAAGTTCTCCTCTTCAATTCAAGACTTCTCCTCTTTCCAGGTAAGCTTAAATTCCGTTGGACCGGACCCTTTCTAATTAAGCGTATTTTCCCCCATGGTGCAGTTGAAGTATGGGGTGAAGCTAGCGGAAGTTTTAAGGTGAACGGCCAACGATTCAAGAAGTATACGCCGGAACTCCAAGCTGAGGAGTTCGCGCCTACCGCACTCAAATAAGTGCGAGATTGGTCTAGCTACGGACCTTAAACAAAGCGCTTCTTGGGAGGCAACCCAAGGTATTGCATTTTCGTTTTCGTTTTTGACTCATAGAATAGTTTAGAATAGACGTTTTCGCTTTGTTTTGCCTCGATTTCTTCCGGTATGTTCGTGTTTTTGGTTGTAGGATCGATGGAAAAGGAGAAAGGAAAAATAATGTCGAAGAAGAGTGACGAAATTTGGACTTTGAAGCTTTACAGAAGGTTCCACGGTCTAAATTACGGTCGTCATAGCTACAGTGGCCGTAATTCTCAAAAGCCTTTGAAAAATCACCAAAATCACGGTTCCGTACACTTCCACGGCCGTGGAACACCCCGACAGACCGTGATTTTCAAAATTTTGCCTGCGACTATATAAGCCACATTCTTCACAAAATTACCCAAAAACTTACCCCTTTCCACGACCTAAACGCCGAAATCCCACGACCCCCTCCGAATCTTCGTTTTCTAATCGTTTTCAACGATTCTTCATCCTAAACTGCAGCAAATCCAACCACGAACAAGATCCAAGCGACAAACCGAGCGGAAATCCATCAACAAACGCGCATTTCGGATTTTTCAATCCGAAAAAGAGGTTTATTCTTTCTTCTTGATTTTCGCGGATTTGGTTCATTTTTGCTATAGATTTTTAGGAAGAACTGACAAAGACTGGAAGGAATTAGATTAGGACTGCTTGTTGTGGTGATTGTTGGTGAATTTGCTGAGATTCGCGAGATTCTGAGACGAATCACGGTCTCTGGGTAAACCACGGCCGTGGAACCTGAAGAACTGACCGTAATTTTGGTGAAAAAATGGACTTTGTAAGGAGAGTGTCGGGAAGGATAAAAGAGAAAAAGGGAGAGCAAAATAAGAAAAGGAAAGGCAATCCCTCCACCTCTAGGGCACCACCACCCTCATCTCCTTCACCTCCATCTTCACCTTCACCTCCATCTTCACCCCCTCACCCTAGCATTCCGACCATACACGAGAACCACCTTGCTGCATTTGAGAAGATACAGAAGAGGGCAGTGATTGGCCCTAGGTATTTGTTGTTGGAGGATCTACATCCTCTCAACATAGTTGATGATCTTACATGGCTCTTGGATAGAGCCGGATTACTTATCTTCACGAACATTCGTGAAGACGCCTATGAGGAGATTACCCGAGAGGTTGTGACGTCTTTTGAGCACAGCCACGTAGATAGGACCGTCTCTTTCCGTCTCATGGAACGAGACTACCATCTGAGTATTGTTGAGTTTGGGACCATTTTCGGGTTCCATGAGACCTACAATGGTCGATTTCCGAGTGGTATTTACCCTAAGGACTTTTGGGCGGAAGTTGCGATGATTTACGCCGACGAGGACCGTTGGCAGCCCGCCGATACCAAGGCTAAATTGATGTACCATTTAGCCTTGAAGATAGCTCACCGCGTTTTTTCGGAGTGTCTCTTTCCTAGGACGGAGACGCCCCAAAAGATCAAGACGGATGAGCTATTCTTGCTCTACTGTATGCTGTATGGACGCCGTGCAGATTATGCTACTCTCTTGGCTGCTACGATGAGCAAGCTCAAGAACAAGTCGAAGGGGAACATCGGATATGGTGGGATAGTTACCCACATTGCTAGGAGTTTTGGTGTAGATTTTTCTGCTTGCACCCGCATACCGGCCGTACCTTTAGGATTACATGCATTCATGGTTAGGGGACTCATTTTCCCCACACATAGAGGTCCGCCTTATGCGGGCATGCCTTGGGAGAGCAGGACAGGCAGGGGTATTGAGTGGCTGCCGGAGTATTCCATTGTGGCGGGACGCCACAATTGGAAGGAGATGTTCGCTGCGATGCATGCGAACAGGCTAGTAGCTCCCCCTAGACGCTCTCCACGCCCAGCTAGAGCCTCAGGCTCGTCATCTCGCCGCGCTAGCGTGAGTGAGAGGCCCACGTGGATGACTACACCTCCCACTTGGTATGACACCCCCCTCCTTGGTCCACGCAACAGCCAACAGCATCACCACCAGCACCAACACCATACGATCGCGTCCCGAGATGGTACGAGCAGATGCCGGATTGGGCTACCGGACTTTTAGAGAGAGTTGGAGCGTTGGAGATCCGAGCCAACGACCTTGACTACATGATGAGGGACGTCTACCGCCAGCAGTTTGGGCGGCCATACGACTCCAGCTTCTCCCCATTCCCACCTCCGCCGGCGCCGCAGTGATTCGTGCATGACCGTTCGTTTAGACATTCCCGCCACCATTTTGTGAGTTTCTTTTTCTTTTCTTTCTTTTGTTCTTTCTTTTGAACATTAGGGACAATGTTCGTCCTAAGTATGGGGTGGGATGTACTAAAAAGTTTGTAATAACTCTACTCTCTATGTTTGCTTCATTTGAGACTATCGTTGCATGTTCATTATGTGTCACACGTTTCCTTATTGCATTGCATGAAAAAGAACTTTAAAAACCCATAAAAATTGAAAAATTTTGAAAATTTTGTGCTTCTAATGAATTGAGATGATTTCCATGATAATCATTACTTGTGGATGGAGTTTGATAACAATTGCATGCTCAAAAGAATAGTGAATTGAAAAGAATTTTAATGAGTGAATTTTACCTCTTTTGCAAGTTTTATAATGTGAAAACGTTACCTAAATCATGTTGAGAAATTGAAGTTGAAATCACATTATAAGTTCCTATACTTCTTGTTGAAATGATTAAGGCAATTCGATACTTTCTTTCTCCTTTCTTTGATCATCTAGCTCCTCATTGAAATATTAGCCTCCTTTACCTATCCGGGAGTTTGGAGAAGTGAATGAAAAAGGCACGTTTGATGTGGGAGGGCCATGAGAGCAATTATTTGCAATCAAATGAATAGAAAGAAATTGTAGGTTTGGGGAAGTCAATCATGACGATAAGTAACTCGGCACCATTCACATAGCCGGGTGTTTGTGTCTTGCCAAAGTCGGATTGAGCGATATTCCTAGCGGATTACGGTATGTGCGCTAAGGGTTTGAGGCATCTCTTGAAAATTTGAGAAACGCCGATCTCCTAGGCTTCGGTTTTTGTGCACCTCTGTCCATAACTCCAAAAGTAAAGTCGAAAAATGAAAAGAAGAGAGCGAAGCTCTAAGTTGAAGTGTTACGGGAACCGCATAAGAAGAAGAAGGTAGTTGTCCACTTTCCCGGATTTATGCACCACTTTCCCTTAAAGTTTTCCCTTCCCTTCCATATTCTAGACCTTTTCTTTGAAAGTCCTTAAGATCAAAAGAATGTTATATGACTTGGTGATCTAAATTGAAGTTTCTTGTGATTGATTTTGATAATGTTTGAGGGTTATAATGCTTGTTTTGAAGTTAAATTGGTTCATGAATTTTCTTTGCCTTTTACTCTTTAATTAAGTGTGTGAAAGTTTGATGAACGATTGAAGCAAGGTTTGAGAATGATCTATTCTTTAGAAATCACATTCACCAAAGGAAGGTACACATATTTCATCCTAACTCTTGTTTAAAGCTTTTTGAAAGACCTTGCTTAGGGACAAGCAAGTGTTAAGTATGCGGTGAATAACTGTTAGCATGAAATATTGTGATATTTTAGGCACGTTTTCTAAACGTATTTGATTCATATTGATAGTCTTTGATTGAACTTAGTGCATATGTGAGCTAGTATTACCTATATTGTCGATATGAATGTCTACACTAGTTCTATGTTGATTATAGGTGATTTGGAGCTATTTCCGAACGGAATCAAGCAAAGGAGAGTTGAGTAGATATGTCCATAGATTGAGGACGTTCTTTGGAAGCAAATTTGAGTTTTAGCTTGAGGAATGCACGAGGCTAGGGAAGAATCACGCTCTTGCCCTAAATTACGCCCTAAAATACGACCGTATCACGTTCCACGTTCAATTCCACGACCGTGGATTTGGAGTCAGAAATTGATGTTCATTCCAGAGGATATTACGGCCGTGGAACATATGGTGCAAACCGTATTTGTTTCCACGCCCTAAATTACGGTCGTGGAACACTTCCACGACCGTGATCTTGGCGAATCTTTTCGCCACACTTTGAAGCCACGATCTTTTGAAGATTGGGCCGGGCCGACACTTTGCCCTACATTATAAAAAGACGGGAAAAAGGAGATTCCATCATCCTCGCTTATGCCTGCTTACAATCGTCGCACATCTTCGCTTAGCAACGCCGTTTACCCTCGTTGAGGAGCATTTGGAGATCTCGTTAGAGATCAAGGTTCGTACAGGGAATTGCCCTAATCTCGCACTTGGTGGAGATTATTGCTGGGATTTCCTTATTTTCCGGATTGGCGGAAGATCGAAGCTTTTGGAAGATTTTGCAAGAATATCTCTCTTCTTGTTTAGGTTTGATTGGGAAACGGATTGACATCCCGTTTTTCCCTTTTTTCCTAAAGTTGTGATTGTTTATTTTAGTTGAATCCATTGATAATACCTGTTCTTGATTGTGACTTTGAGATTGTTTTGAAGGTTATTGAAAGTTCTTGAAAGTTTCCATCTTTCTATCTTTTAAATTCTTGAATTGATGTCAACATGACTGTTATTGGCTAGAAACCCTTAACAATTCTAAGGTGAAGGGTTGATAGTTGTGGCTTAGATGATGATAGATCGATCGCAAACAGATTAGACCCTGAGAGTTAGAGAGAATCGCCGATAGACTATAAATTACGGCCTGTTCTTGAGTCCACGGCCGTGGAACACCAAGAACTACCCGTAATTTCCCCTAATTCTACGAACTTGCTTTTACTTTAATCCAAAGTTAAAGATTTGCTTTGATTTAGTTTAGACTTGTCTTTTCTAGGTGGTAGTGAAGCCTCAACAACCTCTACCTCGATTGTGAGCCTCAACAACCTCAATCGGTTAAGTTAGTCTCGATCTTTGAGTTATAAGTTTGGGTATTTGACACTAATTCTCATCTTTAAAATCTTTCTATATTGAGCCTCAACAACCTGTATAGAGAGTGTCTTGTAGGTGAGTTACATAAGGTTTTTGGAACTTCACCGTACGATTACCTTACATTAGTATACCTTTGCATATCTCAACTCTGTCTTTACATCATTAAGTATATCTTGAATCGATTGCCACAGCTGGATACTTGGATCTTTAGGATTGTTGTTTTCCTAATATTTGCAAAACTCTCATACTTACTCGCTTGACAAACTGAAATCGAATTTGTTCCCACCCAAATCCTTGTGTTCAATACTCTAGAATTCTTGCTTAGCTACGTCGATCCGTACACTGCGGGTTCGCTGCTTGATTCTAGTTTTATAAATTTAAAGCTTATTTGCACACACCTTTAGGGGCAAACAAGTTCCAAAAACCTTATATGACCCACCTAAAAGACACTCTCTATAAAGGTTGTTGAGGCTTAAGTATAGAAAGGATCTAAAGGTAAGAATTAACATCAAATACCCAAACTTGTAATCCAAGGATCAAGACTAACTAAACCGATTAAGGTTGTGACACTCACAATCGAGGTAGAGGTTGTTGAGGCTTCACTACCACCTAGAAAAGGCAAGCCAAGACTAAGTTAAAGCAAATCTTTAACTTTGGATTAAAGTAAAAGCAAGTTCGTAAACTGACACAAAATTACGGGTAGTTCTTGAGTTCCACGGCCGTGGAAGCTCAAGAACAGACCGTGGATTAGGTTCGTCGGCGATTCTCTCTAACTCTCAGGGTCCAATCTGTTTACGATCGATCTATCATCATCTAAGCCACAACTATCAACCCTTCACCTTAGAATTGTTAAAGGGTTTTAGCCAACAACAATCATATTGATATCAAATTCAAGGTTTAAAAGAATGAAAGATAAAAACTTCCGAAAACCTTCAATAACTTTCAAGTCAATCTCAAATCCACAAATTAAGAATAATAATGTCAATAGATTTGGAATAACACAAACAATCACGAATCTTAGATAAGAAGGAAGAACGGGATGTCAATCCGTCTTCAATTCAAACCTAAATGAGAAGCGAAATATTCTCACGAACAATCTTCCAAATCTTTAATTCTTCCGTCAATCCGGAAATCTCAATGGCAAAACGCAAATCTCTCAATCACAATCTCCGCCAAAATGCGAAATTAGGGCAATTCCAAGGTGTAAGCGGAAATGCGTCTAAGCGTAAGCGAAGGTGACGGAATCTCTCTTCGTCCGTCCTTTTATAGTGTAAGATAAAATATAAGCCCGACCCAATTGCGTAGGAGATCGTGGCTTAAAGTATGGCGTAAAAGATCGCCAAGATCACGGTCGTGGAAGGGTTCCACGACCGTAATTTAGAGCGTGGAAATTGTCACGGTTTGACACAATCCTTCCACGGCCGTAGAAGTTGCTGGAATGAACCACGCTTCCCTTGCCAAGGTTCCACGGCCGTGGACTTGAACGTGGAATGTAGTACGGCCGTATTTTAGAGCGTGGTTTAAGGCTAAACCGTAATTCTTCCTTTCCTAATGCATATTCTTCAAGTTAGCACCTTCCTTAGCTCCTAGAGATGTCCTCAATCCTTGGACATACTCAATCAAACTCCATCCTTGCTCAATTCGTTCGAAAATAGCTCTCAATTGCCTACAATCAACATAAAGCTTGTGTAGATCTCTATATCGACAATATAGACAAACTAGCTCACAAATGCATCAATGCTTAATCAATGACTATCAAAATGGATGAAATACACTTAGAAAACGTGCCTAAAATATCACAATATTTCATGCTAACAAATAACCCCATACTTGCCACTTGCTTGTCCCTAAGTAAGGTCTTTCAAAAACTTGAAAACACAAGTTAGGATGAAATAGGTGTACCTTCTCAAAGCAAAACTTCTTTTGGATGAATGTGCCTTCTAATCAATAGATCATTCTCAAATCTTGCTTCATTCGTTCATAAGACTTTCATACACTTAAATAAAGAGTAAAGAGTAAAGAAAGCTCATGAATCAATTAAACTTCCATACAAACATCATAACCTTCAAACATTATCAAAATCAATCATAAGAAACTTCAATTTACATCACCAAGTCATATAACATTCTTTTGATCTTAAAGACTTTCAAACAAGGTCTAGAATGTGGAAAGGGAAGGAAAACTTTAAGGAATGTGGTGCATGAATCCGGGATAGTGGATAACTACTCTTTTCTTCTTCTCTTGCGGTTTCCGCAGCACTTTCAACTTAGAGCTTCGCTCCCTTCTTTTCATTTTTCGACTTTACTTTTGGAGTTATGGATAGAGGTGCACAAAAACCGAAGCCTAGGAGATTGGCGTTTCTCAATTTTTATGAGATGCCTCAAACCCTTAGCGCACATACCATAATCCGCTAGGAATATCGCTCAATCCGACTTTGGCAAGGCACAAACACCCGGCTATGTGAATGGTGCCGAGTTACTCATCATCATGATTGACTTCCCCAAACCTATAATTTCTTTCTATTCTTTTGATTGCAAATAATTGCTTTCAAGGCCCTCCCACATCAAACATGCCAATATCAATCAACTCCTCCAAATTCCCGGATAGGTAAAGGAGGCCATTATTTCAATGAGGGGCTAAATGATCAAAGAAAGAAGAAAGAAAATCGATTTGCCTTAATCATCTCAACAAGAAGCATAAGAACTTATAGTGTGATTTCAACCTTAATCTCTCAACATGATTTAAGTAACATTCATCACATTATGAAATTTGCAAAAGAGGTATAATCAACTCATTCAATTTCTTTTCAATTCACTATTCGTTTAAGCATGCAATTGTCATCAAACTCAATTCACAAGTAGTGATTATCATAGAAATCATCTCTATCCTTAGAAGCACAAAATTTTCAAAATTTTTCAATTTTTATGGGTTTTTCAAACTCTTTTTCATGCAATGCAATAATGAAACGTGTAACAATATAATGAAACATGCAAGATAGTCTCAATAGAAGCAATCAAAGTGAGTAAGAGTTATTACAAACTTTTAGTCACACCCCATGATAACACGATTTATGAGCTAGTTTTAGGTAGTCATTTAGATAGATTTCTCACTCATTCATGCACGGTTTAGCACTAGTTCATGACGTTTTGCACTCAATTCACGTATTTTGTCGAGATAGACGTCTACTCGGACTTTTGCTTGCTTTGTAGGTAATTTGGGAGATTTAAGAGCCTAATCGATACATCCGAGGATCATTCCTCGAGATGACACACTTCCGGACTCATTGGAATGCAAGCTAAGGGCTAAGGAGGACTCATGGAACCTTGCAACACAAACCATGCACCAAATCATGGCTTAACGAGCCTAGGAGAAGCTTCTGACAGAAACCACGGTCTAGGCCCTTTCCACGGCCGTGGTTATGCCCGTAATTCTTGCCAGGACCACGTTGACAGCTGGCCACGATCTCTTCCATTGCTCTTGCATTTTAGTGGGTATTTAAAGGATTTTGCAGGCTGTAATTGGGGATCCTTCTCCTCTCTTTTGACCTACCTTTCTTCCCCAAAACATTTGGCCATTGTTGCGTCTCTTCCAAGCACCCATTAGGGGTGTTCTTGGAAGAGATTAGTGTAGATTCTCGTTTTAGAGCGAGATTAGATTGGATTCGAGTGAAGCTTCGATTGTTGTCAAGTTGGATTAGCTCTTGGAGCCTTGTAAAGATTTGGTAACTTCTATCCTATGCTTTTAATGTCTTTGCTTTGGATTGTTCTTCATCATTTAACCATGACTTGCAAGCATGTTTTGATTGTGAAGTTTGATCTTGAAATGAATGTTATTGGCTAGATAGATGTGGTTCTAGAGTGAAGGAATAATGTTTGTGATTTGGACTATGATTGTATTGCTTCCATGTTAGCTTAGGATCGATTTGTGTTCGAAATCCCAACTCGGAACCAAACCACGGCTTGTTCTTCATGCTCCCACGGCCGTGGTTTAGCATGATCCACCCGTGTTTTTATTCTGTTGTTCTTATATTGTTGAATCTTGATGTTTGGATGTAGATGTGTTGAAATCCTAGTTTTTGTTGAGCTCAATCTAACTTAGGGCAACCTATTGTTAGCAAACTAATTGAGGAATGAGACTTACCCGGTAATTTCCCCTCTTAGATACCTAAGATGATGAACTCTAGGTAGTAGTGAGCCAAAAAAGCCGCTATTGGATTGAGTGTGCTAGGATCGTTACCTAAGACTTACCTTTTCCGAGACTTACCCGGTAAGGAGGGGTTTGACCCTTAGGTAGTGGCCGGTTTGTGTGGAATTCCATCCTTTAGGCTCTTTGAGACTTACCCGGTGATGAGACCTTAGGATTGGATTAGTGGATGCATGAGACTTACCCGGTAATTGCTCCCATTAGAGAAACACCCAACTCCGAACAACCACAACCTTCCTTAGACCTTTAGAAACATGAGTCCATAGTCATATTCGGAATTCCGAACCTCTAGAATCCATTTCCTCACCTCTTATCTCTCATCTTTTGTTTGTGTTTTGTGTTGCTTGATTTTGTTGATATATTTGTGATCTTTGTTTGATCACCCAAAACCTTCCAAAAACATTGTGTTTTTCCATTTTCTTTATTTCTCATCTCATTCTTAGTCTAGATTCACACTATCCTCGATCATTGAATGACTTAGTTTCACCTCAGTCCTTGAGTTCGACCTCGGAATACTTTCCTTTCTACAAAACGACCCGTACACTGCGGGTTTCGCTAGGTAGTTTAGGATTTAGTTCGAGTTTATAAATGTAAAGCTTTTTGTGCTATTTCCTAGCGTAACAAGTTTTTGGCGCCGTTGCCGGGGACTAGGTTAAGATTAAGTCATTTGCTTTTGATTGTTTTTAGTGTTTATCTTTCTTGTTACTTTTGATCTTGTGTTGTTTTTGTCTTTGCCTTTTCATGTTTGCCATGGACGGATTGTACCTCCAAGACGACCTTGACAACATGGAGTATGAGGAGTGGATGGAAGGCCAAGATCTAGGACCTCTCCATGATGAGTTTGAGTATTGGGAGGAGTTCAATGCCTATCATGAGTCCCATGATCAAGCTCACATGACTACTTTACCTCATGAGGAACCTCACCATCAACCTCATAATGACCGAGTGGAATCAGTGCTAGAAGAAATGTTGAGGAAGATGGATGATCTAGAGAGCAACCTTGCTTCCATTTCTAGTTCCCACATGGAGCTTGAAACGGAAGTTTGTCATCAAGAGGAGGTTCACTATGAGGAGATCCAAGAATTGCCCGATTCAACCATAACCAATAGAAGCCTTGAGGAAGAGTTGAATGAAGCTCGAGAGCAATTGTGGTTAAGGGATTTGGCCCTGAAGGAAGAAAGGAGATTGAATACCGAGAGAGAGGAACGAATGAGGAGGGAGATTGAGGAGATTAGGAATGCTCTTATGCTAGGAGATCCTACCATTCTCCAAGGTTCACCTCCACCTCCTTCACCTTTGGAGGAGTGCAATGAAGAACTCTCATCCCCGGACATCCTTGCCATCAATCCCGGAACCACACTCGAAGAGCACATGAGGAATGAAGCCAACAAAGAGAACCACGCCCGTGGAGTACAAATCACGGCCGTGGAAGCTAACAGAGAGAACTACGGCTGTGGAGTACAAACCACGCCCGTGGAAGCTGCTTTCCTAGGCGATCCTAAGCCACTTTCAGCTCCCTCCGACCCTTTCTTGCTTGCTCGGAGTACACACGAAGATTGGAGCCCCTTTCCCAAGGATTCTCCATTATTGAATGAAGAAAGTAAGCATGATGGATCCATGATGGTTATGAAGTACTTCAATGAAGGATTCTTTCCGAGAATCGGCTTTCCTCGGATCATAGAGGATGAGGATGACAAGCATTTCACCGGAGTGACCGCGGAGTATAAATTGCCTAAGTATGGGGTGACACCTATGGTTGCAACTCTATACTATCATCAAGGAAGCGGTGATGAAAGAGTCTACTACTCACCGGTGAAGAGAGAACTTAAGGCTTATTTGGGCATCAAGTGGCCCTTGCTTGTCATCATGGATTCCGGGAAAAGATGGTTGCTTGGACTCCTCAAGCAAACCATGGTATTCGAGGTGGATTAACATATCCACGGAGTTTGGTCAAGCTAATGACCTAAAAGAAGCGCTTAATGGGAGGCAACCCATTGGTACAACTCTTTCCCTTTTCTCTTTTGTTTTTGCTTTTGTGTGTTTTTGTGTTTTGTGTTTGTGGTAGATTTTAGGTAATGAGGAAGCCTTGCAAGGCGAGTTGATGACGATGATTCCGTTTTCAAACATGGGTGGAGCGGACGTGAGGCTTGGACGGCTTGAGGTGTCTTGTTAGATGGAAGAGCTCCCATCTCACATATACCTTGGCGCGGGTCTCGATACCAGAATGATTATGAAGAGCTCTCTACCATGCTTGATCGATCATCCATCACCACCACTCCACACGAGTTCATCCCAAATACCGAAGCAAACCATTTTACATTGTGAGAACCTTCTTTCACTCTCTTTACTTAAATACCACATTGGGGACAATGTGTTTCTAAGTATGGGGTGGGGTTTGCATGATCCTTTGCATGACTAGCATCTAGGATAGTTTAATATTTGCACATATCTTGCATTGTATATATTCATTTCGAAAATTCCATAAAAATCAGAAAATTTAAAAAAAAAAATTTGTGCTTTCTAGGCTTGGATATGATCCTAATGATGAATCTTGTCTTGTGGATTGGCTATGGATGGCCTTGTGTGTTTAATTGATGATGCATATGTGGACTTGAAATACTTATCTTGAATTCCATGAATGACTTGTGATTATGATGCTTGCCTTGATTTAATTGAGGATTGAAAGTCGAAATTGCATGCTAGTTCTTGCACATCAATTAGGAGTGATTAAGGCAATTCATCTTCCTCTACTTCTCATCTTGATCATGTTGCTTGAGCACCTCAATTGAGATAAATTTGACCTCTTTTGACCCATCCGGGAATAGGAGCATGTTAGTGTGTTGATGTGTGTGAAAAGCAAGTGTGGGGTGAAGTTGTTGATATTATGAATGTTGTGAATGAAGTGCTGAAATTGTTGTGAAAGTGTAGCCAAAAATATAGGTTTGGGGACGTCGGTTTAAATGACAAGTAACTCGGTACACTTCACATGATCGGGTGTTGGTGCCTTGCCAAAGTCAAATAAACCGATAGTCCTAACGAGCTTTGGTATGTGTGCCCGGTGTGGATGCACCTCGAAAAATAGAAAAAGCCCGAGGATGGCTAATCACCAAGGTTTCGGCTTTTGTACACCAATGCCATTGTCTCAAAAATAAAAGAAAAGAAAGAAAAGAAAATGAAGAAAAAATATACACTTGAGGGAAGTTGATAAGAAATGTGAAGTTGTGATTGTTTAGTTCCTTTCCCGGATTAGCATCACATAGCCTAGAAAATTCCCACCTAATCACAACGTTTCTTGGCCTTCTATTTTACAAGTCCTTTTGACCTACTTGCATGTGTGTAAGACTAAGTGATTTAGATTGGATATACTCATGATCATCTTGACTTCTTCATCTTTACATTTCATTGCATGCTATCAAGTTAAGTGTAATTGTCTTCCCATGCCTTCATTCATTTAATAAATAATTGCTTGTCCATTGCCATGAAACATCACTATGAAGGTGATCCATCTTTAGAAGCACAAATCCAAAAAGATTTTGCCATTTTTCTGCATGCATAAATCATGTCATCTCTTAGTCTATAGTTGGGAATTTGCTCGGGGACGAGCAAACCTTAAGTATGGGGTATTTTGATAACACAATTTATGAGCTAGTTTTAGGTAGTCATTTAGATAGATTTCTCACTCATTCATGCACGGTTTAGCACTAGTTCATGACGTTTTGCACTCAATTCACGTATTTTGTCGAGATAGACGTCTACTCGGACTTTTGCTTGCTTTGTAGGTAATTTGGGAGATTTAAGAGCCTAATCGATACATCCGAGGATCATTCCTCGAGATGACACACTTCCGGACTCATTGGAATGCAAGCTAAGGGCTAAGGAGGACTCATGGAACCTTGCAACACAAACCATGCACCAAATCATGGCTTAACGAGCCTAGGAGAAGCTTCTGACAGAAACCACGGTCTAGGCCCTTTCCACGGCCGTGGTTATGCCCGTAATTCTTGCCAGGACCACGTTGACAGCTGGCCACGATCTCTTCCATTGCTCTTGCATTTTAGTGGGTATTTAAAGGATTTTGCAGGCTGTAATTGGGGATCCTTCTCCTCTCTTTTGACCTACCTTTCTTCCCCAAAACATTTGGCCATTGTTGCCTCTCTTCCAAGCACCCATTAGGGGTGTTCTTGGAAGAGATTAGTGTAGATTCTCGTTTTAGAGCGAGATTAGATTGGATTCGAGTGAAGCTTCGATTGTTGTCAAGTTGGATTAGCTCTTGGAGCCTTGTAAAGATTTGGTAACTTCTATCCTATGCTTTTAATGTCTTTGCTTTGGATTGTTCTTCATCATTTAACCATGACTTGCAAGCATGTTTTGATTGTGAAGTTTGATCTTGAAATGAATGTTATTGGCTAGATAGATGTGGTTCTAGAGTGAAGGAATAATGTTTGTGATTTGGACTATGATTGTATTGCTTCCATGTTAGCTTAGGATCGATTTGTGTTCGAAATCCCAACTCGGAACCAAACCACGGCTTGTTCTTCATGCTCCCACGGCCGTGGTTTAGCATGATCCACCCGTGTTTTTATTCTGTTGTTCTTATATTGTTGAATCTTGATGTTTGGATGTAGATGTGTTGAAATCCTAGTTTTTGTTGAGCTCAATCTAACTTAGGGCAACCTATTGTTAGCAAACTAATTGAGGAATGAGACTTACCCGGTAATTTCCCCTCTTAGATACCTAAGATGATGAACTCTAGGTAGTAGTGAGCCAAAAAAGCCGCTATTGGATTGAGTGTGCTAGGATCGTTACCTAAGACTTACCTTTTCCGAGACTTACCCGGTAAGGAGGGGTTTGACCCTTAGGTAGTGGCCGGTTTGTGTGGAATTCCATCCTTTAGGCTCTTTGAGACTTACCCGGTGATGAGACCTTAGGATTGGATTAGTGGATGCATGAGACTTACCCGGTAATTGCTCCCATTAGAGAAACACCCAACTCCGAACAACCACAACCTTCCTTAGACCTTTAGAAACATGAGTCCATAGTCATATTCGGAATTCCGAACCTCTAGAATCCATTTCCTCACCTCTTATCTCTCATCTTTTGTTTGTGTTTTGTGTTGCTTGATTTTGTTGATATATTTGTGATCTTTGTTTGATCACCCAAAACCTTCCAAAAACATTGTGTTTT
>BSUD01000007.1:32359806-32492447 GCA_033239045.1 Fagopyrum esculentum
TGATCACCCAAAACCTTCCAAAAACATTGTGTTTTTCCATTTTCTTTATTTCTCATCTCATTCTTAGTCTAGATTCACACTATCCTCGATCATTGAATGACTTAGTTTCACCTCAGTCCTTGAGTTCGACCTCGGAATACTTTCCTTTCTACAAAACGACCCGTACACTGCGGGTTTCGCTAGGTAGTTTAGGATTTAGTTCGAGTTTATAAATGTAAAGCTTTTTGTGCTATTTCCTAGCGTAACAAGTTTTTGGCGCCGTTGCCGGGGACTAGGTTAAGATTAAGTCATTTGCTTTTGATTGTTTTTAGTGTTTATCTTTCTTGTTACTTTTGATCTTGTGTTGTTTTTGTCTTTGCCTTTTCATGTTTGCCATGGACGGATTGTACCTCCAAGACGACCTTGACAACATGGAGTATGAGGAGTGGATGGAAGGCCAAGATCTAGGACCTCTCCATGATGAGTTTGAGTATTGGGAGGAGTTCAATGCCTATCATGAGTCCCATGATCAAGCTCACATGACTACTTTACCTCATGAGGAACCTCACCATCAACCTCATAATGACCGAGTGGAATCAGTGCTAGAAGAAATGTTGAGGAAGATGGATGATCTAGAGAGCAACCTTGCTTCCATTTCTAGTTCCCACATGGAGCTTGAAACGGAAGTTTGTCATCAAGAGGAGGTTCACTATGAGGAGATCCAAGAATTGCCCGATTCAACCATAACCAATAGAAGCCTTGAGGAAGAGTTGAATGAAGCTCGAGAGCAATTGTGGTTAAGGGATTTGGCCCTGAAGGAAGAAAGGAGATTGAATACCGAGAGAGAGGAACGAATGAGGAGGGAGATTGAGGAGATTAGGAATGCTCTTATGCTAGGAGATCCTACCATTCTCCAAGGTTCACCTCCACCTCCTTCACCTTTGGAGGAGTGCAATGAAGAACTCTCATCCCCGGACATCCTTGCCATCAATCCCGGAACCACACTCGAAGAGCACATGAGGAATGAAGCCAACAAAGAGAACCACGCCCGTGGAGTACAAATCACGGCCGTGGAAGCTAACAGAGAGAACTACGGCTGTGGAGTACAAACCACGCCCGTGGAAGCTGCTTTCCTAGGCGATCCTAAGCCACTTTCAGCTCCCTCCGACCCTTTCTTGCTTGCTCGGAGTACACACGAAGATTGGAGCCCCTTTCCCAAGGATTCTCCATTATTGAATGAAGAAAGTAAGCATGATGGATCCATGATGGTTATGAAGTACTTCAATGAAGGATTCTTTCCGAGAATCGGCTTTCCTCGGATCATAGAGGATGAGGATGACAAGCATTTCACCGGAGTGACCGCGGAGTATAAATTGCCTAAGTATGGGGTGACACCTATGGTTGCAACTCTATACTATCATCAAGGAAGCGGTGATGAAAGAGTCTACTACTCACCGGTGAAGAGAGAACTTAAGGCTTATTTGGGCATCAAGTGGCCCTTGCTTGTCATCATGGATTCCGGGAAAAGATGGTTGCTTGGACTCCTCAAGCAAACCATGGTATTCGAGGTGGATTAACATATCCACGGAGTTTGGTCAAGCTAATGACCTAAAAGAAGCGCTTAATGGGAGGCAACCCATTGGTACAACTCTTTCCCTTTTCTCTTTTGTTTTTGCTTTTCTTTTTGCTTTTGTGTGTTTTTGTGTTTTGTGTTTTGTGTTTGTGGTAGATTTTAGGTAATGAGGAAGCCTTGCAAGGCGAGTTGATGACGATGATTCCGTTTTCAAACATGGGTGGAGCGGACGTGAGGCTTGGACGGCTTGAGGTGTCTTGTTAGATGGAAGAGCTCCCATCTCACATATACCTTGGCGCGGGTCTCGACGCCGGAATGATTATGAAGAGCTCTCTACCATGCTTGATCGATCATCCATCACCACCACTCCACACGAGTTCATCCCAAATACCGAAGCAAACCATTTTACATTGTGAGAACCTTCTTTCACTCTCTTTACTTGAATACCACATTGGGGACAATGTGTTTCTAAGTATGGGGTGGGGTTTGCATGATCCTATGCATGATGAGCATCTAGGGTAGTTTAATATTTGCACATGTCTTGCATTGTATATATTCATTTCAAAAATTCCATAAAAATCAGAAAATTTAAAAATTTTTGTGCTTTCTAGGCTTGGATATGACCCTAATGATGAACCTTGTCTTGTGGATTGGCTATGGATGGCCTTGTGTGTTTAATTGATGATGCATATGTGGACTTGAAATACTTATCTTGAATTCCATGAATGACTTGTGATTATGATGCTTGCCTTGATTTAATTGAGGATTGAAAATCGAAATTGCATGCTAGTTCTTGCACATCAATTAGGAGTGATTAAGGCAATTCATCTTCCTCTACTTCTCATCTTGATCATGTTGCTTGAGCACCTCAATTGAGATAAATTTGACCCCTTTTGCCTTGATTGAATTGAGTGTTGAAGTGTGTGAAAAGCAAGTGTGGGGTGAAGTTGTTGATGAAAAGAATATCATGCATAAAATGCTGAAATTGTTGCGAAAGTGTAGCCAAAAATATAGGTTTGGGGACGTTGGCTTAAATGACAAGTAACTCGGTACACTTCACATAATCGGGTGTTGGTGCCTTGCCAAAGTCAAATAAACCGATAGTCCTAACGAGCTTTGGTATGTGTGCCCGGTGTGGATGCACCTCGAAAAATAGAAAAAGCCCGAGGATGGCTAATCACCAAGGTTTCGGCTTTGTACACCAATGCCATTGTCTCAAAAATAAAAGAAAAGAAAGAAAAGAAAATGAAGAAAAATATACACTTGAGGGAAGTTGATAAGAAATGTGAAGTTGTGGTTGTTTAGTTCCTTTCCCGGATTAGCATCACATAGCCTAGAAAATTCCCACCTAATCACAACGTTTCTTGGCCTTCTATTTTACAAGTCCTTTTGACCTACTTGCATGTGTGTAAGACTAAGTGATTTAGATTGGATATACTCATGATCATCTTGACTTCTTCATCTTTACATTTCATTGCATGCTATCAAGTTAAGTGTAATTGTCTTTCCATGCTTTCATTTATTTGATACATAATTGCTTGTCCATTGCCATGAAACATGACTATGAAGGTGATCCAATATTAGAAGCACAACTCCAAAAAGATTTTGCCATTTTTCTGCATACATAAATCATGTCATCTCTTAGTCTATAGTTGGAAATTTGCTCGGGGACGAGCAAACCTTAAGTATGGGGTATTTTGATAACACAATTTATGATCAAGATTTAGACACTCATTTAGATAGATTTCCCGCTCATTCATGCATGGTTTAGCATTAGTTCACGGCGTTTGCACTCAAATCACGTATTTTGTCGAGATAGACGTCTACTCGGACTTTTGCTTGCTTTGTAGGTATTTTGGGAGATTTAAGAACCTAATCGATACATCCGAGGATCATTCCTCGAGATGACACACTTCTGGACTCATTGGAATGCAAGCTAAGGGCTAAGGAGGACTCATGGAACCTTACCAACACAAGACATGCACCAAATCATGACTTAACGAGCCTAGAAGCAACCTCTGGACCAAACCACGGTCTAGACCCTTTCCACGGCCGTGGACTTGCCCGTGATTCTTTCCAGGACCACATCGACAGCTGGCCACGATCTCTTCCATTGCTCTTGCATCATAGTGGGTATTTAAAGGATTTTTGCAGTTGTAATTGGAATCCATCTCTTTTCTTTTGACCTATCTTCTTCCCCAAAACTCTTCTCCATTGTTGCCTCTCTTCCAAGCACCCATTAGGGGTGTTCTTGGAAGAGATTAGTATAGATCCTCGTTTTAGAGTGAGATTAGAGTGGGATTCGAGTGAAGCTTTCATTGTTGTCAAGTTGGATTTGCTCTTGGAGCCTTGTAAGAATTTGGTAATTTCTATTCTATGCTTTTAATGTCTTTTCTTTGGATTGTTCTTCATCATTTAACCATGACTTGCAAGCATGTTTTGATTGTGAAGTTTGATCTTGAAATGAATGTTATTGGCTAGATAGATGTGGTTCTAGAGTGAAGGAATAATGTTTGTGCTTTGGACTATGATTGTATTGCTTCCATGTTAGCTTAGGATCGATTTGTGTTCGAAATCCCAACTCGGAACCAAACCACGGCTTGTTCTTCATGCTCCCACGGCCGTGGTTTAGCATGATCCACCCGTGTTTTTATTCTGTTGTTCTTATATTGTTGAATCTTGATGTTTGGATGTAGATGTGTTGAAATCCTAGTTTTTGTTGAGCTCAATCTAACTTAGGGCAACCTATTGTTAGCAAACTAATTGAGGAATGAGACTTACCCGGTAATTTCCCCTCTTAGATACCTAAGATGATGAACTCTAGGTAGTAGTGAGCCAAAAAAGCCGCTATTGGATTGAGTGTGCTAGGATCGTTACCTAAGACTTACCTTTTCCGAGACTTACCCGGTAAGGAGGGGTTTGACCCTTAGGTAGTGGCCGGTTTGTGTGGAATTCCATCCTTTAGGCTCTTTGAGACTTACCCGGTGATGAGACCTTAGGATTGGATTAGTGGATGCATGAGACTTACCCGGTAATTGCTCCCATTAGAGAAACACCCAACTCCGAACAACCACAACCTTCCTTAGACCTTTAGAAACATGAGTCCATAGTCATATTCGGAATTCCGAACCTCTAGAATCCATTTCCTTACCTCTTATCTCTCATCTTTTGTTTGTGTTTGTGTTGCTTGATTGTGTTCATATACTTGTGATCTTTGTTTGATCACCGAAAAACCTCCAAAAACATTGTGTTTTCCATTTTCTCTATTCCTCATCTCATCTTAGTCTAGATTCACACTATCTTCGATCATTGAATGACTTAGTTTCACCTCAGTCCTTGTGTTCGACCTCGGAATACTTTCCTTTCTACAAAACGACCCGTACACTGCGGGTTTCGCTAGGTAGTTTAGGATTTAGTTCGAGTTTATAAATGTAAAGCTTTTTGTGCTATTTCCTAGCGTAACAAGTTTTTGGCGCCGTTGCCGGGGACTAGGTCAAGATTAAGTCATTTGCCTTTGATTGTTTTTAGTGTTTATCTTTCTTGTTACTTTTGATCTTGTGTTGTTTTTGTCTTTGCCTTTTCATGTTTGCCATGGACGGATTGTACCTCCAAGACGACCTTGACAACATGGAGTATGAGGAGTGGATGGAAGGCCAAGATCTAGGACCTCTCCATGATGAGTTTGAGTATTGGGAGGAGTTCAATGCCTATCATGAGTCCTATGATCAAGCTCACATGACTACTTTACCTCATGAGGAACCTCACCATCAACCTCATAATGACCGAGTGGAATCAGTGCTAGAAGAAATGTTGAGGAAGATGGATGATCTAGAGAGCAACCTTGCTTCCATTTCTAGTTCCCACATGGAGCTTGAAACGGAAGTTTGTCATCAAGAGGAGGTTCACTATGAGGAGATCCAAGAATTGCCCGATTCAACCATAACCAATAGAAGCCTTGAGGAAGAGTTGAATGAAGCTCGAGAGCAATTGTGGTTAAGGGATTTGGCCCTGAAGGAAGAAAGGAGATTGAATACCGAGAGAGAGGAACGAATGAGGAGGGAGATTGAGGAGATTAGGAATGCTCTTATGCTAGGAGATCCTACCATTCTCCAAGGTTCACCTCCACCTCCTTCACCTTTGGAGGAGTGCAATGAAAAACTCTCATCCCCGGACATCCTTGCCATCAATCCCGGAACCACACTCGAAGAGCACATGAGGAATGAAGCCAACAAAGAGAACCACGCCCGTGGAGTACAAATCACGGCCGTGGAAGCTAACAGAGAGAACTACGGCCGTGGAGTACAAACCACGCCCGTGGAAGCTGCTTTCCTAGGCGATCCTAAGCCACTTTCAGCTCCCTCCGACCCTTTCTTGCTTGCTCGGAGTACACACGAAGATTGGAGCCCCTTTCCCAAGGATTCTCCATTATTGAATGAAGAAAGTAAGCATGATGGATCCATGATGGTTATGAAGTACTTCAATGAAGGATTCTTCCCAAGAATCGGCTTTCCTCGGATCATAGAGGATGAGGATGACGAGCATTTCACCGGAGTGACCGCGGAGTATAAATTGCCTAAGTATGGGGTGACACCTATGGTTGCAACTCTATACTATCATCAAGGAAGCGGTGATGAAAGAGTCTACTACTCACCGGTGAAGAGAGAACTTAAGGCTTATTTGGGCATCAAGTGGCCCTTGCTTGTCATCATGGATTCCGGGAAAAGATGGTTGCTTGGACTCCTCAAGCAAACCATGGTATTCGAGGTGGATTAACATATCCACGGAGTTTGGTCAAGCTAATGACCTAAAAGAAGCGCTTAATGGGAGGCAACCCATTGGTACAACTCTTTCCCTTTTCTCTTTTGTTTTCGCTTTTCTTTTTGCTTTTGTGTGTTTTTGTGTTTTGTGTTTGTGGTAGATTTTAGGTAATGAGGAAGCCTTGCAAGGCGAGTTGATGACGATGATTCCGTTTTCAAACATGGGTGGAGCGGACGTGAGGCTTGGACGGCTTGAGGTGTCTTGTTAGATGGAAGAGCTCCCATCTCACATATACCTTGGCGCGGGTCTCGATACCAGAATGATTATGAAGAGCTCTCTACCATGCTTGATCGATCATCCATCACCACCACTCCACACGAGTTCATCCCAAATACCGAAGCAAACCATTTTACATTGTGAGAACCTTCTTTCACTCTCTTTACTTAAATACCACATTGGGGACAATGTGTTTCTAAGTATGGGGTGGGGTTTGCATGATCCTTTGCATGACTAGCATCTAGGATAGTTTCGTTTTAATTGTCACATGTTTCTCTTCATGATTGCATTGTACATATATTATCTCAAAATCCAAAAAAATCAGAAAATTAAAAAAAAAAAAATCAGAAAATTTAAAAAAAAAAATTTGTGCTTTCTAGGCTTGGATATGATCCTAATGATGAATCTTGTCTTGTGGATTGGCTATGGATGGCCTTGTGTGTTTAATTGATGATGCATATGTGGACTTGAAATACTTATCTTGAATTCCATGAATGACTTGTGATTATGATGCTTGCCTTGATTTAATTGAGGATTGAAAGTCGAAATTGCATGCTAGTTCTTGCACATCAATTAGGAGTGATTAAGGCAATTCATCTTCCTCTACTTCTCATCTTGATCATGTTGCTTGAGCACCTCAATTGAGATAAATTTGACCTCTTTTGACCCATCCGGGAATAGGAGCATGTTAGTGTGTTGATGTGTGTGAAAAGCAAGTGTGGGGTGAAGTTGTTGATATTATGAATGTTGTGAATGAAGTGCTGAAATTGTTGTGAAAGTGTAGCCAAAAATATAGGTTTGGGGACGTCGGTTTAAATGACAAGTAACTCGGTACACTTCACATGATCGGGTGTTGGTGCCTTGCCAAAGTCAAATAAACCGATAGTCCTAACGAGCTTTGGTATGTGTGCCCGGTGTGGATGCACCTCGAAAAATAGAAAAAGCCCGAGGATGGCTAATCACCAAGGTTTCGGCTTTTGTACACCAATGCCATTGTCTCAAAAATAAAAGAAAAGAAAGAAAAGAAAATGAAGAAAAAATATACACTTGAGGGAAGTTGATAAGAAATGTGAAGTTGTGATTGTTTAGTTCCTTTCCCGGATTAGCATCACATAGCCTAGAAAATTCCCACCTAATCACAACGTTTCTTGGCCTTCTATTTTACAAGTCCTTTTGACCTACATGCATGTGTGTAAGACTAAGTGATTTAGATTGGATATACTCATGATCATCTTGACTTCTTCATCTTTACATTTCATTGCATAAAAATCAAGTTAAGTGTAATTGTCTTTCCATGCTTTCATTTATTTGATACATAATTGCTTGTCCATTGCCATGAAACATCACTATGAAGGTGATCCATCTTTAGAAGCACAAATCCAAAAAGATTTTGCCATTTTTCTGCATGCATAAATCATGTCATCTCTTAGTCTATAGTTGGGAATTTGCTCGGGGACGAGCAAACCTTAAGTATGGGGTATTTTGATAACACGATTTATGAGCTAGTTTTAGGTAGTCATTTAGATAGATTTCTCACTCATTCATGCACGGTTTAGCACTAGTTCATGACGTTTTGCACTCAATTCACGTATTTTGTCGAGATAGACGTCTACTCGGACTTTTGCTTGCTTTGTAGGTAATTTGGGAGATTTAAGAGCCTAATCGATACATCCGAGGATCATTCCTCGAGATGACACACTTCCGGACTCATTGGAATGCAAGCTAAGGGCTAAGGAGGACTCATGGAACCTTGCAACACAAACCATGCACCAAATCATGGCTTAACGAGCCTAGGAGAAGCTTCTGACAGAAACCACGGTCTAGGCCCTTTCCACGGCCGTGGTTATGCCCGTAATTCTTGCCAGGACCACGTTGACAGCTGGCCACGATCTCTTCCATTGCTCTTGCATTTTAGTGGGTATTTAAAGGATTTTGCAGGCTGTAATTGGGGATCCTTCTCCTCTCTTTTGACCTACCTTTCTTCCCCAAAACATTTGGCCATTGTTGCCTCTCTTCCAAGCACCCATTAGGGGTGTTCTTGGAAGAGATTAGTGTAGATTCTCGTTTTAGAGTGAGATTAGATTGGATTCGAGTGAAGCTTCGATTGTTGTCAAGTTGGATTAGCTCTTGGAGCCTTGTAAGGATTTGGTAATTTCTATTCTATGCTTTTAATGTCTTTTCTTTGGATTGTTCTTCATCATTTAACCATGACTTGCAAGCATGTTTTGATTGTGAAGTTTGATCTTGAAATGAATGTTATTGGCTAGATAGATGTGGTTCTAGAGTGAAGGAATAATGTTTGTGATTTGGACTATGATTGTATTGCTTCCATGTTAGCTTAGGATCGATTTGTGTTCGAAATCCCAACTCGGAACCAAACCACGGCTTGTTCTTCATGCTCCCACGGCCGTGGTTTAGCATGATCCACCCGTGTTTTTATTCTGTTGTTCTTATATTGTTGAATCTTGATGTTTGGATGTAGATGTGTTGAAATCCTAGTTTTTGTTGAGCTCAATCTAACTTAGGGCAACCTATTGTTAGCAAACTAATTGAGGAATGAGACTTACCCGGTAATTTCCCCTCTTAGATACCTAAGATGATGAACTCTAGGTAGTAGTGAGCCAAAAAAGCCGCTATTGGATTGAGTGTGCTAGGATCGTTACCTAAGACTTACCTTTTCCGAGACTTACCCGGTAAGGAGGGGTTTGACCCTTAGGTAGTGGCCGGTTTGTGTGGAATTCCATCCTTTAGGCTCTTTGAGACTTACCCGGTGATGAGACCTTAGGATTGGATTAGTGGATGCATGAGACTTACCCGGTAATTGCTCCCATTAGAGAAACACCCAACTCCGAACAACCACAACCTTCCTTAGACCTTTAGAAACATGAGTCCATAGTCATATTTGGAATTCCGAACCTCTAGAATCCATTTCCTTACCTCTTATCTCTCATCTTTTGTTTGTGTTTTGTGTTACTTGATTTTGTTGATATATTTGTGATCTTTGTTTGATCACCCAAAACCCTCCAAAAACATTGTGTTTTCCATTTTCTTTATTTCTCATCTCATTCTTAGTCTAGATTCACACTATCTTCGATCATTGAATGACTTAGTTTCACCTCAGTCCTTGAGTTCGACCTCGGAATACTTCCCTTTCTACAAACGTCCCGTACACTGCGGGTTTCGCTAGGTAGTTTAGGATTTAGTTCGAGTTTATAAATGTAAAGCTTTTTGTGCTATTTCCTAGCGTAACAAGTTTTTGGCGCCGTTGCCGGGGACTAGGTTAAGATTAAGTCATTTGCTTTTGATTGTTTTTAGTGTTTATCTTTCTTGTTACTTTTGATCTTGTGTTGTTTTTGTCTTTGCCTTTTCATGTTTGCCATGGACGGATTGTACCTCCAAGACGACCTTGACAACATGGAGTATGAGGAGTGGATGAAAGGCCAAGATCTAGGACCTCTCTATGATGAGTTTGAGTATTGGGAGGAGTTCAATGTCTATCATGAGTCCCATGATCAAGCTCACATGATTACATTACCTCATGAGGAACCTCACCATCAACCTCATGAAGATCGATTGGAATCAATGCTAGAGAAAATGTTGAGGAAGATGGATGATCTAGAAAGCAACCTTGCTTCCATTTCTAGTTCCCACATGGAGCTTGAAGCGGAAGTGTGTCATCAAGAGGAGGTTCACTATGAGGAGATCCAAGGATTGCCCGATTCAACCATAGCCAATAGAAGCCTTGAGGAAGAGTTGAATGAAGCTCGGGAGCAATTGAGGCTAAGGGATTTGGCCCTGAAGGAAGAAAGGAGATTGAATACCGAGAGAGAAGAACAAATGAGGAGGGAGATTGAGGAGATTAGGAATGCTCTTATGCTAGGAGATCCTACCATTCTTCAAGGTTCACCTCCATCTCCTTCACCTTTAGAGGAGTGCAATGAAGTATTCTCATCCCCGGACGTCCTTGCCATCAACCCCGGAACCATGCCTGAAGAACTCACTTGGAACGAGGACAACAGAGGGAACCACGGCCGTGGAAGACAAACCACGACCGTGGAAGGTTCTGTCCTCGAACATCCTAGGCCCATTTCAACCACTTCTAGTCCTCTCTTGCTTGCCCGGAGTACACACGAAGATTGGAGCCCCTTTCCCAAGGATTCTCCATTATCGAATGAAGAAAGTAAGCATGATGGATCCATGATGGTTATGAAGTACTTCAATGAAGGATTCTTTCCAAGAATCGGCTTTCCTCGGATCATAGAGGATGAGGATGACAAGCGCTTCACCGGTGTAACCGCGGAGTACAAATTGCCTAAGTATGGGGTGACGCCTATGGTTACAACTCTATACTATCATCAAGGAAGCGGTGATGAAGGAGTCTACTACTCACCGGTGAAGAGAGAACCTAAGGTTTATTTGGGCATCAAGTGGCCCTTGCTTGTCATCATGGATTCCGGAAAGCGATGGTTGCTTGGACTCCTCAAGCAAACCATGGTATTCGAGGTGGATTGACATATCCACGGAGTTTGGTCAAGCTAATGACCTAAAAGAAGCGCTTAATGGGAGGCAACCCATTGGTACAACTCTTTCCCTTTTCTCTTTTGTTTTTGCTTTTCTTTTTGCTTTTGTGTGTTTTTGTGTTTTGTGTTTGTGGTAGATTTTAGGTAATGAGGAAGCCTTGCAAGGCGAGTTGATGACGATGATTCCGTTTTCAAACATGGGTGGAGCGGACGTGAGGCTTGGACGGCTTGAGGTGTCTTGTTAGATGGAAGAGCTCCCATCTCACATATACCTTGGCGCGGGTCTCGATACCAGAATGATTATGAAGAGCTCTCTACCATGCTTGATCGATCATCCATCACCACCACTCCACACGAGTTCATCCCAAATACCGAAGCAAACCATTTTACATTGTGAGAACCTTCTTTCACTCTCTTTACTTAAATACCACATTGGGGACAATGTGTTTCTAAGTATGGGGTGGGGTTTGCATGATCCTTTGCATGACTAGCATCTAGGATAGTTTCGTTTTAATTGTCACATGTTTCTCTTCATGATTGCATTGTACATATATTATCTCAAAATCCAAAAAAATCAGAAAATTAAAAAAAAAAAAATCAGAAAATTTAAAAAAAAAAATTTGTGCTTTCTAGGCTTGGATATGATCCTAATGATGAATCTTGTCTTGTGGATTGGCTATGGATGGCCTTGTGTGTTTAATTGATGATGCATATGTGGACTTGAAATACTTATCTTGAATTCCATGAATGACTTGTGATTATGATGCTTGCCTTGATTTAATTGAGGATTGAAAGTCGAAATTGCATGCTAGTTCTTGCACATCAATTAGGAGTGATTAAGGCAATTCATCTTCCTCTACTTCTCATCTTGATCATGTTGCTTGAGCACCTCAATTGAGATAAATTTGACCTCTTTTGACCCATCCGGGAATAGGAGCATGTTAGTGTGTTGATGTGTGTGAAAAGCAAGTGTGGGGTGAAGTTGTTGATATTATGAATGTTGTGAATGAAGTGCTGAAATTGTTGTGAAAGTGTAGCCAAAAATATAGGTTTGGGGACGTCGGTTTAAATGACAAGTAACTCGGTACACTTCACATGATCGGGTGTTGGTGCCTTGCCAAAGTCAAATAAACCGATAGTCCTAACGAGCTTTGGTATGTGTGCCCGGTGTGGATGCACCTCGAAAAATAGAAAAAGCCCGAGGATGGCTAATCACCAAGGTTTCGGCTTTTGTACACCAATGCCATTGTCTCAAAAATAAAAGAAAAGAAAGAAAAGAAAATGAAGAAAAAATATACACTTGAGGGAAGTTGATAAGAAATGTGAAGTTGTGATTGTTTAGTTCCTTTCCCGGATTAGCATCACATAGCCTAGAAAATTCCCACCTAATCACAACGTTTCTTGGCCTTCTATTTTACAAGTCCTTTTGACCTACTTGCATGTGTGTAAGACTAAGTGATTTAGATTGGATATACTCATGATCATCTTGACTTCTTCATCTTTACATTTCATTGCATGCTATCAAGTTAAGTGTAATTGTCTTCCCATGCCTTCATTCATTTAATAAATAATTGCTTGTCCATTGCCATGAAACATCACTATGAAGGTGATCCATCTTTAGAAGCACAAATCCAAAAAGATTTTGCCATTTTTCTGCATGCATAAATCATGTCATCTCTTAGTCTATAGTTGGGAATTTGCTCGGGGACGAGCAAACCTTAAGTATGGGGTATTTTGATAACACAATTTATGAGCTAGTTTTAGGTAGTCATTTAGATAGATTTCTCACTCATTCATGCACGGTTTAGCACTAGTTCATGACGTTTTGCACTCAATTCACGTATTTTGTCGAGATAGACGTCTACTCGGACTTTTGCTTGCTTTGTAGGTAATTTGGGAGATTTAAGAGCCTAATCGATACATCCGAGGATCATTCCTCGAGATGACACACTTCCGGACTCATTGGAATGCAAGCTAAGGGCTAAGGAGGACTCATGGAACCTTGCAACACAAACCATGCACCAAATCATGGCTTAACGAGCCTAGGAGAAGCTTCTGACAGAAACCACGGTCTAGGCCCTTTCCACGGCCGTGGTTATGCCCGTAATTCTTGCCAGGACCACGTTGACAGCTGGCCACGATCTCTTCCATTGCTCTTGCATTTTAGTGGGTATTTAAAGGATTTTGCAGGCTGTAATTGGGGATCCTTCTCCTCTCTTTTGACCTACCTTTCTTCCCCAAAACATTTGGCCATTGTTGCCTCTCTTCCAAGCACCCATTAGGGGTGTTCTTGGAAGAGATTAGTGTAGATTCTCGTTTTAGAGCGAGATTAGATTGGATTCGAGTGAAGCTTCGATTGTTGTCAAGTTGGATTAGCTCTTGGAGCCTTGTAAAGATTTGGTAACTTCTATCCTATGCTTTTAATGTCTTTGCTTTGGATTGTTCTTCATCATTTAACCATGACTTGCAAGCATGTTTTGATTGTGAAGTTTGATCTTGAAATGAATGTTATTGGCTAGATAGATGTGGTTCTAGAGTGAAGGAATAATGTTTGTGATTTGGACTATGATTGTATTGCTTCCATGTTAGCTTAGGATCGATTTGTGTTCGAAATCCCAACTCGGAACCAAACCACGGCTTGTTCTTCATGCTCCCACGGCCGTGGTTTAGCATGATCCACCCGTGTTTTTATTCTGTTGTTCTTATATTGTTGAATCTTGATGTTTGGATGTAGATGTGTTGAAATCCTAGTTTTTGTTGAGCTCAATCTAACTTAGGGCAACCTATTGTTAGCAAACTAATTGAGGAATGAGACTTACCCGGTAATTTCCCCTCTTAGATACCTAAGATGATGAACTCTAGGTAGTAGTGAGCCAAAAAAGCCGCTATTGGATTGAGTGTGCTAGGATCGTTACCTAAGACTTACCTTTTCCGAGACTTACCCGGTAAGGAGGGGTTTGACCCTTAGGTAGTGGCCGGTTTGTGTGGAATTCCATCCTTTAGGCTCTTTGAGACTTACCCGGTGATGAGACCTTAGGATTGGATTAGTGGATGCATGAGACTTACCCGGTAATTGCTCCCATTAGAGAAACACCCAACTCCGAACAACCACAACCTTCCTTAGACCTTTAGAAACATGAGTCCATAGTCATATTTGGAATTCCGAACCTCTAGAATCCATTTCCTTACCTCTTATCTCTCATCTTTTGTTTGTGTTTTGTGTTGCTTGATTTTGTTGATATATTTGTGATCTTTGTTTGATCACCCAAAACCCTCCAAAAACATTGTGTTTTCCATTTTCTTTATTTCTCATCTCATTCTTAGTCTAGATTCACACTATCCTCGATCATTGAATGACTTAGTTTCACCTCAGTCCTTGAGTTCGACCTCGGAATACTTCCCTTTCTACAAACGTCCCGTACACTGCGGGTTTCGCTAGGTAGTTTAGGATTTAGTTCGAGTTTATAAATGTAAAGCTTTTTGTGCTATTTCCTAGCGTAACAAGTTTTTGGCGCCGTTGCCGGGGACTAGGTTAAGATTAAGTCATTTGCTTTTGATTGTTTTTAGTGTTTATCTTTCTTGTTACTTTTGATCTTGTGTTGTTTTTGTCTTTGCCTTTTCATGTTTGCCATGGACGGATTGTACCTCCAAGACGACCTTGACAACATGGAGTATGAGGAATGGATGGAAGGCCAAGATCTAGGACCTCTCCATGATGAGTTTGAGTATTGGGAGGAGTTCAATGCCTATCATGAGTCCCATGATCAAGCTCACATGACTACTTTACCTCATGAGGAACCTCACCATCAACCTCACAATGACCGAGTGGAATCAATGCTAGAAGAAATGTTGAGGAAGATGGATGATCTAGAGAGCAACCTTGCTTCCATTTCTAGTTCCCACATGGAGCTTGAAACGGAAGTTTGTCATCAAGAGGAGGTTCACTATGAGGAGATCCAAGAATTGCCCGATTCAACCATAACCAATAGAAGCCTTGAGGAAGAGTTGAATGAAGCTCGAGAGCAATTGTGGTTAAGGGATTTGGCCCTGAAGGAAGAAAGGAGATTGAATACTGAGAGAGAGGAACGAATGAGGAGGGAGATTGAGGAGATTAGGAATGCTCTTATGCTAGGAGATCCTACCATTCTCCAAGGTTCACCTCCACCTCCTTCACCTTTGGAGGAGTGCAATGAAGAACTCTCACCCCCGGACATCCTTGCCATCAATCCCGGAACCACATTCGAAGAGCACATGAGGAATGAAGCCAACAAAGAGAACCACGCCCGTGGAGTACAAATCACGGCCGTGGAAGCTAACAGAAAGAACTACGGCTGTGGAGTACAAACCACGCCCGTGGAAGTTGCTTTCCTAGGCGATCCTAAGCCACTTTCAGCTCCCTCCGACCCTTTCTTGCTTGCTCGGAGTACACACGAAGATTGGAGCCCCTTTCCTAAGGACTCTCCATTATTGAATGATGGAGACAAGCATGATGGATCCATGATGGCTATGAAGTACTTCAATGAAGGATTATTTCCAAGAATCGGCTTTCTTCGGATCATAGAGGATGAGGATGACAAGCGTTTCACCGGTGTGACCGCGGAGTATAAATTGCCTAAGTATGGGGTGGCATCTATGGTTGCAACTCTATACTATCGTCAAGGAAGCGGTGATGAAGGAGTCTACTACTCACCGGTGAAGAGAGAACTTAAAGTTTATTTGGGCATCAAGTGGCCCTTGCTTGTCATCATGGATTCCGGCAAGAGATGGTTACTTGGACTCCTCAAGCAAACCATGGTATTCGAGGTGGATTGACATATCCACGGGGTTTGGTCAAGCTAATGACCTAAAAGAAGCGCTTAATGGGAGGCAACCCATTGGTACAACTCTTTCCCTTTTCTTTTTCATTTTTGCTTTTGTTTTTGCTTTTTTGTGTTTTTGTGTTTTGTGTTTGTGGTAGATCATAGGTAATAAAGAAGCCTTGCAAAAGAAGTCGATGATGATGATTCCGTTTTCAAACATGGGTGGAGCGGACGTGAGGCTTGGACGGCTTGAGGTGTCTTGTTAGATGGAAGAGCTCCCATCTCACATATACCTTGGCGCGGGTCTCGACACCAGAATGATTATGAAGAGCTCTCTACCATGCTTGATCGATCATCCATCACCACCACTCCACACGAGTTCATCCCAAATACCGAAGCAAACCATTTTACATTGTGAGAACCTTCTTTCACTCTCTTTACTTAAATACCACATTGGGGACAATGTGTTTCTAAGTATGGGGTGGGGTTTGCATGATCCTATGCATGATGAGCATCTAGGGTAGTTTAATATTTGCACATGTCTTGCATTGTATATATTCATTTCGAAAATTCCATAAAAATCAAAAAATTTAAAAATTTTTGTGCTTTCTAGGCTTGGATATGACCCTAATGATGAACCTTGTCTTGTGGATTGGCTATGGATGGCCTTGTGTGTTTAATTGATGATGCATATGTGGACTTGAAATACTTATCTTGAATTCCATGAATGACTTGTGATTATGATGCTTGCCTTGATTTAATTGAGGATTGAAAGTCGAAATTGCATGCTAGTTCTTGCACATCAATTAGGAGTGATTAAGGCAATTCATCTTCCTCTACTTCTCATCTTGATCATGTTGCTTGAGCACCTCAATTGAGATAAATTTGACCTCTTTTGACCCATCCGGGAATAGGAGCATGTTAGTGTGTTGATGTGTGTGAAAAGCAAGTGTGGGGTGAAGATGTTGATATTATGAATGTTGTGAATGAAGTGCTGAAATTGTTGTGAAAGTGTAGCCAAAAATATAGGTTTGGGGACGTCAGTTTAAATGACAAGTAACTCGGTACACTTCACATGATCGGGTGTTGGTGCCTTGCCAAAGTCAAATAAACCGATAGTCCTAACGAGCTTTGGTATGTGTGCCCGGTGTGGATGCACCTCGAAAAATAGAAAAAGCCCGAGGATGGCTAATCACCAAGGTTTCGGCTTTTGTACACCAATGCCATTGTCTCAAAAATAAAAGAAAAGAAAGAAAAGAAAATGAAGAAAAATATACACTTGAGGGAAGTTGATAAGAAATGTGAAGTTGTGATTGTTTAGTTCCTTTCCCGGATTAGCATCACATAGCCTAGAAAATTCCCACCTAATCACAACGTTTCTTGGCCTTATATTTTACAAGTCCTTTTGACCTACTTGCATGTGTGTAAGACTAAGTGATTTAGATTGGATGTACTCATGATCATCTTGACTTCTTCATCTTTACATTTCATTGCATGCTATCAAGTTAAGTGTAATTGTCTTTCCATGCTTTCATTTATTTGATACATAATTGCTTGTCCATTGCCATGAAACATGACTATGAAGATGATCCAATATTAGAAGCACAACTCCAAAAAGATTTTACCATTTTTCTGCATACGTAAATCATGTCATCTCTTAGTCTATAGTTGGGAATTTGCTCGGGGACGAGCAAACCTTAAGTATGGGGTATTTTGATAACACGATTTATGAGCTAGTTTTAGGTAGTCATTTAGATAGATTTCTCACTCATTCATGCACGGTTTAGCACTAGTTCATGACGTTTTGCACTCAATTCACGTATTTTGTCGAGATAGACGTCTACTCGGACTTTTGCTTGCTTTGTAGGTAATTTGGGAGATTTAAGAGCCTAATCGATACATCCGAGGATCATTCCTCGAGATGACACACTTCCGGACTCATTGGAATGCAAGCTAAGGGCTAAGGAGGACTCATGGAACCTTGCAACACAAACCATGCACCAAATCATGGCTTAACGAGCCTAGGAGAAGCTTCTGACAGAAACCACGGTCTAGGCCCTTTCCACGGCCGTGGTTATGCCCGTAATTCTTGCCAGGACCACGTTGACAGCTGGCCACGATCTCTTCCATTGCTCTTGCATTTTAGTGGGTATTTAAAGGATTTTGCAGGCTGTAATTGGGGATCCTTCTCCTCTCTTTTGACCTACCTTTCTTCCCCAAAACATTTGGCCATTGTTGCGTCTCTTCCAAGCACCCATTAGGGGTGTTCTTGGAAGAGATTAGTGTAGATTCTCGTTTTAGAGCGAGATTAGATTGGATTCGAGTGAAGCTTCGATTGTTGTCAAGTTGGATTAGCTCTTGGAGCCTTGTAAAGATTTGGTAACTTCTATCCTATGCTTTTAATGTCTTTGCTTTGGATTGTTCTTCATCATTTAACCATGACTTGCAAGCATGTTTTGATTGTGAAGTTTGATCTTGAAATGAATGTTATTGGCTAGATAGATGTGGTTCTAGAGTGAAGGAATAATGTTTGTGATTTGGACTATGATTGTATTGCTTCCATGTTAGCTTAGGATCGATTTGTGTTCGAAATCCCAACTCGGAACCAAACCACGGCTTGTTCTTCATGCTCCCACGGCCGTGGTTTAGCATGATCCACCCGTGTTTTTATTCTGTTGTTCTTATATTGTTGAATCTTGATGTTTGGATGTAGATGTGTTGAAATCCTAGTTTTTGTTGAGCTCAATCTAACTTAGGGCAACCTATTGTTAGCAAACTAATTGAGGAATGAGACTTACCCGGTAATTTCCCCTCTTAGATACCTAAGATGATGAACTCTAGGTAGTAGTGAGCCAAAAAAGCCGCTATTGGATTGAGTGTGCTAGGATCGTTACCTAAGACTTACCTTTTCCGAGACTTACCCGGTAAGGAGGGGTTTGACCCTTAGGTAGTGGCCGGTTTGTGTGGAATTCCATCCTTTAGGCTCTTTGAGACTTACCCGGTGATGAGACCTTAGGATTGGATTAGTGGATGCATGAGACTTACCCGGTAATTGCTCCCATTAGAGAAACACCCAACTCCGAACAACCACAACCTTCCTTAGACCTTTAGAAACATGAGTCCATAGTCATATTCGGAATTCCGAACCTCTAGAATCCATTTCCTCACCTCTTATCTCTCATCTTTTGTTTGTGTTTTGTGTTGCTTGATTTTGTTGATATATTTGTGATCTTTGTTTGATCACCCAAAACCTTCCAAAAACATTGTGTTTTTCCATTTTCTTTATTTCTCATCTCATTCTTAGTCTAGATTCACACTATCCTCGATCATTGAATGACTTAGTTTCACCTCAGTCCTTGAGTTCGACCTCGGAATACTTTCCTTTCTACAAAACGACCCGTACACTGCGGGTTTCGCTAGGTAGTTTAGGATTTAGTTCGAGTTTATAAATGTAAAGCTTTTTGTGCTATTTCCTAGCGTAACAAGTTTTTGGCGCCGTTGCCGGGGACTAGGTTAAGATTAAGTCATTTGCTTTTGATTGTTTTTAGTGTTTATCTTTCTTGTTACTTTTGATCTTGTGTTGTTTTTGTCTTTGCCTTTTCATGTTTGCCATGGACGGATTGTACCTCCAAGACGACCTTGACAACATGGAGTATGAGGAGTGGATGGAAGGCCAAGATCTAGGACCTCTCCATGATGAGTTTGAGTATTGGGAGGAGTTCAATGCCTATCATGAGTCCCATGATCAAGCTCACATGACTACTTTACCTCATGAGGAACCTCACCATCAACCTCATAATGACCGAGTGGAATCAGTGCTAGAAGAAATGTTGAGGAAGATGGATGATCTAGAGAGCAACCTTGCTTCCATTTCTAGTTCCCACATGGAGCTTGAAACGGAAGTTTGTCATCAAGAGGAGGTTCACTATGAGGAGATCCAAGAATTGCCCGATTCAACCATAACCAATAGAAGCCTTGAGGAAGAGTTGAATGAAGCTCGAGAGCAATTGTGGTTAAGGGATTTGGCCCTGAAGGAAGAAAGGAGATTGAATACCGAGAGAGAGGAACGAATGAGGAGGGAGATTGAGGAGATTAGGAATGCTCTTATGCTAGGAGATCCTACCATTCTCCAAGGTTCACCTCCACCTCCTTCACCTTTGGAGGAGTGCAATGAAGAACTCTCATCCCCGGACATCCTTGCCATCAATCCCGGAACCACACTCGAAGAGCACATGAGGAATGAAGCCAACAAAGAGAACCACGCCCGTGGAGTACAAATCACGGCCGTGGAAGCTAACAGAGAGAACTACGGCTGTGGAGTACAAACCACGCCCGTGGAAGCTGCTTTCCTAGGCGATCCTAAGCCACTTTCAGCTCCCTCCGACCCTTTCTTGCTTGCTCGGAGTACACACGAAGATTGGAGCCCCTTTCCCAAGGATTCTCCATTATTGAATGAAGAAAGTAAGCATGATGGATCCATGATGGTTATGAAGTACTTCAATGAAGGATTCTTTCCGAGAATCGGCTTTCCTCGGATCATAGAGGATGAGGATGACAAGCATTTCACCGGAGTGACCGCGGAGTATAAATTGCCTAAGTATGGGGTGACACCTATGGTTGCAACTCTATACTATCATCAAGGAAGCGGTGATGAAAGAGTCTACTACTCACCGGTGAAGAGAGAACTTAAGGCTTATTTGGGCATCAAGTGGCCCTTGCTTGTCATCATGGATTCCGGGAAAAGATGGTTGCTTGGACTCCTCAAGCAAACCATGGTATTCGAGGTGGATTAACATATCCACGGAGTTTGGTCAAGCTAATGACCTAAAAGAAGCGCTTAATGGGAGGCAACCCATTGGTACAACTCTTTCCCTTTTCTCTTTTGTTTTCGCTTTTCTTTTTGCTTTTGTGTGTTTTTGTGTTTTGTGTTTGTGGTAGATTTTAGGTAATGAGGAAGCCTTGCAAGGCGAGTTGATGACGATGATTCCGTTTTCAAACATGGGTGGAGCGGACGTGAGGCTTGGACGGCTTGAGGTGTCTTGTTAGATGGAAGAGCTCCCATCTCACATATACCTTGGCGCGGGTCTCGATACCAGAATGATTATGAAGAGCTCTCTACCATGCTTGATCGATCATCCATCACCACCACTCCACACGAGTTCATCCCAAATACCGAAGCAAACCATTTTACATTGTGAGAACCTTCTTTCACTCTCTTTACTTAAATACCACATTGGGGACAATGTGTTTCTAAGTATGGGGTGGGGTTTGCATGATCCTTTGCATGACTAGCATCTAGGATAGTTTAATATTTGCACATGTCTTGCATTGTATATATTCATTTCGAAAATTCCATAAAAATCAGAAAATTTAAAATAAAATTTTTGTGCTTTCTAGGCTTGGATATGATCCTAATGATGAATCTTGTCTTGTGGATTGGCTATGGATGGCCTTGTGTGTTTAATTGATGATGCATATGTGGACTTGAAATACTTATCTTGAATTCCATGAATGACTTGTGATTATGATGCTTGCCTTGATTTAATTGAGGATTGAAAGTCGAAATTGCATGCTAGTTCTTGCACATCAATTAGGAGTGATTAAGGCAATTCATCTTCCTCTACTTCTCATCTTGATCATGTTGCTTGAGCACCTCAATTGAGATAAATTTGACCTCTTTTGACCCATCCGGGAATAGGAGCATGTTAGTGTGTTGATGTGTGTGAAAAGCAAGTGTGGGGTGAAGTTGTTGATATTATGAATGTTGTGAATGAAGTGCTGAAATTGTTGTGAAAGTGTAGCCAAAAATATAGGTTTGGGGACGTCGGTTTAAATGACAAGTAACTCGGTACACTTCACATGATCGGGTGTTGGTGCCTTGCCAAAGTCAAATAAACCGATAGTCCTAACGAGCTTTGGTATGTGTGCCCGGTGTGGATGCACCTCGAAAAATAGAAAAAGCCCGAGGATGGCTAATCACCAAGGTTTCGGCTTTTGTACACCAATGCCATTGTCTCAAAAATAAAAGAAAAGAAAGAAAAGAAAATGAAGAAAAAATATACACTTGAGGGAAGTTGATAAGAAATGTGAAGTTGTGATTGTTTAGTTCCTTTCCCGGATTAGCATCACATAGCCTAGAAAATTCCCACCTAATCACAACGTTTCTTGGCCTTCTATTTTACAAGTCCTTTTGACCTACTTGCATGTGTGTAAGACTAAGTGATTTAGATTGGATATACTCATGATCATCTTGACTTCTTCATCTTTACATTTCATTGCATGCTATCAAGTTAAGTGTAATTGTCTTCCCATGCCTTCATTCATTTAATAAATAATTGCTTGTCCATTGCCATGAAACATCACTATGAAGGTGATCCATCTTTAGAAGCACAAATCCAAAAAGATTTTGCCATTTTTCTGCATGCATAAATCATGTCATCTCTTAGTCTATAGTTGGGAATTTGCTCGGGGACGAGCAAACCTTAAGTATGGGGTATTTTGATAACACAATTTATGAGCTAGTTTTAGGTAGTCATTTAGATAGATTTCTCACTCATTCATGCACGGTTTAGCACTAGTTCATGACGTTTTGCACTCAATTCACGTATTTTGTCGAGATAGACGTCTACTCGGACTTTTGCTTGCTTTGTAGGTAATTTGGGAGATTTAAGAGCCTAATCGATACATCCGAGGATCATTCCTCGAGATGACACACTTCCGGACTCATTGGAATGCAAGCTAAGGGCTAAGGAGGACTCATGGAACCTTGCAACACAAACCATGCACCAAATCATGGCTTAACGAGCCTAGGAGAAGCTTCTGACAGAAACCACGGTCTAGGCCCTTTCCACGGCCGTGGTTATGCCCGTAATTCTTGCCAGGACCACGTTGACAGCTGGCCACGATCTCTTCCATTGCTCTTGCATTTTAGTGGGTATTTAAAGGATTTTGCAGGCTGTAATTGGGGATCCTTCTCCTCTCTTTTGACCTACCTTTCTTCCCCAAAACATTTGGCCATTGTTGCCTCTCTTCCAAGCACCCATTAGGGGTGTTCTTGGAAGAGATTAGTGTAGATTCTCGTTTTAGAGCGAGATTAGATTGGATTCGAGTGAAGCTTCGATTGTTGTCAAGTTGGATTAGCTCTTGGAGCCTTGTAAAGATTTGGTAACTTCTATCCTATGCTTTTAATGTCTTTGCTTTGGATTGTTCTTCATCATTTAACCATGACTTGCAAGCATGTTTTGATTGTGAAGTTTGATCTTGAAATGAATGTTATTGGCTAGATAGATGTGGTTCTAGAGTGAAGGAATAATGTTTGTGATTTGGACTATGATTGTATTGCTTCCATGTTAGCTTAGGATCGATTTGTGTTCGAAATCCCAACTCGGAACCAAACCACGGCTTGTTCTTCATGCTCCCACGGCCGTGGTTTAGCATGATCCACCCGTGTTTTTATTCTGTTGTTCTTATATTGTTGAATCTTGATGTTTGGATGTAGATGTGTTGAAATCCTAGTTTTTGTTGAGCTCAATCTAACTTAGGGCAACCTATTGTTAGCAAACTAATTGAGGAATGAGACTTACCCGGTAATTTCCCCTCTTAGATACCTAAGATGATGAACTCTAGGTAGTAGTGAGCCAAAAAAGCCGCTATTGGATTGAGTGTGCTAGGATCGTTACCTAAGACTTACCTTTTCCGAGACTTACCCGGTAAGGAGGGGTTTGACCCTTAGGTAGTGGCCGGTTTGTGTGGAATTCCATCCTTTAGGCTCTTTGAGACTTACCCGGTGATGAGACCTTAGGATTGGATTAGTGGATGCATGAGACTTACCCGGTAATTGCTCCCATTAGAGAAACACCCAACTCCGAACAACCACAACCTTCCTTAGACCTTTAGAAACATGAGTCCATAGTCATATTCGGAATTCCGAACCTCTAGAATCCATTTCCTCACCTCTTATCTCTCATCTTTTGTTTGTGTTTTGTGTTGCTTGATTTTGTTGATATATTTGTGATCTTTGTTTGATCACCCAAAACCTTCCAAAAACATTGTGTTTTTCCATTTTCTTTATTTCTCATCTCATTCTTAGTCTAGATTCACACTATCCTCGATCATTGAATGACTTAGTTTCACCTCAGTCCTTGAGTTCGACCTCGGAATACTTTCCTTTCTACAAAACGACCCGTACACTGCGGGTTTCGCTAGGTAGTTTAGGATTTAGTTCGAGTTTATAAATGTAAAGCTTTTTGTGCTATTTCCTAGCGTAACACCCCACCCCATACTTGGAACAAACATTGTCCCTATTGTTCAAATAAAAGAAAAAGAAGAAAAGAAAGAAAGAAAAAGAACTCACAAAATGGCGGTGGAGCGGCTAAACTGTCGGTCCTCAATGTCGTCACTGCGGTGGAGGCGGGAATGAAGAGAAGCTAGGATCATAGTACCGCCCGAACTGCTGGCGGTAGACGTCTCTCATCATATGGTCAAGGTCATCCATACGTCCATCTCTAGCGTCAGCTCGGATCTCCAAAGCTCCCACCCTATCAGAAAGGTTGGTAGCCCACTCTGGCATCTGCTCGTACCAACCAGGCGGCTGGCTGTACCATCTCGGTGCATCTGACGGTGCTGGTGCTGGTGCTGGTGGTGCCTGAGTAGACCATGGTGGTGGAGCTCCGTACCACGTAGGAGGGGTCTCCATCCAAGTGGGTTTCTCGCTCACGCTGGCGCGGCGAGAAGATGATCCTGAAGCTCTGGCGGGACTTGGAGAACGTCTAGGCATGTCAGGAGCTATGTCCGGCAGATCCGGAAATGTGCCAAAATCCTGCTCAGCTCCTCCTCCTCCTCCCTCATACTGGTCTCTCATCTCCTCCTCCTCAACTACAGTGTGTGGTGGGACATATGGGGGGGTTGCAATCCTGTTCGCATGCATAGTAGCGAACGTCTCCTTCCAGTTATGGCATCCAGCCATAATGGAATACTCTGGGAGCCACTCAATGTCTCTCCCCGTCCTGCTCTCCCATGGCATAGCTGCGTAAGGTGGACCTCTATGGGTGGGGAAGATGAGACCTCTAGTAATAAAGGCCTGGAGTCCTAGGGGTACAGCAGGAATGCGTGTGCAGGCGGAGAAATCTACCCCTAATATCCTATCAAGGTGGGTGACTATCCCACCGTATCCAATGTTGCCAGCCCTCTTGTTCTTTAGCTTGCTCATGGTAGCAGCTAAGAGGGTGGCGCAGTCAGCAGGTCGTCCATATAACATGGAGTACAAAAGAAAGAGCTCATCCGTCTTGATCTTCTGAGGTGTCTCCGTCCTAGGAAAGAGACACTCAGAAAGTACCCGGTGAGCAATCTTCAAGGCTAAGTGATACATCAACTTAGCCTTGGTATCAGCTGGTTGCCAGCGGTCCTCGTTGGCATAGATCATGGCTACCTCCTCCCAGAAATCCTTGGCGTAAACGCCGCTGGGAAAACGACCATTGAAGGTCTCTTGGAACCCAAAGAAGGCTCCAAACTCCCGGATGGAGAAATCATAGTTTCTTTCCATCAGACGGAAAGAAACTGTCCTATCAACATGGCTGTGCTCAAAAGACGTCACAACCTCTCTAGTAATCTCCACGTAAGCGTCTTCTCGGATAGCCGAAAAGACGATAAGACCGGCTCTATCCAAGAGCCAAGTAAGGTCATCTATGATATGTAGAGGAGCTAGATCCTCCAACAGTAGGTACCTCGGTCCTATAACAGCTCTCTTATGGATCCTCTCTAAGGCGTCGAGATGATCCTCGTGAATGGTAGGGACCCTAGGGCTAGGAGGTGATGGTGATGAAGGTGATGATGGAGGTGAAGGGGATGAAGGTGGTGGTGCTCTAGAGGATAAAGAGGAAGAGGGGTTACCCTTCCTCTTTTTATTCTTATTCTTCTCTTTGTTCTTGTCCTTATTTCTCCCGGACACTCTCCTCACAAAATCCATTTTCTGTTGAAAACCACGGTTTGTTCTTCAAATTCCACGGCCGTGGAACGTCCAGGAACCGTGGTTTCTCTTAAAATTTCGCAAATCTCAACAATCAATCACCAAATTCCACAGCAGCAATCCTATACTAATTCTCTTCCAATTCCAAGCAGTTATTTCTAAAAATTTTAGCAAATGTAGATCCGAATCGACAAAGATAGAGAAGAGCGAAAAAACCTAGGTTTTCGGATTTTCAAATCCGAATTCTGCTTTCCTTGGTGATTTGCCGCTCGAATCGTTGCTTGGATCTCGTTAGTGGTTGGATTTGCTTCAGTTTGGGTCGAAGAATCGTTGAAAACGATTAACGAACGAAGAATTGAGGTGAGGGGCGTGATTTCGGCGAAATAGGGCGTGGAATTGGGTTTGTGATGTTGTGTTTTGTGAAGAACGTGGTTTATATAGTGGCCGGCAAAATTTTTGACAACCACGGTCTATCGGGGGGTTCCACGGCGGTGGAATTGTACGGAACCGTGGTTTTGGTGATTTTTCAAAGGCTTTTGGAAATTACGGTCACTGTAGTTGTCACGGCCGTGGTTTAGGCCGTGGAACTCTCTGTAATGCTCCAAAGTCCAAGTTTCGTCACTTTTCTTCAAACTTTCTCTTCCCCTTTCCTTTTCCACTGTTCCTACATCCAAAAACACGAACATACCGGAAGGAATCGAAGGCAAAACAGAGCAAAAACGTCTAAACTAAGCTAAACTAAGAATCGAAAACAAAAAAAACGTAAATGCAATACCTTGGGTTGCCTCCCAAGAAGCGCTTTGTTTAAGGTCCGTAGCTAGACCATATTCACACTTATTCGAGTGCGGTGGGCGCGAACTCTTCAGCTTGGAGTTCCGGCGTATACTTCTTGAGTCGTTGATCATTCACCTTAAAGCTTCCGCCCGCTTCACCCCATACTTCAACTGCACCATGTGGGAAAATACGTTTGATTAGAAAAGGTCCGGTCCAACGAGATTTAAGCTTACTTGGAAAGAGACGAAGCCTTGAATTGAAGAGGAGAACTTGATCTCCTTCTTTGAAGTCCTTTGGAATGATATGCTTATCATGCCAACGCTTTGCTCTCTCCTTATAGATCTTGGCGTTCTCATAGGCGTTCAAGCGAAGTTCTTCAAGCTCATTAAGGTTCAAGAGACGCTTCTCTCCCGCTTCCTTCATGCTGAAATTCAACCACTTGATGGCCCAAAACGCCTTGTGCTCTAACTCTACCGGTAAGTGACAAGACTTCCCATACACAAGGTTGTATGGTGTGGTTCCTATGGGAGTCTTGTACGCAGTCCGGTATGCCCACGATGCATCATCAAGCTTCAAGGACCAATCCTTCCTAGTTCTTGAAACCGTCTTCTCTAGGATTCCTTTGATCTCCCGGTTTGAGATCTCAACTTGTCCACTAGTTTGTGGATGATAAGGGGTGGCGATCTTGTGAGTAACCCCATACTTAGCTAGAAGAGCTTCAAAGCGCTGGGCGATGAAGTGAGAACCTCCATCACTAATGATAGTCCTTGGTGTCCCAAATCGTGGGAAGATGGTCTTGTTAAAGAACTTAACCACCACCATGGCATCATTGGTGGGAGAGGCAGTTGCTTCCACCCATCTAGAAACGTAATCCACCGCCAAGAGTATGTATTGGTTTCCACAAGATGATGGGAACGGTCCCATAAAGTCAACTCCCCAAACATCGAAAATCTCCACCTCTTGGATGTTATTGGGAGGCATCTCATTCCTCCTAGAGATATTTCATGTTCTTTTACAAGCATCGTAGTAGGAAACAAAGGATTGCACATCTCTAAATAAAGTAGGCCAAAAGAATCCAGATTGCAATACCTTAGCGCTAGTCTTGTTCGAACTAGCGCGTCCTCCACAAGGTAGTGAATGACAATGGCGGATGACACTTTGCATCTCATCTTCCGGCACACATCGCCGAATGATGCCATCCGGACCTCTCTTAAAGAGGAGAGGCTCGTTCCAATAGTATTCCCGGACGTCCTTAAAGAACTTCTTCCTTTGTGCGTAGGATAGTCCGGGTGGTATCTCCTGGCAAACCAAATAGTTAACAAAATCAGCAAACCATGGTTCGTTACCTTTGGAGATCACATCGATGCACTCCTCTATAATGTGTAGGTGTTCGTCCGGGAAGGAGTCATCTATAGGTATATGGTCGTCCTCTAGATGTGTTAGGCGATTCAAATGATCCGCAACAGAATTTTCTGAACCCTTCTTGTCGCGGATCTCTAGATCGAATTCTTGTAGGAGAAGAATCCATCTAATTAGCCTTGGCTTCGCATCCTTCTTTGCAAGGAGATACCGGATCGCAGCATGATCCGTGTACACTATCACCTTTGCACCTACAAGATAAGAGCGAAATTTGTCAATAGCATACACAATGGCTAGAAATTCCTTTTCCGTAGTGGCATAGTTGAGATGCGCTTCATCTAGCGTCTTGCTAGCATAGTATATGGCATGGGTTCGCCCTTCCTTTCTTTGTCCAAGAACAGCTCCTATAGCGACGTCACTAGCATCGCACATAACCTCAAAGGGAAGGTTCCAATCCGGAGGTTGGATAATAGGTGCTGAAATTAGAGCTTCCTGGATCATGTTAAACGCATCCAAGCATTCCTGCAAAAACTCAAAAACTGCATCCTTAATCAATAGATTAGTTAGCGGTTTTGATATTTTAGAGAAATCCTTTATGAAGTGCCTATAGAATCCAGCATGTCCTAGGAAACTTCTTATCCCTTTCACCGAAGTTGGGGGAGGAAGCTTTTCTATAGTCTCTATTTTTGCCTTATCCACATCAATCCCTCTACAAGAGATTAAGTGTCCTAAAACAATGCCTTCCTTAACCATGAATTGACACTTCTCCCAATTAATAACTAGGTTAGTGTCTTCACACCTTTGTAATACAAGAGAAAGGTTAGAAAGACAATTGTCAAAAGAGGAACCATAAACGAAGAAGTCATCCATAAAAACCTCCATTATTTCCTCTATGTATTTGGAGAAGATGGCCATCATGCACCTTTGAAAGGTGGATGGGGCATTGCAAAGCCCGAACGGCATTCTCCTATAAGCAAACGTACCCCACGGGCACGTAAATGTGGTCTTCTCTTGATCATCCGGGTGTATCGGAATCTGAAAGAAACCACTATATCCATCAAGATAACAGAAATGAGAATGTTGTGCTAAACTTTCAAGCATTTGATCAATGAATGGCAATGGGAAGTGATCCTTCCTCGTCGCATTGTTAAGCTTGCGGTAGTCTATGCACATCCGCCATCCTGTCACGGTTCGGGTAGGAATGAGTTCGTTGTTCTTGTTGGTGATGACCGTCATTCCTCCCTTCTTCGGAACTACTTGTACCGGACTCACCCACTTGCTATCGGAGATAGGGTAGATGATACCTGCATCAAGAAGTTTAAGAATTTCCTTCTTGACAACCTCTTTCATGGTCGGATTCAACCGCCTTTGAGGTTGTCTTGAAGTTCTAAAGTCCTCTTCCATCAATATTTTATGCATGCATAGGGAAGGTTTGATTCCTACTAAGTCTTCTATAGTATAACCTAAAGCTTTCCTATGTTTCCTAAGGACAACCATAAGCTTACTATGTTCATCTATGGTTAAATCGGAACTAACAATCACCGGATAAGTAGAGTTAGGTCCTAAGAACGCGTACCTTAGATGTGTAGGAAGTTGTTTCAACTCCATAGCTGCAGGAGTTTCCAATGGCTCATGTGGAGCTTCCGATGCTTCCTTAGAAGTGTCTAAGGAAGTAGAAGGTGTAGGAGAAGAATCAAGAGAAGTTGAAGAAGAGGTACGATCACCTTCTTCCACGGCCAGAATCACGGTTTCTCTACATCCTCCACGGCCGTGGTTTAGGGCGTGGAATGTGGTTACGGGTGCTCTGTTTCCTCCACGACCGTGTAACCCTCTGGAGTGAGCCACGCTTTGGTTGGTGAAATCCACGGCCGTGGAATATAGTGTATGGCCGTGGATTCTCACGTTTTCTGTTTCGTCGTGGAGTTTCTCAAACTCCTCTTCACATATTTCTTCTTGTGCTTCTAAGGCTTCAATTGCCTCATTGCACTCCTCTTCTTCCCCTACATCCATTAGACTCATAGTAATAACCTTTTGCAAAGGATCTTTGAAGATAATAGCACTTACCTCCTCTCTAGACAACCCTTCTTCATCTTGGATATTGAATATATCCTCATCAAAGATTGGTTCCTTCACTAGAGTGGAAAGAACGAACTCTACCTTCTCTTCTCCTATGTCAAAGGCGAGTCTAGCATTATTGCAATCGACTATGTAGCCGGAAGTTGCAAGAAACGGTCTTCCGAGTATAATCGGGACCGGACTATCTGCAGGAATGTCAAGCACAACAAAATCAATGGGAACAAAGAATTTACCTAGCTTGACTGGGACGTCTTCTACAATACCGACGGGACGAGTGATGGATCGATCCGCCATGTATAACGTCATCTTCACCGGTTTAGGGTCGCCTAAACCGATCTTCCTACATAATGCAAGTGGTATGATGCTCACACTTGCTCCCAAGTCACTTATTGCATCATATGTGACATCTCCCACTCCTATGGGAATACAAAATGACCCCGGATCCTTTAGCTTGGGGGGCATTTTCTCCTTCATGGTCTTGATGAGATCCGAAGAATCCGAACTCATCTTAACCTCTTCAAAATCCTCTAACTTTCTCTTGTTAGAGAGGATCTCCTTTAAGAACTTGCCATAAGCCGGCATACCTACTATAGCATCAATGAAAGGTATATTAATATGCAGCTTGCTCATGAGTTCTATAAACTTACCAAAGTGTTTATCTAGACGCGCTCTTGCTCTAGATTGAGGGAATGGTAGGGGATGTTTGTAAGCCGGAGGAGGAACGTAGACATCTTCCTTCTCCTTCCCCTTCTCTTTGTCTTTCTCAACGGAGACTTCAACAAACTTAGGCTGCGGATCGGTAGTTGTCACTCCGCTCCTAGTTGTGATTGCCATCACCCTTCCCTTTGGGTTGTCCTCCGTTTTTCCTGGAAGTTTCCCTTGATTCCTAGGGACTTCCTCCGCATGAGTAAACATTTGGTTTTCTAAAACCTTTTGGGCTTTATCAACCTTAGTTATGTGATCATCTACTTTGATGATGCGAGTCTCTAACCCTTGAAGCTTTCCCAAAATTGTCTCCAACATGGGATCGGGCTTCTCCTTCCCCGAAGTGCTTCCTCCATTAGATGTTTGCCCCTGGCTTTTCAAAGGAGTAGAGGAAGAGGAAGGTGGAGTTAGTGAATTTGAATTGGAAGGATAAGAGTTACCGGAGTTTTGTTGATTGGAGCGCCAATTGTTGTTGTTTGAACCCCTATTGTTGTTCCAATTATTGTTCCGGTTGTTGTTGTTGCCATTCCAATTATTCCGGTTATTAGTGTTGTTGCGGTTTGTATTCTCACCACCGTTGTTGTTGTTGCCCAAGTAGCCAACATCTTTTCCTTGTTGCTTTGGAAAGTTGGTCTTGATAGCCTCCTTCAACTCTTTGATCTCATTGTTGAGGGAGAAAATTTAATTTTGAGCTTCATGTGTGAGCTTTGCTCCTTGCTACACACGATTTTCCTCCACTTTCCGGTGGGAATACTTCTCTATGACCCTTGCTTGCTTCTCAATGAAGTCCCAAGCGTCATCTTCCCTCATGTCCATGAGTGTACCACATGAGAGGGATTGGAGCTTGAATTGTGTCTCCACATCCAGCCCCTTATAGTATATCTCCAAAAGTGCAAGCTTGGATATGCCATGATGAGGGCAATCCAAGAGCAAATCCTGAAACCTTTCCCAAGATTGAAACAAACTTTCGTTAGATCTCATGGAAAATGCATTAATCTTACCTCTAAGTTCCGCCGTTTTGGATGACGGAAAGAACTTAGTGAGGAACTCCGCGGAAAGGTCTTCCCACGTGTCTAGTTTCCCACTAGGAAGAGCTTGGTACCAAGACAATGCCTTCCCCTTCAAAGAGAAGAAGAAAGGCTTGAGCTTATACTTGTTGGTAGTCGCGTTCTTCGGCCTCATCGTCTCCATCATACACTCAAAATTTTGTAGGTGTTGGTGTGGAGATTCAGCGCTTGTTCCACCAAATTGGTTTTGGCGAACAAGAGTAATAACCCGCGGGTTGAAGCTAAACCCTTGTACATCGTCAACATCGAAGTTCACACCTAAACGGCGTGGTTGCTGCGTTGGATCCATCCTTTGGCCAAGAGTTCTTGGCTCTTCATCCACACGTTCGATCCTTGCATTCCTAGGTGGAACACGGCGATTTGTAGCTGCCCGTGGATAGAATGGATTCACATTGATCGTTGGATCAATTTCCTCTAGCGGTGGCATGGAGGAGTCGCTATCCTCATTGGATGAGTTGGCTCTAACCGATCTTCCCGGTCTCCTCCTTTTCTTTTTCTCCTTAAGGTTGTTTATCTCCAACCTCATTTGGAACATCATGTCCGATAGATCATCAACCTTTGATTGATGACGATCCATCTCTTCCCTACGAGTTTTCTCACTCCATTGGAGTTGAGCTTCCTTTTCCGCTAACTCCGATTGGAGATCACGTTCTCTTTCTTCAGCCATTTGTTTCTCCTTGCCCTTTTGCCTTAAAGTCCTCTCAAGCTCTTGATCAAAAGGTAAGAGGTCTTCGGTGTTCCTAGACCTGCGCATGCACTTGAAAAGATATCAAATAACAAGGGAAGAGCTCCCAAGCTTGACAACCGAAAACCGAATTCGGCCTAGACCAAATCCCCGGCAACGGCGCCAAAAACTTGTTTGCCACTTAGCGTGCGTGCAAATAAGCTTTAATTATAAAACTAGAAATCAAGCAAGCGAACCCGCAGTGTACGGATCGATATAGTTAAGCAAGAATTCCAGAGTATCGAACACAGGGATTTGGGGGGAACAAATTCAATTATAGATTATCAAGCGAGTAAATGTAAGAAGCTTTTCAAATATTGGGAAAACAACAATCCTAAAGATCCAGATATCCAGCTGTGGCAATCGATTCAAGATATACTAAAGATATAAGTACAGAGTTAAGGTATGCAAAGGTATACAAATGTAAGGTAATCGTACGGTGAAGTTCCAAAAATCTTATATGACCCACCTAAAAGACAACTCTCTATAAAGGTTGTTGAGGCTTCAGTATAGAAAGGATCTAAAGGTAAGAATTAACATTAAATACCCAAACTTGTAATCCAAGGATCAAGACTAACTAAACCGATTAAGGTTGTGACACTCACAATCGAGGTAGAGGTTGTTGAGGCTTCACTACCACCTAGAAAAGGCAAGCCAAGACTAAGTTAAAGCAAATCTTTAACTTTGGATTAAAGTAAAAGCGAGTTCGTAAACTGACACAAAATTACGGGTAGTTCTTGAGTTCCACGGCCGTGGAAGCTCAAGAACAGACCGTGGATTAGGTTCGTCGGCGATTCTCTCTAACTCTCAGGGTCCAATCTGTTTACGATCGATCTATCATCATCTAAGCCACAACTATCAACCCTTCACCTTAGAATTGTTAAAGGGTTTTAGCCAACAATAGTCATATTGATATCAAATTCAAGGTTTAAAAGAATGAAAGATGAAAACTTCCGAAAACCTTCAATAACTTTCAAGTCAATCTCAAATCCACAAATTAAGAACAGTAACGTCAATAGATTTGGAATAACACAAACAATCACGAATCTTAGATAAGAAGGAAGAACGGGATGTCAATCCGTCTTCAATTCAAACCTAAATGAGAAGCGAAATCTTCTCACGAACAATCTTCCAAATCTTCAATTCTTCCTTCAATCCGGAAATCTCAATGGCAAAACGCAAATCTCTCAATCACAATCTCCGCCAAAATGCGAAATTAGGGCAATTCCAAGGTGTAAGCGGAAATGCGTCTAAGCGTAAGCGAAGGTGACGGAATCTCTCTTCGTCCGACCTTTTATAGTGTAAGATAAAATATAAGCCCGGCCCAATTGCGTAGGAGATCGTGGCTTAAAGTATGGCGTAAAAGATCGCCAAGATCACGGTCGTGGAACCCTTCCACGACCGTAATTTAGAGCGTGGAAATTGTCACGGTTTGACACAATCCTTCCACGACCGTAGAAGTTGCTGGAATGAACCACGCTTCCCTTGCCAAGGTTCCACGGCCGTGGACTTGAACGTGGAATGTAGTACGGCCGTATTTTAGAGCGTGGTTTAAGGCTAAACCGTAATTCTTCCTTTCCTCGTGCATATTCTTCAAGTTAGCACCTTCCTTAGCTCCTAGAGATATCCTCAATCCTTGGACATACTCAATCAAACTCCATCCTTGCTCAATTCGTTCGGAAATAGCTCTTAATTGCCTACAATCAACATAAAGCTTGTGTAGATCTCTATATCGACAATATAGACAAACTAGCTCACAAATGCATCAATGCTTAATCAATGACTATCAAAATGGATGAAATACACTTAGAAAACGTGCCTAAAATTTCACAATATTTCATGCTAACATTAGCCCAAAAAAAAATACCAACTTTGAAAATTATTAGAAGCGATACAAACTATCAACTTATTTACCAAACATAATATGTCTTATTTTCCCCAAAAAATATTAACTCCGGCGATGAAGTGGTCACCGGAATCTGACATTACTGTAGAGGAAACTGCAGGAGCGGCTGGACGAGGCGCATGGGCGGATGGCCGCGGAGCGGGGGCAGCTGGGTGACAAAAAGCATTGTCGGCTTTCTCTTCAACGGAACTCACAACAAGGGACACCAAAGCTCGAACCTTTGATTCCAACACGTCAAGGCTCAACTCTAGAGAGCCTAAGAACAACAATACATCAACAACGAGAAGCCAACAAGAATCAAGGTTCAAACTTGATTCTTGGAGGAGAAGAAAAGAAGAGAAAGAAGGAGAAAACGAAAAGAAAGAAAGAAGTATGCTGCAGTACATGAACATAAGGAAGAATAGGAATGATGAACTTATACGTTCAGCAAGATCATAGGGGAGCAAGGGAATGGCTATAGCTCTTAGGGTTGAATACGGATGCAAGAAACGGGGAAAAGGAGGAAAGGGCGGGAATATATAGAGACGGACTAGAAAGATAGAAGGAAGGACTTTATGGTTAGAAAGAAGATAAGGAAACCGGCCCATAAGATAGAATATCGGATATTCTATCTATGGAAGGAAGATAAAACGAATGAAAGAAAGATTGTGCGCGATCTGTCGTCAGCCGCAAGGGCGGCTAACCCTGCCGCGGGTGTGGCCTGCCGTAGGGGCGGCACACTTCACCGCGGGGGCGGTGAAGGCAAAAGACTAGGGTCTTACACGGAGGCAACTTTTGAGACTAAGGACGGCCCAATCATGATCCGCTAACACCTATTGAGATCCCGTTTTACCCGGCCAATAAGTAGGTTTGCAAGTAAAAATACCTATAGGCGAGGCAGTCCAACTTTGCTTATCATCTAACACTAGGAGACGACTACCTAATGGAATTGCTATTATTTGAGAAACAAAACTTAGAGTGAATAAAGCTTGTAGTAGCTGGACATCCCAAGTAGACGAGGCATGGTCTATCAGATCATAAACTAGAGTGATGAGACTGCTTCAAGAGAATCCATGTAAGATAACATGCATGAGTCTTCCTACTAAGGGCATATGCTACCACGTTAGCCTTCCCCGGGTGGTATAAGATCTCAAGATCAAAGTTCTTGATCAATTCCAACCATCTCCGTTGGCGGTTATTCAAATCCTGCTGAGTGAATAAGTACTTCAGACTCTTATGGTCTGTGAATATCTGACACGTAGCTCCGTACAGATAATGCCTCCAAATGTACAAAGCATGAACAACAACAACCAACTCAAGGTCATGGGTAGGGTAATTCTCCTCGTACGTCTTGAGTTGTCTAGACGCATAAGCAATCACCTTACCCCTCTGCATCAAAACACATCTCAAGCCCAACTTGGATGCGTTGTTGTAAACCACAAAGTCCTCAATGCCCTCTAGCTGAGCTAGGATAGGAGCATAGGTCAACCTTTTCTTCAGCTCCTCAAAGCTCTACAGGCTCGGCTCGGACCATACGAACCTCGTAGACTTCCGCAACAAGGAAGTGAGTGGTCGGGCGATAACTGAAAAACCCTCAACAAAACGCCGGTAGAAGCCCGCCAATCCTAAGAACCTGCGTACTTCCTTGACGCTCTTAGGAGGCGGCCAAGATGCTACTGACTCGATCTTCGCCGGATCTACCTTGATCCCTTCAGCTGAAACGATGTGACCAAGGAATGCTACCTCGAACATCCAGAACACGCACTTAGAGAGCTTATCGTAGAGCTCTCTATCTTGTAAGACCTGAAGAACGATCCTCAAGTGTCCTGCATGCTCCTCTCTACTACGAGAGTAAACCAGAATGTCGTCTATGAAGACAACTACAAACTGGTCTAGGAAGTCGATGAAGATGCATTTCATCAACTCCATGAAGACTGCGGGCGCATTCGTGAGCCTGAATGACATCACTACAAACTCGTAATGTCCATATCTAGTCCGAAATGCCATCTTGGCTACGTCTTGTTCTCTCACCCTCAACTGGTGGTATCCAGATCTCAAATCGATTCTCAAAAATATTGAAGCTCCATGCATCTGATCCAAAATATCGTCGATACGAGGCAATGGGTACTTGTTCTTGATCGTCACCTTGTTCAGCTCTCGGTAGTCGATGCATAACCTTATTGACCCATCCGTCTTCCTGACGAAGAGAACTGGTGTGCCCCAAGGAGATACACTAGGGCGGATGAAGCCCTTCTCTGCTAACTTCTCGAGCTGCTTTTTCAACTCAAGCATCTCGATAGACGTCATACGATAAGGAGCCTTGGAGATCGGTCTCGTACCGGGCTCCAACTCAATGCCAAAGTCTACACTCCGTTGTGGAGGTAACTTGATGGCTCTCCAAAGACGTCAGCAAACTCGCAAGCTACTGGGATCTCCTCCAAAGCCAAGCTCGTACTATCCTTCATGGCATAGCACCAAAAAGCCTCGCGACCCTGATTGATAAGTCTCGCAGCTCACACTGCACTGATGTTTGTTCCAGTCTTCCCGAGATCCCATCATCGGAATATCTCAACATGGCATGCATATGTAGTTACTATCATTGTCCTCTTGCCAATGTCTGGAACTGCTCAATGTCGATCCATCCAATCCATACCTAGAATAACTTCTTCATGTACTAAGTACATGACGAAGAAGTCAGCTGTCCAATCGTGACCTCCCAACATAAGAGGGCAATCGCGAACCTCTCGTGTACCTCGAATCTTACCCCCATCGGGTAATCCTATAAAGAAGAGTCTACATTCTACAATAACTAAGTCCAATCTATCTACGCATGCATCAGATATAAAAGAATGTGTAGCACCGGTATCGAAAATAACTTTGACAGGAAAACCATTAATATGAATGGTACATGTGGTTGTTGGTGTTGTCGGCTCTACAACACTTCTCAACTCATACACTCTGGCTGATGCATCTCTGGTGTTTGTAGATCCACCAACACGTCCTCTACCTCTCCCATGTCCTAGAGTGAAACCTTGAGGAGCGGTAGAACCAAAAACTCTCTGCTGCTGCTGTTGATATTGTGATCTCTGTCCTCCTCCAGCAACACTGGAAGGTGAAGAACCCTGCTGAGATAGCGTCTCGCCCTGATGACAAAACGCAGCTCTGTGTCCGGGCTTGCCACAAGAAAAGCAAGTCACTACTGGCTTCTTGCAATCGGCTCGGATGTGACCAGCTACTCCGCAGTTATGACACTGTCGTCCTTTGTCAGAACTTTGCTGGAAACCAGAACATCCAGGCGTCTGACTACGCCCAAAACCAGCTGCTCCAGCTCCAACACTGGCTGATCCAGTCTTTTGTCTTTTCTCTAGACCTTCTGTCCGAGAAGGTCTCATTCGACCCGGTCGGTCTCTCTCATAAGCAGAAGCTCTATCCTGCTAGTCCGTCAAAGAATCACAACGGAAACCAGCAAGATAAGAGCGTGTAGACTCTCTCAACATCCGAGAGAAAAGGTAAATATGTTGATCCTTAGGTGGTGCAGACGGACCCAACAAAGACAACTCATCCTGAAACTTGCTGATGATCTCAACAATAGGCACGTCCTCGAATACAGCCTCAATGAAATCCTGAAGACAATCTCTCCTCATGGCTACAGGACAGTAGCGATCTTTGATCACCGTCTTCATCTGTTCATAACTAGTGACCTTACTGCGAATGGTCCTCCACCAAGAGTGAGCCTGATCCTTCAGCAATGTTTGTGCTATGTTGACTCGACATTTCTCTGGGCAACATATAACCTCCATAGCAGAATCCAACTGTCCTAGTCACTACTCCACCTCCAATCTAGTCTTTCCCATGAAAGTGGGAACCTTCAGCTGGTCGAAAGCGTTCAACCAACTTTCGGGCTTCGGCTCCTTTGCCTCAACCGGCGCTCTAACAACCTCAGCAACTCTAGCAAGTGGGGCAACAACCTGTGAAACTCTCTGTGAAACTTCAGCTGATCTCGCAGGAACTGGCGGCACTAGTACTTGTCCTCCAGTCCTGATAGCCTCCTCAACTCTATGCACATAGTCGCGATATGCAAAAGCTCCGATAGACACTCGTGCGGACTCCATCGATGGCGCTCTTTATGCTCCAGACCTGGCAGCGGTCCCGTTCCCAGCCTCAGGAACAACACTCTCAGCAACTTCCTCTACAAATGCCTCAGCAATAGGCGGATCAACAACTGGAGCTTGACCCCGAACTCTAGCTAGTGGAGGTCTTCCTGCACGTCCTCGTTCACGGACGGTAGGTGGAAGTGGTGGTCAACCCCTTCCCTGCCCTATAGCAACGGTAGTTCTAGTGCGTGCCATCTACTATAAGGATAGATATGTAAGACTATATATCGATATAAGGCCACGCTACAACTAAAGCACAAATCCAAGAAAAAATGCATATAAAGGCCAACATATAAGAAACTACACAGCTGAGATCCGCGGAGGTAGTGGTGGTCGCCCGTACATCTATCCCAGATCGACAAGTTTAAAACAAAAATACCCTTTTTGAAAACGTTAGACCCCTTGCGGGTTCTATTTATTTATCCATCCGACCTTTAGAAGATTTCAAGTGTCATTGTTGCCAACCTAGAGCTCTTATGCCATATTGTAACACCCCAACTTCTAGGAACTCGAAGCGCTACGGGCTAGGACCGCACAATGGGTCATGTCCCTCAGAGTAGCAACAACAAACAAATCTTACAACAAGGCACAGACGAATGAAAACCAAAACTCAATATAAAACCAAAGGTTCAAACAAAGAAAAACGTAAAAGACTCGCAACCGAGTTCAAAACAAAAGGGAAAAACAACAACAAAACATAAACCCGATCCCGTCCTATAATGTACGGGAACCCCGGCTGACCTCACCATCCGGATCACTCAGCAGCATCCTTAACCTGCGAAACATCTACAACGACGGTATAAACCGTCAGCTAACATTCTAGATACTAGCAAGAGCGTACATACACAAACACACATAAGGTAAAGAAAACACATAGCATGCTTGCACACAACCGGTTATTATCTTTCTTAAGGTTATTCATTACTAATTCAACTTCTTTTGTCACATGAGAATCTCCCGAAACTCGCCTCCGCTTCCGTCTACCAATAGGAATAGATCAGTACTATCCGTTACCTACGGGCCTGGGTTGCAAGAGCACATTCTAGTCTCCTGAAGAACTAGACAAGTGGTCACCGCCCCGTTATAATACACTTGGGCCAGTTAAGGTTATAAAGGGTGAATCCTATTCCGGTTATCCCTTATAAACATGATAAACAACACAAACAAGCCAAAACACTCAAACCAATATACGGAATGAAGCTAAGTAAGTCCAAGGGACTTACCTCACTCGAAGGTAACTCAAAGGCTCAACAACAACTCAGAGAACACTCTAGAAAAGCTCAGTTTACCTCAGGAAAGGAGCAAGGAAAGACTGTTCATATAAGCAACACGAATCAAGAATGAAACGGTTGCTAGAAGTCTATAACTTCTAGTCTCAATGATCTCTAAGAGATCTCCACAAGCTAAGGGCTCAACCTTAGTCTAACAACATACTCAGGAACAAGGAACATCCATAAGGATCAAGGAAAGGAACGAGGAAAGCAAGGAATGAAGCAACTCACAAGAACGGGAGTTACTACAGAGGAAACCGCAGGGGCGGCTGGCCGAGGCGCAGGGGCGGATTGCCACAGGGCGGGGATGTGCAGGCGCGGGGGAGGCTGCGTGACAAAAAGCACTATCGGCTTTCTCTTCGACAGAACTCACAACAAGGGACATCAAAGCTCGAACCTTTGATTCCAACACGTAAAGGCTCAACTCCAGAGAGCCTGAAAACAACAATACATCAACAACGAGAAGCCAAAAAAAAATCAAGGTTCAAACTTGATTCTTGGAGGAGAAGAAAAGAAGAGAAAGAAGGAGAAAACAAAAAGAAAGAAAGAAGTATGCTGCAGTACATGAGCGTAAGGAAGAACAAGGAATGATGAACTTACACGTTCAACAAAATCACATGGGAGAAAGGGAACGGCTGCAACTCTTAGGGTTGAAGACGGATGCAAGAAACGGGAAAAAGGAGGAAAATGCGGGAATATATAGAGACGGGTTGTAAAGATAAAAGGAAGGACATTTAGGTTTAGAAAGAAGATAAGGAAACCGGCCCATAAGATAGAATATCGGATATTCTATCTATGGAAGAAAGATAAAACGAACGAAAGAAAGATCGGGCGCGATCTGTCGTCAGCCGCAGGGGCGACTGTCCCTGTCGCGGGTGCGGCCTGCCGCAGGGGCGGCACACTTCACCGCGGGGGCGGTGAAGGCAAAAGACTGGGGTCTTACACGGAGGCAGCTTTTGAGACCAAGGACGGCCCAATCATGATCCGCTAACACCTATTGAGATCCCGTTTTACCCGGCCAATAAGTAGGTTTGCAAGTAAACATATCTATAGGCGAGGCAGTCCAACTTCGCTTATCATCTAACACTAAGAGACGGCTACCTAATGGAATTGCCATTATTTGAGTAACAAAACTTAGAGTGAATAAAGCTTGTAGTAGCTGAACATCCCAAGTAGACGAGGCATGGTCTATCAGATCATAAACTAGAGTGATAAGACTACTTCAAGAGAATCCATGTAAGATACCCACGCATGAGGAATAAGAATATTGTTGTCTGTAATGCCCGGAATTTTTATTCCGGATAGTGAGTTGTTTAGCGGCCTTCCCGTAGACGCGGCTCAGTCTTTCCGCAGGTGCGGTTATCCGAGTGAGCGGGATTTTTATTCCGTCACCTTCCGACCCTTTGTTGGTGTCGGTGAACTTTCATTTTAGGGAAACCAACCCCTTGTTGCCCTCCCTTTTTCTTATCCCCTCAGTTGAGCATTTCTCTCTCCTCCTATTTCATTTTCACGTGAGCCTCTTTTCCTCTCTTCCTTCCCTCTCACTTCCTACATTCTTCCTACTTGGAATATATCTTGATGACTCATTCCCTGGTTTGGGCTATGCACTTCCATGACATAGGGTGGACTACAGATCCGGAATTTGTTGGGTAAGTCTTCTTCCTTCTCCCTCCTTCATCTTCTTCCTTGAGCTTCAATGGTGGAAGCCATGGATTCACTCAAGTTCTTCCTTCTTTTGGCTTGCATGTGAGTGGATCGTGTTTAGGGTGATTGTGTGTGCGTGGATCCAAGTGGTAGACTTTTTGGAGCCAAGAAAGGAAGCTAGGAGACCTTTAAACATCAATAACTAGTCGAATAACTCGTTCAGGATTGCCTCTGGAGTTCGACCGCACCCGCGACTAGACAGCGCCGTGGGGCGGCCACTACACTTGAGACGTAGGGGCGGCGCCCCAGGGTCGCAGGGGCGGCCACTGCCTCAGCCAGCCAGCTGGTGCGGCCTTCTTCCCCCTCCGCGGTTGCGTTTCCTCCTTCCGCGCCCGCGTCTTCGCTCCACTGAGTGTCCTCCTCCTTGATCCTGTGAGCCTTCTCCTATCATAGTGTGCTTAGATGTAGCATCATGCTAGGACGACTTAAGATGACCTTGTGGATGCCAAGTAGTGGCTTGAACCTAGGTGAAGTGCGTGAGGATGGTTTGCACGTTCTAAGGCTTGAAGAGTGGATGTTATCATGTGAGGCTTGTCTAAGCTTTGAGATTGTGGTCTTTTGTTTGTTGGGATTGTGAGACTAGGACACGAGTATCATAACATGGGTTATGTTGGTGGTGTTTATGTGAGTTATGAGGTCTAGGGGTGCTATCCTAGATTGTGAGAGGATATGATCTTGTAAGATCATATAGGACTTATACTTATACATTGTGTGAGTGGTTGTTGATTATCGTGTCTTGTCTTGAACAGGCTTTGACTAGATTGCTATAGGAAGTGTTATCGGTTGATCGTTGGACGAGGTAAGTCTCCAAACTTACTTAGCTCACTTTTATGCATTATTTGGACGTGTGATGGTGGTGTGTGCTTTAGCTTGTTTATGATCATGAAAACCGGATTAGAATGAATTGAATGTATGTATTGTTGACCCACTTGTTTATTGCTATTGGGCGGTGACATCACTGCCCAACTCCCGAGGGAGACTGGGAGGTTCTCTACGACCAAGCCATACATGGTATACGGGCGGGCTACTTCACCACTCCACATGGTATACGGGGAGAGCTCCGCATCACTCCTGTTAGTTACACGGGGACAGAGGCGAGAGTTATAAGACTTCTCCTGTCACACTTTGAATGAATGGAACTAGTAACAGAATGACTTAAAAAGAAGATATGAATCGGATTGTGTGTATATGAGCATGATATGTGTTATGTTTAATTATGTGTGGTTGTGCCCTTGTTATCTTTATAATGCCTAGAATGTTAGCTAACGGTTTTATACTGATTGTTGTAGTTGATGTGCAAGTTAGGATGTGGCCGAGTGATCCGGATGAGTGGGAAGCCGAGGTTCCCATACATCATAGGACGAGTTTGGGGGATATGTGTCCTTGTGTTGTTGTTGTTGTATTTTTGTGTATTGTTGATGTTGTTGTATAGACAGCTGAGGTCTTTCTTTTTTTAAGTATTCGGGAATCATATCATTGCATTAAATGTATTTCGGTTTTGACCTTTATTTGTATCTTGTTATATCAACAATTAAAAAAATATACATTTAAATTAAATCATGAAAAGATTTTAAAAATTTTGTGGGTTGTCGGTGAAAGCGAATTTTAGGGTATTATCTTTTAGATTTTGATAATTTTGGCAATTAATTAAAATATGTTTAAAAGGAATCCAAATTTTTCGTAATTCTTTTTGGATTTTAACAATCTTATTGAAATTACCGAATTTAAAGATTTAAAATTTATGATAAGATAAAATTTAAGATTTAAAAAACTTAATTAAATTTTTTTGGAGTTGTTGTTAATTGCTAAAATAACACGTGACAATTAGAATTCTCATGGTTAGACACATGCAATTAAGTATTTCTCCTATAATATATATATAAGATAGAACAGAGGAATGAAAAAAAAATGCTCATCTTTTTGGAAATTTAAAACAACCTAAAATCTATTACATTGTAATTTTGTATAAATGCGGAGAAGAATTTAAAAGAGAAGAGGCACACAATTATAAATCCAGATGGAGAAGACTGACATATAAGAAGAGATGCTGAGCAAAAACCTTTGTTGAACCTATCACTAAATGAAACACATGAACTTGATAATATAAACACAAGGAAATATGATCTTTGATTTGAAAAACTTTGGTTAGTCTTGTAAAATTCACATTCAACTATTTCCTAGAGCAAGGGAACACATGGAGTGTCAACAAATCTTGAAAAGAAAAAATAACCACACCACTAAAAAAAGTTAAAACACCATGATCATTGAAAGTTGCACCTTGAGTTGTAGGTTACTGCAAAAACTTTTCGATGCTCTTTAATAAATGTGCTGGAAAGACATAACCAAGAAGAGACAAGCTCAAGTAACAAAAAAAGAAATTTAATCTGAGAAAAACAGTCTTATTTATATAATTCTCTATTGTTTATAAACGGTAACTTTTATATTTTCAATTAATTTTTCAAACAAAAATAAAAAATTGCAATACAAAAATAGTTTAATTTTTAAAAATAGTTTAAAATTAATTGAATAAAATTTAATATTTAATATATAAATATAAAAATATAGATTTTTTATGTTTGTGAATGACCAAATGACTTTTTATCACAACTTTTTGTTATTTATGGTTGGAAACGTTTGAATATCAATTTCCTCCCCTTTTATAATAATATGTTTTTAAAAATTCAAAAATTACATTGTAATTTTGATTATAAAAGTATAAATTAATATTTCATTTACTATTTTTAAATTAAAAATGATTGTTTAACAATATAATTCTAGTGACTAACTTTAGAGAAATTGTTTAAAAATTAAATGAACAAAATTATATAATTATAAATTCATAAAATATAGATAATTTCTATTATTTTGTATCTCCTTGCAATTATATAATTATAAATTCATAAAATTATATAATTATAAATTCATAAAATATAGATAATTTCTATTACTAGTTTATATATTTTTTGTTTATAAAAAAGGAAAAAAAAATTATTTTCACTTTATAAAAAATAAAAATGAATACGAATAGAAATATTTAGAAGTTTGAGGGCATCAAGAATAACTTTAAAAAACATATAGTTATCAAGAGAAAAGCAATACTTGAATTGAGATACTAAGATAAAATTATTTAAACAATATCAGTAGTTACCGGTAGAAAAAAGACCAAACCTTTAAGACCACCGAACGAAATTTATAACTCTAAAAATGATGTTATCCATAACTTAGATGAACAATCAATCATGATAAAATATCACATTACTATTAAATCTAATGTTACACATAATTAATGCTGATGAAACACATTATCAATATCGACAATTTGTAATGATAAAGTGATAATAGTATAAAACCATGTGAGTCGTGTGACCGTTAACGATGGGTCAAGTTTATGCAATTCTGCAAAGCATGAAAAGATGCATACATATATTTTGTCTTTCTTGACCAATTTAAGGAATGGGCCATGTAATAAGTATCTGGGCTAGCAGAAGCCCATTTTGGCCCAACATTTTCTCAGAAGAAACCACCGGATATGGCAAAGGCTTTTTCTTCCGAAGTTCCCACATCGGTTATTACGAGAGGATGAAATACAAACAGGACGTATATAAACTAGTTCGTTTGAGAGAGTAAAAGCACGCAGCCATGCAGTGAACACAAAGCGAACTATTCTTTCGCCTTTTACTAAAGAATACCGTGTGTTCGCTGCTTTAAAGTGGCATACGCCTATTTTTGGAGGGTATCTTCATACGAAGAATGCCCAGCAAATTAAGTTTAAAGTTTTGCAACATTGTTCATTGCCCTTTGTTCATCATTGAAGATTCAGATTAGGAGTTTTTCATTGGTGTACTACTTCTGCAGTATGATCAATTGCCAATGGTTTGCAATGTTGAGCATTTTGTTATTTTTACATGGCTAATTGTTTCATGTCATGTTTCCAGTAATTCACAAATTATGTTAACTTTAGTGTTTAGGCAAGAAACAAAAGTTTTTTTATAACACTACCACAAAGATTCTCTTGTGCATACATAAAATTGATTGAAATTACAGTACAACAGTAGTGAAATTCAGCTTTGCTGATCACTTGGCTCTTATTTCCAATAGTCAATTATTTCCTTAGCAGAAGGCAAACCAATTAGCCAAATAAATCAGTTGATCTTCCTACAATCAGTCCTGATCTCGCCGCTCGAGCCAGTAAGGGGGCTAAGATTACCCATCTTCATCATTGCTTTGGAGAACTCGGTGTAAAACACGGTATTACTGGCGGCATACGCTGTCACACGCAGGCTAGTGGATAGACCCGACCCGAAGAGTTGTTGGTCAGAATGCAACAGACCCTTATTTGTGATGAGGTTCTTGTAGTATGAGTTGTCGAACGAATCTGGGCTCTTGGCGTCGAGTGGGGAGAGGTTGTCGTCGCCCCCATTGGCCGGACAGTTGGCTTGCAAGGTGTTGGCGTATGCTGTGTTTATGTTGTTTTCGTTGTAGATCCTGTCTCTGAATGTTGTGCACCTCGCTTGCCCTATTGTGTGTGCTCCTACAAAATATTATCGCACCATACGTTTAGATCATTGAACCTAAACATATCAAAAATCTCGACTCATTCGGCTTGAATAGTTATAAACGGAAAACATTTACAAATGAACATGAAAGTTGAGAATAATATATTACCAGAGAGGGCGACCAAATCATTGTGGGTTAAGTTTTTATTGGAGAAGCTAGTCATGAGTTGGGTGAGGTTCAAGGTTGGAGCCGGGAGATCGGAGTTGGCTTGGCTCAAGCTAGCGGTGGTCGAGTCCCTTCTCCCCAGCAAGACGGAGTAAGTAGGTCCCCCTAGCTGTTCATGTATATATTATTATCCTGATTAAATTAAAGAAAGTGGTAGTTAATCAAATAATCAAGCTTTCCGTTTACAAATATGTTCAGTAACTTACAGCAGCAACGGAGTCCCTAGCAGCAACAGCAAGAATGTCGGCACAGGATACAACTCCTGGACAAGCACTCTCCACTTGGGTCTTTATGGTATCGATGACGTCGAATCCCCTTAGAGAATTAGCATTAGGGAATGCGGTCTTCTCTCCTGTGAAGCTCGACGTGTCATCCAGTAAAACCGAAGCATCACATCCCTGCAAATTATACACAGAACGTAGACGTCAATACATACTCGTGTGTACGTGTAAGCAAATTACGTAATCTATAAGATATATTGACAACGAGCTCACATTAACGAAGCAATCGTGGAAATGCAAGCGGAGCAAGGAGGCACCCATCCTAGCTTCGGCGGCAACCGCAGAATTGACGGCGGTTTGAATGAGGGAGAGTGCGTTTGGGCATGAATAGGAGTAGAAGGTGGATGAGAGTTGAGCGGAGGCTACTCCTAAGACCACCAAAAGAATGCAAATTTGAAGCTTAAAGTTTTCCATGCCTATTGTTAATTTGCTTAATAGTATAACTAATGCAAGGGCGGTTGTTGTAGTGAGCTTCGTTGTTACGACGAGTATTTATAGGTGAACTTGATTAATTCCATGCAGCGAGGCCATTATGGTGTGCTGAATGTATTTGTTTATTTGACAAGTGGACAGCTTTTTCAAAATATGCAGGTCCAATGTGGTGACTTTTAAATCAACCCTGTGATTAAACAAAGGGAATTGGCAATGTGAACAAAATGAGATTATGAAGACTATAGTATTATAAATACATTCATTATACGGATAATGGATAATGGACATGGAATGTCCGACTTGGTTGCAGATTTCTCCAATCATGTATGTAATTTGGGGCATGCCACGTCAGACTAGGTGTATTTATTTTTTAGATCACACCCACTCCACTGCTAAAAGCAGCCTTTGCTTTTCTATATTGTAATTTGCCCCAACTTATAAACGTTATGTGCGCGCATGTACGATACAATAAAGCTAGCTATTCTGCAATTTTTCCATTGACAATACGTCAGTCCCTCTAAATTCGGACAGGATACTTTGTGATTTCATTTTGGATCGGCCCGAGCGTTGCTTTGCGACCACTTAGCTCATGAGTCATGAGGTGAACTCGAGACACGCATGGTTTGATTAGGACCGCTCATAGGTCCGGACCTGAACCGGACCGGAACGGAACAATGCGGATTGAAAATGGACCGAATTATTCGGTTCAAGTCCCGTCCAAAACCGATCTAGGATCGGATGGACCGAAAAAATTGTGATATTTACAAAATTATAGGTCCGGACCTGGACCAGACTGGAACGCTATCTAAACAAAATATTTTCGATCGTTACTTTGTGATTTCATTTTGATTCGGATCGGTCGTTACTTTGTGACCACTTAGCTCGTGAGTCATGAGGTGAACTCGAGACACTAGGTCGGGATTCACTAAGCCACACATGGTTTGATAGCTCGCCATGTTCAATCAAGTTAAAGATTTGGTCGAGCTTGGGCTTACTCTGTCTTAACACTTAAGTTGAAACACTGCGTTTTCTTTTAATCAAAGCTACATGTTCAATAATATCTAGGTATTTTTCATGGACGATTCAATCGCTCGAGTGATATATTATGAACGACTTTTACTTCTTTCATCTATTCCTTCTTATCTATCTATGTTAATTTCATTTATTTTCCTCCTCGTCTAGCTTGTAACCGATTTCGTTTAATTCTCTTAACCTATAATATGTAATAGTGGATTCGTGAAATGAGTGTTAAAGGTAACAATATTATAAGGTAATTTTATGTGTAATCTTTCCTTCTATGTATTATCTTATTTCCTTCGTTGGTAGATAATCATCCCTTGATCATAGCAATAGACGTAGGGACTCTTTGTATATATGTACGCAGCTTCTCTTTCAATAAGATTCATTCAAGTTATAGTCATTACATGGTATCAATCTATCATAACAGTAAAACAATCCAATTTTTCCTTTCAATCTCGCTTCCATGGCCTCACCTACTATCACCATTCCTAACTAGAATGACACCACTCATCCCTTTGTTGTCGTCTCCTTCCCCCATGCTGTCAAACTCAGCACAACAAACTACCTCACCTGAAAACTTAAAATTGAAGCAATCTCGTGGTATATGGTCTCTTTAAATTCCTATACAGCTCTCACACTGCACCCAACGACTCCATCATTGTAGCCAATGCAACGACCACCAACCCAACTTATCTATCTTGGCTTCATCAAGACAAACTTATTTTTGGTGCCACTGTAGGCACTACACCCTTACTCACACACTTGGTCAACAATGCATCTACATCCAAAGTTGCATGGGATGATCATGCCAAGACCTTCGCCAATCCCACTTGTGGACACACCAAGCAACTCAAAGAACAACTTCGCCACTTAGTGAAGGGATCCTCATCTACTGTCAACTACTTGCAATCCATTCAGCGAATTGTCAATGATCAATCCATGCTTGGCAAGCCCATGGATCATGAAGATATCACTGATCGAGTTCAAGATGGCCTTGATTCTGACTGTCAATTAGTCATTGACATGGTCCATGCCCGAGACTCACCCATATCCTTTTCTGAACTCATGGAGAAGTTAATTAACAAAGAGCTCTCCCTTCGTCACAAGAATCCACCCACTCAATTCCCTACAATTGCCAACTCCACTATACCTTCCAAACCATACCTTAGCAAATGTTAATGGTGTGACATTGTTGGCCACTTCTTGTCCCGTTTCTCAGTCTTTTAAAGACTTCACCAAAACATCCATTTGCCACCACGCCAACCTAGAATGCCTTCCAACCAAGCACCCACCCACCAAGTTAATTCCACTGCCCTTCTACCTACACCAAATTCAACTACATCCAACTGGCTTCTAAATAGTGGTGCTACCACCATGTCACCTTTGACGCGCAGAACCTCTCCATGCAATATCCTTATGATGGCTCGGATGAGATTGTCATTGGTGATGGATCAAGTTTACATATAGATATACACTGGCTCCACCTCTCTCTTCCCTATCTAATTCTTAAATCCTCTCTAATGTCTTACATGTTCCTATACTACATCAACATATCATCTCTATTCATAAGCTTTGTACTAATAACAATGCTTCTATTGAATTCTCACCATCCGCTTTCTATGTCAAGAAATTTCAAACCAAACACCTCCCGCTGGAAGGGAAAGTCAAGAACAACCTTTATGAAGTGCCCATGGTGTCTTCTCATCGCCCACTTGTGCTCACATCCACATTGTCCTCTCCAATTTTTGGTCTAATAAAGCCATTTTTGCAAAACTAGGCCTTTAGGAGATTCGATTGTTCCGGATTCCAACTCCGTCACCGATTTAGTATCGCCACTATAGGCAAAACAAATGATTATTTAGTGAAGATGACTTTAGAACAGGTTTTACTGAATCATTCTCCGATATGATCCATCTATAATGCAATTTTGCTCAAACACCGCTAGAAATTGACCAATAACACCCCCCCTGTAAAAATACACATTACGGAGTTGATGCGGGGTGAAAGTCACAATTTCCCGATCTACATTGAAAGTCCTCAAATCGTCAACAGAATGGAAATCTCGGATGAATCAATGAAATCTCTGGCGAGATTTAATGAAGAACAAACCGAGATTTATCAGAATTCAGAATGGGAAATAATGAATGATATGGAAAGATAAGAAGATGATAATATGGAATGATAAATGATAAATATATGAAGATAAGACTATGCTAAGACTTGCAAAAAACATTGACCAATTATGTGTCAAAACCCGATACAAAGAATTACCTTTCACCCTTCATTCTTTACCCTTACACATGCCTTCTAAACAAGACAAGCACAAGGAGGGACTAGTCTGACTTGTAGCACCAACCTTCAAAAAGATTAACACACACAAGAACAGCCTAGCAAGGACTCACAACTTTTCAATAAAAAAACTCTCCTTTTGATTGAATAGAAATGATAAAATGCAAACCCCGTGAGCGAAGTCACAAATATCTCACAATAATGCGGAATTCAATAATCACAACTAAACTATCTAACAATCTCCCCCTCTAAGGCTATTTATAAGGATATCTTCTATGCGAACTAGGAAAATATATCTTCTAAAAGATATTCTAGGAAAAAGAAATAATCTTAAAGATAGGATCAAGAAACTAACAATTATCTTAAGAATGTTTGAGAGATTTAAGGTAATAAAAGATAAACATAACTGCCAAAAATAAGATCTTTGGCCGGATCCTCAAGGGCGTCTCAAAGACCAAATATCGGTCATGAATCTTGGCCGAGATTCCTAGGAATCAACCGAGATTTCTTCTCTTCAACTCGTTCTCGATCTTCTTTGTTGGTTGTTCCTATCGGATCTTTTTAGCCATCGATCTTGTGATTGGTCCTTGTATGAGTGGTGTCAAGAATGGTCCCACATCATATTCCCCTTCTTGGAAAAAATTTAACCTCGAATCTTCACCTTGAAGTTTGTAAAACTCGTGCCTTAAAGACGAGCCGTGCAACACTCAACAATAAGGAATTGTGGTCATGAAACATAAATCTTGGGCGAGATTTTGCTTCAGGAATGGCCAAAATATCTACTAAGTATCCGTACGCTGCTGTTGATGATGCTAACTAAGAGTAGGCTATAATTCCATCCTCTCATGGTGGTGTTTCCTTAGGATCTCCGGGATCACGTAGCAATGTCATGTCCTTTTGATCTTCCTTATCCGCTATTAACTTTCCTACAATAAAATTTAGCCGCTTCTCGAAAGAAAACGGTATAAGATCAAAAGAAGTTAAGGAGAATAACTTAACCGTATAGTCATTACAACGGAAAGATAGATAAGCGTGATAATTCCTAGATTCCTTAAGCACACACCGCTTAATGAAATCACTCAAAGACATGAATGATAAATAACCTGAAAATCCATGGGGTCATGCTCAATCTATAGTGGCTCTTGGCCAACCAAAAGGGCTCTTGAAGGTGATGCATTGGTGGCTGTAGTGGGTCGATTATTTGGAAAAACTCGGGTGAATTACTGATGACATGAATTATGTATCATCATATTCATGCATATTACAGAACATTATCTCTATTTACCTTGCAATTAGAGAGATTTTGTATGCCTTTTATGTTCTATTCAATTAATTGTCGGAAATAAAGGTCTACACGAGTTTTGGATGAATTGCAGGTTAATGGAGTGGAATGGGAAGCTAAAGCAGAGCAAGGAGTATCTAAAGATGTTAAGGAAGCTAAAGGAGTCAAAAAGGAATCACAAAGAACTAAGGAATTGCAAAGAAGAAGCATAGAATACGAGCCAAGAGAAGAGCACTTTCTGTTGAAGAAAATCGTGCCAATTTACACATAAATCGGACGATTTTCCCTTAAAGAAATCGAACGGTTTTGTGTGTAAATCGACTGGGTCGATTTATTGTGTTTTTCGGCCAAATAAAAAGACGACACAAAGCCCAATTAATTTGGGGCTAGAGAAGAGTTTTGCCAAACGGCCCACTTGCAAGAAACTATAGAGGAGAACCCTAGGAACGAGAACGAGAAGGCCGCAGCGGGAAATCTTTACACGTTTGAGAGGAATTGAAGATTCTTGGAAGGAGATTGAAGGATTCTTTGCCGGAAAGCTAATCTTGATTCTAGTTGTGAGATTTCTTTGTTCATTGAAGTGTTTACTGTTTTTAGGCACGAATTAGAGTAACTTAAGAGATACGTTGAATTGTTTTGACAATCGTTTACAAATTTGGAGGTTATTGATTTTTTCATTCAAGATTTGGTTTCTTTGCAATATCTTTTTCAATAATTAATTTGATTCGATTTTGAAAATGGTTGGCTAAAAACCTTGTGATTCTGGGGAGAATAGTTGATGATTAAGGCTTAGATGATGATAGACTGAACTCATTCAAACATTAAGACCCTGAGAGTTTAGATTTTAGTTTTGCGACAAACAGGAAAATCGGACTGTTCTTGAGGAAAATCGGCCGATTTTCTTATGAACAGCACGATTTATTCTTCTGACGAACTTCAATTGAATTAATCTTTAACCAAAACTAATCCTTGTCTAAATCCCAACATTGATTGGCCTTATTAATCTCTAATAGAGTGTATGAATAGACTTCAAACTTGATTCTACATCTTAATAGATTAAGGTTATAAGATTTGGGTAATAAAGAGACTCAACATCCTTTATTAAGATTCTAAGTGTGTTTTCTAATCTTTACTTCGGAGAGTCACATCCTGGAGTTTTAGATAGTTAATTTGAACATAATTCTTGTCTTTAGATCTTTCTATATTGCAACCTCAACAACCCTTATAGAGAGAATCTTTAGATTAGTTATATAGGTTTCGGAACTTCACCGTACGAATCCTACCTTTGAACATTTAATCTTGGCAATATAAACTCTGTCTTATATCTATAGGAGTGTCTTGAATCGAAAGCCGAAATCGGATACTTGAACCCTTGGAATCATTTCTCTCTTTATCAAATCACAAAAGCTTTTATATTTTCGCTAGATAATTGAAATCGGAATTATTCTCACCAAATCCTTGAGTTCGACTCTGGAATTCTTACCTTTCTACAGCTGATCCGTACACTGCGGGTTCGCTTTGCTTTTGAGTTCTAGATATAAATTTAAGACTTTGACGCACACAGCTTTTGAGCGAACAGTTACAGGAATCGCGGCCAAATTTTCTTCAGGAACATGCCGAGATTCTTCACTAGAATGTCCTTCAATCACTTCTTTGTCCAAGCTAGGCTCGATCCTTGCCTTCTTTCTTCTGCTTCTCATAGGTCTTAATGATTTGTAAGGGAGTCATTGGCTTTAGTTTTATCTTCTTACCATTGAATGTGAATATGTACTTGTTGGTATGACCATCATGCTCCACTTTCTGATCATATTGTTACGTGCGGTCTTCGTCAGCCTGCATAGGTACTACATTACATAAAATTTCATCAATATAATGGCCTAATGTGATAGTCAGCTTAACTTGCTTGTTGACCTTCAAAGTACCACATTCATTCATCCATGTTAGTTTATAGGGCATAAGGTGATAAAATGTAGGACGTTGCAATTTAGTAACCAATTCAACACTAGCAATATTACAACAACTACCTCCATCAATGATCATATTGCACACCTTTCCCTTAACAAGACATCTAGTATGAAAGAGATTTTCTCGTTGTGTATTTTCACTAAGAGACATATTGACATTCAAAGTCCTTCTAGTAATCAAAGATTCTCCATGCTCAAATTCACAACTCATTTCACTAGCACTTTTAGGATCTTCTTCACTCTCACAATCCCCTTGTTGATTAATGAATAAAACCTTGTTATTAGGACAATCCTTATTATAATGACTTCTACCTTGACATTTTAAACACACTATGTCTCTAGAATGTAAATTAGAGTTAGAAGTACTCCCTTTAGGATCCATTGAAGGCTCATTCAAAGGTTTAGAATCTGGGGAATTGGATGATGAATCTCTAAAACTCCTTGGCTGTCGTTTCTACTTTGAAGCTCTCTCTAGGAAGAATCTCGATCAAAATCTCGGCCGATAGTTTCTTGACAAGGCCGTCATTTGTACTGGTGCCATGAGTTCATCTCTTGGTTCCGTCCTTTGAGCTTCTTTTCCACCTTAATAGCCACATGCAGTAAGTTAGTCATATTATCATAAGGATATAAATCAATTTCATTAGCTAATGATGGATGTAAAATTCATAAAAATCGAGCCATAGTGGACTCTTCATCCTCTTGGATGTTGGCCTTAATCATCACCATTTTCATGGTGGTGTAGGCTTCTTCCACGCTTCGGGTGCCTTACTTAAAATTCTCCAATCTTTTCCTTGCTTCCCTAACATAATATGGAAGTATGTGTTGAAGGATAAAATTTTACAAATCTTATCACTCATCATCTAACATAAAATGAATTTTAAACTATGGTTTAAAATTGAGGCTTATTATAAAAATTTACATGCTAAAAAGTCTAAATAATGTTTATAGGTGGTTTACACCATTTTAAACTTTAAACTCTCAGCCTCGTCAAGTTTGATTAGTGGAAAATGTTAGATTTTAAGAGGAATTGAGTTTCATAAAAAAAAAAAAACAAAAAAATCAAGAGATATGGTTATTATGAATGTTAAATGACCTCAATTAATTTTAAATTGACACCATTAACTTGGATTCACCGTTTCTTTTTCTAATTCAATTCTATTTCCATTTAAAGTTGAGTGATATATTACTAATTAAGAGGGATTTAGTGCCCTTTAAATGGTAGTGCACAACAACGTTTCTCTCAAAATTAACTCTGCTTGGAATTCAATACAAAAAAGGGAGGTGGCATTTTCTTTAAAGAAAGGAAATTATGAGCCATAATTTAGAGAAAAATCAAACGGCTGAATGAAATAATGGTGGTGGCCATTAAATAGGATCAGTAAATTGCATAAGTTACCTTTTCAAAACTCTCACCAGCCTCTGTCCGTTAAATTTCACCATTCTCTTATAAATACATATGGGGGAATGAAAATCGGTTTTTATTTTAAAACCACATAACAAAATATATTCAAGAGAGAAAGACTGAAGAGTGGCTGGAGAGCACACAATCGAAGGACAAGAAAAGTGCATAGAAGAAAGGAGAAGACAATCAGACTTTGAAAACTCAAGTTCCCGCAACAAGCAAATCGGTCTTCAACCTCTAAGATTTAGTTAAGGTAAAATCCTCATGTAATGGTTGTTGTATTCTTTTCTTTTTCAGATTCAAGTCGGGGTTGTTCTCGATTGCGTAAAGGCTCTCCATCAAAGTATATGATGCAAAAGATCTGAAGCAGAATTATGGTTGTAATATATGCATAAGTTTCAACAAATCCGGACGAAGCCCATGATGCACAATTCGATCCCGTCATTCCTCCTGCAAAAGGGAGTTATTTGCTGGTTATACTTATGAAAATTGAAGTCACGTCATGCTGCTGCTCGCAAGAGAAAGGGCGGCGATAAACACCATCAAAAGTTGTGGAAGAATGAGGGAAGAAGAAACGAAGTGTATGGTGATCTTGTGTTCTTCTATGTTCGGGCATAGTTCGATCGAAAGTCTGGATTCACCGGGTTCGTTTTGTAGGAATCCGAAACTCCATAACGCAAGACGTTTCAAGTTCAAAAAAGAGAGGGATACGGGTGTAGGCGTACTCCACTTGCAAAGTCATCCTTCAACCGCAAAATCATATCATACAAAAAAGATCTATTCGGTCGATAAGGAGGTCGGGAAAATTGTGAGTTCAAGGAGAAATATGTCCAGCCCAGATTACTTTGGTAGTCATCATCCTCTACCTCAACTTCAACAATAAACTTCATGTTCCTCTGATGGTCATCTTACAAAACCAGTTGCATATCTCCTCTACCAAGCTCGAACCAATCTATCTCCTCTACCAAGCTCGAACCAATCTGCCGGCGCCGTCAGCATGCGCGGAGTACAACTCAGTCTCAATCTTGTCAATGATCAAAATCTATAGTACCAACTACGAGCACGGCCCTAACTCCTCCTTGTTTCTCCCGGCGTCTTCAACGAAAAGCTTTTGTAGGCACTGGATTTCCCGATCTTTGAAAAATACAGATGATGCTCAACCAAACCAATTAGATCGAAGATGAAGTGAAGACTCTTAGTCGGAATGGAGAGGATCTCACATATACCAAATAAAATAGATTAATTTGGAAATGAAGCCCATAAACGAACTGAAAATGGTTAGCCTTTGCCGCGAAATCCATACGTGATCAGATAGAGTGTAAATGAGGAAAAAGTTCCTAATCAAACTAGATCAAATAAAAGCCGTTATTTTGCCAGAGGATGGGAAAGCTACAAGCACAAATACAAAATTCAAATTATGGTCCAAAGATGTCAAAGATCATCCAAAGAAGGTGCAAGAATGTTCTTAACAAGCTGCATAAGAAAATTGTGAATAAAGGAAGGCCCACCAGTTGAATAAAGAGGAGTCAAACACTCCAAAGGAAAAATATAAAATATAGAGCAACACTAATATTCTGGTTGATATGAAGAACAAAAGTTGACATTATTTTGTCTATAACTCTTGATCAATCTACAAAGATCTCTTCTAGATTATGTTCATGTGTACTTCCACGTCTCCAATGAAACCCATAGGGAAATGCAAAAAAACCCGTAGCAAGTGCAAGATCGTTTGAATTCAACTTCGACAATTCAACGCTTTAAGCAAAGAACGAAAGAAGAAATGCGATACAATCGCAATAGGGCAGAACTACGTGTGATTTGATCTTCACCAAGGAGTACGTAGGAAATTCGATTTAATAAATAATCGAATTCAATCACAAACTTCAAATACGTCAAAGTTGGATTGTTGAGTAAAGAAGGATGAACTACGGTGACTTGATTCCGTCTCAAACGGATACGTAGGAAGCTCGGTATAAAGCAAGACGCTCATTGAGTTCGGTCACACCCACAACTCCAAGATTTGTTAAAATTGAGAACTACGTCTGACTTGATTCCGTTGAAACGGATACGTAGGAAACTCGTCGAGTTCAGTCATACCCTAAACAAAAAAAAAGAAAGTAGTAGAATTTCTCACACGCAAATGATATTCGGATAATTTGGAAAACCCTTCATAGAAGGTGGGTCCGAGTGATTCCGGTGATGCGTGAAAAGGGAGAAATACAAGTGATAACTGATGCGGGTTTTAGACAACCCTTCAGAGAAGGCGTGTTTGGATCCGACCTATGATACATGAAAATCAAAGTCCGCAAAGGTATCTCTATGAACTACGTAAGGCTTGATCCTTCTGTGGGAAGGTACGTAGGCAACCCGTCGGGTGCAGCCCAAATACTCAAGAAAAATTCAAGAGGTCGTCCAAAGTGTAATCAGTATTATTTTAGAATCGTGAGGATAAAACGAATAAGGGTCGAACTTTAATAAACATATTTCAAATGAAATGTGTTACGCAATTTTATTTTCTTGTAATATTTTTGCCTAACATATTTTTGGCACGCCCAGTGGGACCCTTTTTCTTTCTTTATGATTTTAGAATTATATTGATTTAAATTATACTAATATTTTTATTTTTCTTTTTACAAAGGAAAATATGGCACCAAGAGCTTTGATCAAGTTCAACCAGCTTCCGGCCACCTTCATTGTGAAAGGGGGGCATTGGGTCCGTCAACGTTCATTCTGGGTAATGATCAACGTCACTCGTGATGCAATTGAAGCTGAAATACCGTTGAAAAATTCCTATGGACCTCTTCGAAGCTTGGAAGAGGGAGTAGCCTCAAAGCTCAAGAAGGTTAAGGCTCAAGGACCGACAATCCAAGTCCTCAAGACTAACGGTGGGTCCCACCAAGGATCAAAGATGCCTACCTATACCAAAGTCAAGAGCAAGCGTAACCGGAGGAGGAGACGGAAGAACGGATCCAAGAGACAAAAATCCGGACCATTGGTTAAGCTAGCTCCTTCACCAGCCTTGGAATTGGTCAGATCTACCTTATGGGAGGCCGCACAAAGTTTGGTGGCTACTCATAAGTCAATCATCATACCGCCAACAAGACAAATTCTCATAGGATCAATACCTATCAACCTGGACCGTGTGGAACAAGTTAACATGACCTCTTACACGGAGAAGGAGGATACCCAAACTTTGGCCTCCAAGGTGAAGGTTCTCAAGACCGCTCAACCCAAGAAAGGTCAAATTAGCAAGACATCTCAAAGTTCTAAGCAGATGAAATCTCAAACTAGTACAGGACCAATCACAAGGTCAAGGGCTAAGGAGATGTCATTCATAGAAGTAACCTCTCGACCGCCCAAACACACAACACCGAAGACGTTAGAAATTGTGGAAAAGGAAGTAAGCTCTCCTTTGTTTGGGGACAAGTCTTCACCTTTTAAAGAGAAACACTTTTCGCCTATTTATGGTCAAGACAAAGGTAAGTCTCTTTTGGAAGATGAGAGAGATAACATGCCAGTAATGACGACAGGAACCTCCGACACCGAGGAACAACGCCGAGAAATGCAAAGAGCAATGGACGAGAAGGATGCTCAAATCGCCGCTTTGACCGCACGAATAGATAATCAAGTCCAAGGGAGCTTATTCAATCAAGGAGGAGACAACAATGGAAGTCAACCTGAAGCTTCTGGTCAAACCGGATCCCTAGGTATATCTCCCCAACAAATTAGAGAAATGATTGCAAAAGGGATAAAAGACTTCCAAATTTCTCAAAATCCACCGGTGATTGGATATAGGAAACCGTACCCATTGCACTTTGATGCATTGCCTTTCCCTCCGGGATATCAAAGGCCAAATTTTGACAAGTTTGACGGTATACATGGTTCGCCACATGAGCATCTTGCTCACTTTTACTCGGCTTGCGGTGAAACAGCTTTGAGTGATGCCTTGCTCATTAGACAGTTTGTCCAATCACTCAAAGGGCTTTTCACGTGGTACACCCAACTGCATCCGGGGTCGATAGAAACATGGGATGATTTGCAAAGGGCTTTTCTTGCTCAGTTCGTGAGTACAAAGGCGAAAGTTTCTATCATGGACTTGGCAAACACACACCAAAAACCAAACGAGCTTGGCAATGACTTTATAGCAAGATGGAGAAGTATAAGACTCCAATGCCCCGAGAAAATTAGCGAGTTAGCATGTGTCCAAATGTGCACCAACAACTTGCTCCCAGAATTAGCTGTACACGTCGGTAGTGCGGAACCTCTATCCTTTGATGCATTAGTGTCAAAGACTTGCAATGTTGAACGTCAACTAGCTCGACAAAAGGTAGCAACAGCCCTGACACAATCAAATGAGTTCAAGAGAGACGAAGGAAGAAAACCACAAAAGAAGGGTGAATCCATGAGTACGTTCATTAAAACCGGTGGAAATACATCTAGTGCTGGGAATAACTTTAGAGCTCAAGGTAGAGAAAGAGGGCAAGAGAATAACAAGAAGCTCACTTTGCAAGAAAGAAAACAAAAGAAATATCCCTTTGACGATGATGATGTTCAAGGGATATTTGATGAGCTTATGGCTGCCAACGCTTTGATACTTTCCGAGCCGAAAAGGCCTAATGAAGTGGGTATGATAAACGACCCAAAGTATTGCCCGTTCCACCGGATTCTCGGTCACCCGATACAAGAATGCTATGTTCTCAAGGATAGGATAGAGTGGTTGATCAACAAAGGTGAGATTGAGATTGAAGGAAGTAAGTCAAAAGGTTCATCGGCTATAGTGAACTCGGTTTCAACATCGGAGGTAGAAAGAATGCTACAAACATCCACACCAATCCACGTAAATCCGGAAGTAGACGAGGCACCTTCAGAAGATTTAGAGAGTGAAGGCATCCCTACAGCTCCATTACCTTTCATGGGAGTAGCTGTGCAATTTCGGGTTGACGATGATGTCCGAGTAGCATGGGCTTATCCTGACATGCCAAGAGATGGACCGGGTATACCGACATTGTATGAAATCATGATGTGTTCTGATATTGAGGATCTATACTAAGCTTGCATTGAACCAGAGAGGTGTAATAAGAAGTCTGAAAATGAGAGTACTCACCGGATATATGATTCTGCATATCTCCTTCCTTCCAGGAGCCAAGCCCAAAAATATAAGATCACTTTCCAAATTTAAAAGATCTCATCCAAGAATAAAATATTCTCGCCGCGTCCTAGGTGTTCGCCTCGGTCGAGTCGGCGTCTCTGGATCGCCTCGGTCGATATGAATCTCTGGTCAACCGAGGTGAGTCACAACAGAATGTGAAATCTCTTGAATCTGCTTCAAAGTAATTCTTTAATCCATGGCTATGCTCCCTGCATGTAGCTCCAAATGACTCATGACTCCTTTTGCTCCTTTTTGATGCAAAATGTACCAAATTACCTGCAATTACAACAAAACTAGGTGTAGACCTCGATTCTCGCAAAGGTAGATGAAATGGTAGTAAAATCACATAATGCACATACAAACATGCAGATTATGAAAGATAAAACGTCCAAACAAACCCCAAAATATAGACTATAATTCATGCTATCAAAATACCCCATACTTAGCCCTTGCTTGTCCCTAAGCAAGTTCCTCATAAAAGACAAGATAGAATGGATTATAAGTCAATAAAATCAATGAAAAGTCTTTCAAAAACATTTTATGGTGTGCAACTATCATAGATCACTCTAAGAGAGTACTTCCTGGAATTTAAAAACTCAATATGCTCAAAACATTTTATAAATATAGGAAAGTTGTTCATCTTTGCATAAAATCATAGAATGCATAATAAATCATAATTATCAAAATTAATCATGTATAATCCAGTTTAAACCACTAAGTCAATCAACAAGCTCAAGGTCTCAAGGGCTTCCCAAAAGAAAAGGTCAAGAAACGTGTAGGGTAGGGATGTATGTAAGGTAATGTGGTGCTAGAATCCAGGAAAAGGATGAACTTCACTTTCACTTTGACTTGCAACATCTTCCACCAATAAGCTTTGCTTATTTCACACTTTTTCTTTTTACTTTACTTTTTGGGATGCATGGACAGAGGTGCACAATAACCGAAGCCTAGGAAATCTACAATCATCAATTTCTCGAGATGCATCAAACCCTTGATGCACATACCATGACCCGTTAGGAATATCGCTCAATCCGACTTTGGCAAGACACAAACACCCGGCTATGTGAATGGTGCCGAGTTACTCATCTTCATGATTGACTTCCCCAAACCTATTATTGCTTTCTAACAATTTCACTTCCAGCCACTTCTCAACTTTAACTCCACTTGCTTTCACCACTTCGCTTGCTTCCAAATTCCCGGATAGGTAAAGGGAGGCAAAATGTATATGAGGGGCTAAGCATGATCAAGAAGAAGAAGAAGAAGAGAATGAATTGCCTTGGTCTTTCCAAGAAAAAAGTGAGAGAACTTAACCTGCGGTGTCAACCTTCAAATTCAACATAATTTGGATAAAAATAAAGTATTAAACATGCTAATAATTTCAAACAAAGCATTTAGCAACTTAATCATATTATAAAACCTTTCAAACACATAAAGAATTTAAAACCCATAAGTAAACAAGATCTTCACTGAGATCATATCCAGACAAGTAGCACAAATTTCGTTTTCGAAAACTTTCTGTTACGCACCTCGGTCGAGGTGTTCTTGGTTCAACCGAGGTGAAATGCCTCGTTTGGCCAAGACTGACTCGGTCGAGGTCAAATTTTTTTTTTTTTTTCCGGTTTCGACGTTTTTCTCAATCAAATAACCTGTAGGTATGCATGTAATATCAGATAATCATATAAATGCAGAAGTGAAGCATAAATAAAATATCCGATGAAATAGAATGTGCGTCATACATCGAAGTAGTCAAATAAGTACATCTAGTAAAATATAAATACAAACACCCCATACTTGGGACACACTGTCCCAGTGGGTCAAATAAAAAGTCTGAAAATGAGAGTACTCACCGGATAAATAGCTGAACTGCATAAAAGAAAATAAATAAAATCCTACAGCTCCTCAATAATCCTGATCCGGCGGTGGTGGTGGTGGTACGTACGGATACTGAGTTGGATCGAAAGGATAGCCCATAGTCTGCTGGAACTGTAGCTCCATCATCCTACGCTGATAGTGCTGCCCCTCTAACATCTGCTGAGTCCAGCTGTCAATCTATCGGTGCTGGGCAGCAAATCTCTCATGCATGTCCACAGTAAGGGCAGCATAAGAATCTATCATCTGGTCAGTCAGATCATCGATCCGACGATGAGCCTCCGTGTCTCTATGATGGTGTGTCCGACGTCTAGCAGATCTAGCGGGAGGTGCAGCAGGCGCTGGCTCAGTATCCTCCTCATCATCCAAGTCTATGATCGACGGTGCGCTTGTACCTGCAGTATCCGTCCCTGTATCCATCGGGACTCCACCATCTCTCTCGTCCACCGTCTCCTCGTCGTCGTCCTCCTCCTCCTCCTCAGCCGGGGCAGCTGCTGCCTCTCTATGATCCTCCATCAGTGGAGCCCAAGCTGTCTGCCAGTATTGCGGATCAAAAACTGTGAACTGAGCAGACCAGCGGATCCCCTGTGGTGCAGTCCGCTCCCAAGGCATAGCAACATATGGAGTGGTCAAACCACGGGGAACCAAAATCCTCCGTGTGATCATCTCCTGTAATCCAAGCGGCTTCGGAGCCGCCACCATCGTACATACACTGAGGTCCATCCCGTGATAGGTAGCAATATGGGTGACTAGACCTCCGCAGCAAATGTCTCCCTTCGCCTTGGCCTTGATCCTGTGCAGGTCCTCTGCCAAGATCAAGCCAAAGTCTGGGAAACCTCCTGTGACCATGCAGTAGAGGCTGAAGAGCTCGCCCTGTCGGATCTTCTGGGGCGTCTCACTACGCGCTAGAAGTGTCTCGCTAAATATCCTGTGGGCTAGTCTGAAGGCTGGGTGGAAGATGACCTTTTCCCTGGAATCTCCAGGGCGCCATCTGTCTACATGCTCGGTAATATGGGCAATCTGCCCCCAGAACTCCCTAGCTACGGATCGGGAGGGGAAATCAGTGGCGGTGGGCTCAGAAAAGCCGAAAATCTCTCTCCATACCTCTAAAGGAACTATGAAGTTCCGGTTCATCAACCGGTACTTCACAGACTGGTCTGTGGGAAGGTAGGAGAAGGAGCTAACAAACTCTAAGGTCGGCTCCAAATAGGCTGGGGCTCGGATCTCAGTAAACTGATCCAGCCCAACAGTGGAAATCATCCTCCTAAGGTCACCATCTAACCCTAGGCAATCAAAAGCCGACACGTCCAGAAAACGTGGTGCGATAACTGGACGGCTAGCTATGCGCTCATAGTCTACCCGGCATCTCTCGTGGATCACCGGGCGGTAAGGACGGGAAGAAGAGGAAGAAGGGGAGGGTGAGGATCTGTCTCTAAGGGCTAGGCGACGATCGGAACTCATTTTCTTTCAACACTGTCAGACCACCTCGGTCGCTGACAAGACTCAGAAATCACCTCGGTCGAGATGCAGTTCGACCGGACCGAGGCGCAGCAGTTACGATTCCAATTCTCAGAAATTCAGTTCTTTTCCCCCAAAAATCACTACAATTGCTTCCTATGGGGTACTAAAATCCTTTCTCAACAGAATCAAGGGCAACCAAAGCCCAAATCGAAACGAATGAACGAGTTAGGGTTTCGACTTGTTTTACCTCGTTTCGGTCGATTCGTTCGATTTCTTTGCAGATTTGTTGTTGCAAAAGGTTCCTCTACCCTTCAATCGTAGTTTGGAAGTGGAAATATTCGAAAACGAGCAAGAGACGAGAGAGAACGAAGTGCACTGTCGCCGCGGTCGAGGTGAAGAAGGTAAAAAAGTGAAAAAATAAAAATTTCCCCTTTTTATACTGTTCCTGGCTCTGCTGTCACCTCGGTCGAGATGGTCTCGACTGGACCGAGGTGGTACGGACCGAGGTGGTTCTGCAGAAATCCTAGTCGCCTCGGTTGCTCAAGAATCAACTCGGTCGAGGTACTCTGACAGTAACCGAGATGCTTCTGTCTTCTCAAAACCTCGAACTTCTGTCCTTCCAGTTATGCTCCTTCCTTAGATATTCCCTGTTATCTGTCCAGAACGCGAAAAACAAAGCAAAGCAAAGCAAAAACAAAAGCTATCTAAACTAGACTAGAAAACGGGAAAAGAAAGCAATACCTTGGGTTGCCTCCCAAGAAGCGCTTGGTTTAAGGTCGCTAGCTGGACCATGATGCGTCTCAAACGAGGTGGGAGGTGCCCTCACCCCATACTTCACCTCCATCGTGGGGTGAAGTAAGTAAATCCATCAAACGTTCCAACAAGTGTAAATGCTCATCGGGGAATGAATCGTCTATGGGTGGGTCATCCGTCTCGCAGGAAGATTCCGGTAGCCGGCTGAGGTGATCCGCAACTGAGTTCTCGGATCCCTTCTTATCGCGGATCTCTAGGTCAAACTCTTGAAGCAAGAGAATCCATCGAATAAGGCGCGGCTTGGCATCTTTCTTAGCCAACAAGTAACGAATGGCTGCATGGTCGGTGTAGACAATGACTTTCGCCCCCACTAGATAGGAACGAAACTTCTCGAAAGCATATACAACCGCCAATAACTCCTTCTCGGTGGTAGCGTAGTTGCGTTGTGCTTCATCTAGCGTCTTGCTAGCATAATAAATGGCGGTGGTCCGGCCATCCTTCTTCTGTCCAAGCACCGCTCCTACGGCTACATCACTAGTGTCACACATGACTTCAAAGGGCAAGGTCAAATCAGGAGGTTGGATAATGGGAGCGGAGATCAACGCTTCCTTAATCCTGTAAAAAGTATCAAGACACTCATGCGAAAACTCAAAAACAACATCTTTATTCAAGAGGTTAGTTAGAGGTTTAGAAATCTTAGAGAAGTCCTTGATGAATCTCCTGTAGAAACCTGCATGCCCGAGAAAACTCCTCACACCTTTAACAGAACAAGGAGGAGGGAGTTTCTCAATAGTCTCGATCTTAGCTCGATCGACCTCAATACCTCGATTAGAAACGAGGTGTCCTAGCACAATGCCTTCATTAACCATAAAATGACACTTCTCCCAATTCAGAACAAGGTTAGTGTCTTCACATCTTTTAAGCACTAGAGAAAGGTTAGATAGGCAATCATCAAAAGAGGAACCATATACAGAAAAATCATCCATGAATACCTCCATGATCTCCTCTATGTACTCGGAAAAGATAGCCATCATGCATCGCTGGAAGGTAGCGGGTGCATTGCACAATCCAAATGGCATCCTCCGATAGGCAAACGTCCCCCAAGGACAAGTGAAAGTGGTCTTCTCCTGATCATCCGGATGGATAGGAATCTGGAAGAATCCACTATAGCCGTCCAAGTAGCAAAAGTGTGAATGCTGGGCCAACCGTTCGAGCATTTGATCGATGAAGGGGAGTGGAAAATGATCCTTCCGAGTCGCCGTGTTCAGCTTCCTATAATCGATGCAAACTCTCCAGCCCGTAACGGTCCTCGTTGGGATCAACTCGTTGTTCTTATTCGTCACAACGGTCATCCCTCCTTTCTTCGGAACGACATGCACCGGGCTAACCCACTTGCTGTCCGAGATAGGATAAATAATACCTGCATCCAACAACTTAAGAACTTCCTTCTTCACAACCTCTTTCATGATCGGATTTAACCGTCTTTGAGGTTCCCGTGAAGTCTTATGATTATCTTCCATTAGAATTCTATGCATGCAGAAAGAAGGTTTAATGCCAATAAGATCATCCGTGGTGTAACCTATAGCCTTTCGATGCTTTCTCAGGACATGCATTAACTTAGACAATTCAGAATCGGTAAGGGAAGCACTAACAATAACGGGATAAGTAGAATCCGGTCCAAGAAAGATATACCTCAAGTGACTAGGGAGTTGTTTAAGCTCCACAACTGGGGGTGCTTTCTGTGAGGGATCCTTGCTTCCTCTTTCCAGTGGAGTGGTGTCAGAAACTGGACTCGATGAAGTCTCAGTTAGAATCGTCTCGCCATCGACCTCGGTCGAGGCGCAGAGGCATTGACCGAGGTGTTCTTCAGTCGCCTCGCTCTGTCCAGAAAGTGCCTCGGTTGAGGTACTGCTACTGGAACCGAGACTGGAGATCTTCGTCTCCTGGACTAGCTTCTCAGTTGTAGCTCCTGGATCCTCTTCCAGTGCCTTCAAGCTCCGTATATCTGCATCACAAGAAGCATCTATACCTTCCTCCATTAAACTGAAGCTAATAACTCTTTCGAGTGGATCGTTAATAAGGATAGAGCTCACCAATTCCCTTGATTCTTCTTCATCGTAGATGTTGAAGATATCATCAGTTAGCTGCTCCCCTTTCATGGCTGCAAGTAATGCGAACTCCACCTCATCGCCACCAACGTTGAATTTCAACTTGGCGTTCTTGCAATCCACGTTGCAACCCGAAGTTGCTAGAAATGGCCTCCCGAGAATAATAGGAACAAGATAATCTGCGGGAATGTCAAGTACAACAAAATCTATAGGTAGATAGAAGTTACCTAACTTGACCGGAACGTCCTCCAAGATGCCCACGGGATGGGTAATGGAACGATCCGCCATATAAAGTCGAATCTTGACCGGCTTGGGCTCTCCAAGTCCGATCTTCGTGCATAGCTCCAGCGGGATGATGCTCACGCTGGCTCCTAGATCACAAAGGGCTTCACAAGTGACATCCCCAACTTGAATGGGAGTGCAAAACGGGCCGGGATCTCTTAACTTAGGTGGCATCTTTTCCTTCATGATCTTGATAAGCTCCGAAGATTTAGATGTCATCCTAACTTCACCAACATCTTCCAGCTTCCTCTTCCTTGATAAGATTTCTTTTAAGAACTTCCCATAGGCGGGCATACCTAAAATAGCATCAAGGAAAGGAATGTTAATATGTAGCTTATTCATCAAGTCAAGGAACTTACCAAAGTGCTTGTCTAGATGTGCTCTGGCTCTGGACTGAGGGAATGGAAGTGGTGGTTTGTATGCAGGAGGTGGAATATAAGTTTCAGCTGTCCCTCCTGTTTTCTGTTGTTCCGCCTCGGTTGGCATCTCGGTCGAGGTGTTCTTCGACTGGATCTGGACCGAGGTGGTCTGCGTCGAGCGAGGTACTGGATCTGCAGTTTTAAGTCCACTCCTCGTCGTTATGGCCATGCACTGGCCCTTAGGGTTAGTTTCCGTCTTTGCTGGAAGCTTCCCTGGATCTCTTGGCGCTTCATTCGCCCTACTAGCAAGTTGTTGTTCGAAGGACTTTTGGGCCCTCGAAAATGAAGTCATAGAATTCTCCATGGCGCTAAGCTTGATCAAGATAGCCTCCAGAACTGCGTCTTTCTTTTCCGGCTGAGACGAACTTGATCCTTGCCCTTGGCTCTTTAATGGAGTAGAAGAAGAAGAAGGGGGAGAGAGGAAAGGGTTAGAGGAATCGTTAGAGTTGGAGTTTGAATGATTGTTACCGTGATTTTGGTTATTCGCCCTCCAGTTGTTGCTATTGGATCCTCTATTGTTGTTGTTGTAGTTGTTGTTTCGGGGACCGTTGTTGTTGTTACGGTACCCGTTATTGTTGTTGTTCCTTTGCCCTTGCTCTTCCTTCTTAGTTTGAGCCATCAAGAGTTCCTTCAATTGCTTCACGTCATTCTTCAAAGACGTGAGTTGATTGTTGTTGGATTGAGTCTCTTGAAAGTTGACTCTTTTAACTCCACCTTCAGCTCCTTGGTGGGTATATTTCTCCATGTGCAAGGCTTGCTTCTCAATGAAGTCCCAAGCCTCATCAATCGCCATGTCCATGAAGGTACCGGCGGAGAGTAGTTGGAGATTGAACTGGGTGCTTCCGTCTATCCCTTTGAAGTAGATCTCCAACAACTCGATCTTTGGAATCCCATGATGTGGGCAATCCAAAAGGATATCCTTGAACCGCTCCCAAGATTTGGACAAGCTCTCCTTGTCCTTCATAATGAAAGCATTGATCTTCCCTCTCATTTCAGCGGTCTTTGAAGGGGGGAAGAATTTGGTCAAGAATTCCGTAGTCATCTCCTCCCATGTGCTAATTTTTCCTGGAGGAAGAGATTGATACCAAGTAAGAGCTCTATCTTTTAAAGAAAAGTAAAAAGGTCTTAGCTTGTAGTTGTTATTTTCAATTCTGGAAGGTCGCAAGGTTTCCATCAAGATCTCGTAGTTTTGAAGATGTTGATGCGGTGACTCCTTCTCTAGCCCTCCGAATTGGCATTGGCGAATCATGGATAGAACTTGCGGTCGAAGTTCGTAGTCATGGTCCGCTGGATCTCCTAGGTTCACCCCTGGACGCCTCAGTTGTTGATTAGGGTCCATCCTTTGACCTAGGGTTTGTGGGATTCCTGCAAGAAGAACATCTCGGACTGGCATCCGAGGTGGAAGTACATCGGCCGGGGCGTCTGGTACTGGAACCTGCCTCGGTCGAGGGTCAACTACTGGATCCTGCATCGGTCGAGGATCAACAGGGGGGTCTTCCCTTCGTGGTTGTAGAATCTGATTTCGGATGACTGCTATTTCTGCTTCGATAGCTGCAGTCCTGGTGCGATTCTCTTCCTTCTCTTGCCTTAGTTCTTCCTTGCTGAGACGTAGCAGCTCTAGCGTCTCTTTTAATTCGGCCGCAAGATCGCGATCGTCTTTTTGGGCCATTTTCGCTTCTCTTAAGCGTCTCTTGTATGTCTTTTCTGGTTCGGGATCGTAAGGAACGATTTCCTTCCCAGTGCGGGTTCTTCACATATACCTAAGAAAGAACCTGCAAAAGTCACTCAAGTAGAGTGGTTAGATGACACGGGGCAAGCGCCCCAAGAGCAAACCGTACCGGCTCGGTCTAGACCAAGTCCCCGACAACGGCGCCAAAAACTTGTTCGCTCCAAACGGTGTGTGCAAGCTTTAAATTTATAACCCTAGACTTAAGCTTAAAACAAGGATGCGAACCCGCAGTGTACGGGTCAATCGTAGTAAAAAGCAAGAAATTCCAGGGGTCGATCACAGGGACTCGGTGAAACAAAGTCAATAACGGTATGCTTATGTCAATACTAACCACAAGAGCAATTAACACAATCAAAGATGAATAAGAAGTCAATAAAGCAAACATGCAATTCTAGGGATTAAAGCATCTAGTTGTGGTTCCAACTCAAGATCTAAAGATAAGCGGACAAAGCTGAGATTTTTGCATGGGGAAGGTGTTACTAAAGTGGAGTAGATCACCGGGTAAGTCTCACTACACACTAATCCTAAACCGTAACTCCTATTACCGGGTAAGTCTCAAGGAATTAAGATAAAGAACTATAACCTCAAACTAACACACCATCTAAGGGAATAGAATCAACCTTTACCGGGTAAGTCTCAGGCTAACTCACAAAGATGGGATGGAAGCACACTCAAACCCCAATAAAGGATAAACCTTTATTACCTACACTTATGATCGTTGGTACACAAACTAAGGAATTACCGGGTAAGTCTCGTCCTAAGCTTGCATTGAACCAGAGAGGTGTAATAAGAATAGGATTTGGCAAACTCTAACACTTAACTTTCTGTTTAGGTTCGGATAAGTCAGCTCGGTCAGAAGAATTCCACCCCGGCCGAGATGTTCATCGACTGAACGAGATGCTTAGGGTTAAGGTTAAAGACTCGAACTTTCAGGATCCTACTGGAATCTAAGATTATTCTATCATTGTTTTTCCCACAACCTTCAGCCAATCACCCTAGAATCACACAAGGAAATTAGTCACTCATCATCATAATGAAAATATTAAATATATGGGAAAAAGGTGAATATTTGAACAACGAAGAATTTAATGAAAAGACTTCAATAACTGAATCAAATATCACAACAAAGCGTTCCTTGGATAACAATCCAAAAGATAAGACAACCAATGAGGGAATTAAAGACAATCTTACAAAACCCTCCAAAAATCTATAAAAGCTATAGACTTCAATCTTCCTTCAACCTTCAAAAAGGTTCTTCGAATCTCTCCACTTGGAGTATGCTGTTGCTGCTGCGTGAGCGGGATCTTCTCGTAAGCAAGATCTATGCAGCCCCCTCGGATTTGTGGAAATCCAACCCCTTTTATAAGAAAATAACCCTCCCAAGATAATAAATCTTAGAAAGATATTTTCCCATAAATATAGGTAAAATATATGATTCTGCATATCTCCTTCCTTCCAGGAGCCAAGCCCAAAAATATAAGATCACTTTCCAAATTTAAAAGATCTCATCCAAGAATAAAATATTCTCGCCGCGTCCTAGGTGTTCGCCTCGGTCGAGTCGGCGTCTCTGGATCGCCTCGGTCGAGATGAATCTCTGGTCAACCGAGGTGAGTCATAACAGAATGTGAAATCTATTGAATCTGCTTCAAAGTAATTCTTTAATCCATGACTATGCTCCTTGGATGTAGCTCCAAATGACTCATGACTCCTTTTGCTCCTTTTTGATGCAAAACGTACCAAATTACCCGCAATTACAACAAAACTAGGTGTAGACCTCGATTCTCGCAAAGGTAGATGAAATGGTAGTAAAATCACATAATGCACATACAAACATGCAGATTATGAAAGATAAAACGTCCAAACAAACCCCAAAATATAGACTATAACTCATGCTATCAGGTGAGATTGAGATTGAAGGAAGTAAGTCAAAAGGTTCATCGGCAATAGTGAACTCAGTTTCAACATCGGAGGTAGAAAGAATGCTACAAACATCCACACCAATCCACGTAAATCCGGAAGTAGACGAGGCACCTTCAGAAGATTTAGAGAGTGAAGGCATCCCTACAGCTTCATTACCTTTCATGGGAGTAGCTGTGCAATTTCGGGTTGACGATGATGTCCGAGTAGCATGGGCTTATCCTGACATGCCAAGAGATGGACCGGGTATACCGACATTGTATGAAATCATGATGTGTTCTGATATTGAGGATCTATACTCGGACGAGGATGATGATAGTCTTTTCGAATGGAAACTGTCCAAAAAGCATAGAAGTCCTCAACAAGCGGTTACTCAGAAGTCTACTCCTCCGGGCTTTAGAATGATCGGAAGGAAGACTGATAAGAAGAAAAGCAAGAAAAATAAGAAGAAGAGTAAGAAAACAAAGAAGCCTGAAAACGATTATGAGGAAGAGTATGTTCAACCTTGACGGGTTCCTTTTACCTTGAAGGATTTCATTCCTAAAGATTTTACCAAGGAAGACTCATCCGATGATGATGAAGATTTATTTTGGGGAGAGGAAGTTGTCCAATGTTGCATGGTCTCTTGGGCCGATGAATGTGAAGAAACGCAACAAGAAGCAGATGAAATCACTCTTCGATCTGGTCGTCAACTACCTCCCCCACAATCAAAAGGAAAGGAAAAAGAGGTGGTGTCACCTTCCGAGGAAATGACAAAGGTGCTAAGTAAAGAAAAAGGTGTTGATAACCAGATACTTGTAGAGAAATTAAGTAATAAAGGACCTCATGGCCTGGATCAGACTCACCGGATCCCCATACCAATACAAGATGCTCCCCATAAGGAGAAAGTTCGTTATGATGTTGTTAGCCATCTTAAGCGCATCCCGGCACGTTTGAGTGTATATGATGCCTTACAGATGTCTAAAGATCTAAGGAAAGCCCTAATTCAAGCTCTTACGGATCCCGAAGATTACAAAGATCAAGTTGACCCCATCGAAGTTAATGACTTGTCATTGTACCCATCATCTCATTGTGACTCATGTATGGCCGCCATCACCTTTTCAGACGAAGATCTCCAATTGGGGAGTGAGGGGCACAATAGGCCGTTATATGTGACAGGTGTTATCGGTGACACAAAAATAAACCGGATTTTACTCGATGGCGGATCAGTAGTAAATCTTCTTCCGTTAAAAGCTTTGACATCGATGGGATTAAATGCCCAACACTTATCCCCAACGTTGCTCACAATTCAGGGTTTTAACCAAGTGGGGCAAAAAGCCTTGGGGACCATTGCGTTGAAGGTGGAGATGGGTGAATTATACAAAGACGCTCTTTTCCATATCATAGAGGCAAACACCTCGTACAACGCTTTGTTGGGGCGACCTTGGCTTCATTCAATAAAATCCATCCCCTCAACGCTTCATCAATGTTTGAAATATACCGATGAAAATGGGAATGAAAGAATTGAGGAGATCCGAACCCTTTCTGTGGAGAAGATGTGAACTATGCTGATGCAAAGTTTTACAAGGTGGTAAATGTTGACTCCTCCGTCTCCAAAGTTGAGAATAAGGAGCCGTCGAAATCTCCTAAGGACTCAATAAATCATTTTGTTGAAAAGATCCCAAAGTTAATGCTTGAAAAAGAAGACAAGGAAGAAAGACCACCACGTAGGGTGTTGTTCAAATACACACCAAAAGACAAAAGAGAGGCCGGTCAAAAACCGATAGTTCCTATTGAGAAAGTGATGGATTCTCTCGTGACAAGCTATACTTTTCCCCTTCGAAAAATTAACCGAGTCTCGCAGTACAAGGCACTAACCATTCATAGGATTTTCGGGGATGAACAAGAGAAGGGCACTAGAGTAGTACTACAAGGCACATCTTTTGATGAGTCTATAGGAAGAAAAGAAAGAGATGTTGAAATCAAAAATCCAAGGTCCTCTATAGAAGATACAAAGTCATTAACGGGTGATAATTTCAATGATCTTGACAAACTTGTGGTATCCCATGAAGATGGGCTTCTAACCGCTAGTATTGAAGAACCAATGACCCTAACACCGATAGATCAAAAAATGTTCACAGAAGAAGAAACGCCATTCGAGCCTCGTGTGTCAGTGTTTGAAAGGCTTGACACATCCTTTGTAGGTGAGGTGTCTCGACCTTCGGTTTTTCAAAGGCTTGAGAAAGTTGAGGAGTTAAAAAGAAAGATATTCCGAATCAAGAGGAACCGGAAATGGAAGCTCAAAAAGAGGAACCGATTTGGAGAACGCATAAGAAAGACAGGTGATGATCAGGTCGAAGAAGTCGATGTTGTGACTTTCCTTAATAGGAAAGATTCCCAAGATATCAAGTCTCTCGAGATGACTTTTCCAAACAATCGAGCCGAAGAAGCGAGCCTTGAATTAGATTCGTCGGATTTCATCAACATAGTCAAACCAGCCCCACCAGAAATGGAAGAAGGTGGACAACCAACGGTTGATGATCTCGAGGAGATTAATCTTGGAACCCTTGATGACCTAAAACCTGTTTTTATTAGTGCTTTGTTAGCAGACGAGGAGAAGGTGATATATCATCAACTTCTTGAGGAGTATAAGGATGTCTTCGCTTAGGGCTACCAAGATATGCCTGGATTGGATCCACAAGTAGCAGTTCACAAGTTGTCTGTGTCTAGTGAAAAGAAACCAGTGAAACAAGGACAACGGCGCTTCCACCCCGAATTGATAGTTCAAATCAAGAGCGAGATCGACAAGCTTATAGAGGCAGGATTCATCCGTGAGGTTCAATATCCGGTATGGTTAGCAAACATCGTTCCTGTAAGAAAGAAAAATGGCAAGCTCCGCATATGTGTGGATTTCAGGGATTTAAATGAAGCATGCCCAAAAGACGAATTTCCATTACCAATTACCGAGCTTTTGGTTGATGCTACTACCGGTTTCAAAGCTTTGTCTTTCATGAACGGATTTTCCGGTTACAACCAAATCAAGATGGATCCAGAAGATGAAGAATTGACAGCTTTTCGTACGCCACAGGGCACATTTTGCTACACAGTGATGCCTTTCGGTTTGAGAAATGCGGGAGCAACCTATCAAAGAGCCATGACAATCATTTTTCATGATTTCCTTCACAATACAGTAGAATGCTATGTGGATAATTTGGTTGTCAAGACAAAAGAAAGAAATAACCATCCAGCTGATCTTCGGAAAATCTTCAAAAGGTTGCGCAAGCATCAATTAAAGATTAACCCCCTCAAGTGTGCATTCGGTGTAACATCAGCAAAGTTTTTAGGATTCATCGTCCGATATCGTGGGATTGAAATTAACCCACATAAAATCAAAGCCATTGCGCAAATGCTTCCTCCAAAAAATTTACGAGAGCTCCGGGGTTTGCAAGGAAAGTTAGCTTACATCCGTCGTTTCATCTCAAACTTAACAGGAAGATGTCAACCCTTCCTAAGGTTGATGAAAAAGGATACACCACTTATATGGGATCGAACTTGTCAAGACGCATTTGAAGACATCAAGAAATATTTAATGGATCCACCAGTTTTGATGGCACCAATACAAGGGAGACCTCTTACATTGTACACCGCAACACTTGATCGCTCCTTAGGTGCAATGCTAGTTCAAAATAACGATGAAGGAAACGAGAATGCCCTTTACTACATTAGCAGGACGTTGGTAGGAGCAGAGCAAAACTACTCATCCATGGAGAAGATTTGTTTGGCTCTAGTGTTTGCCGTTCAAAAGTTACGGCACTACCTTTTATCCCACCAAATCATATTGGTCTCCAAGGCCGATCCACTGCGGTTCCTTTTGTCTAAAGTTGTGCTATCAGGAAGATTAGCCACGTGGGCCATGCTTCTAGCCCCGTTTGACATAAAATATGTTTCACAAAAGGCGGTAAAAGGGCAAGTCCTCGCTGATTTCCTCGCCGCCCACCCGACATCGGAGCATGAAGAATTGCCATATGACTTCCCCGATGAAGAAGTTTTCACCATTGAAGAAAATTATTGGCAATTGTACTTTGATGGTTCTGCAAGGAGAAGCGGTGCTGGGATCGGAATCGTGTTCATTACCCCTTCGGGTGGTTTGGTGCCTTATTCTTTCTCTTTGTTAGAGAATTGCACGAATAATGTGGCCGAGTACGAAGCGCTTATTGTTGGTCTTGAAATTGCTCTCGAAATGCGCATTGATCCACTAAGAGTATTTGGGGATTCTCAATTGATCGTGAGACAAATAAATGGGGAATACGAAGTGAAGAATCCCGGTTTGATACCTCTACACCAGAAGGCAAATGAACTTATTTGTCAATTCTACCAAATAAAGGTCAACCATGTCTCAAGATCGGAGAATGCAAAGGCGGATGCCTTGGCAAAGTTAGCAGCATCGTTAACACTTCCCGATGAACGGGAGATCCAAGTTACTATTGGTGAACGACATTTGCTTGCACCGGTATCAGAACGAGTAAGCCCAACCGAAGAAGTTAGTGTTGTTACAGTCTATGAAATTGATGAAGAGCTAGATTGGAGACAACCGATGATTGACTATTTGAAGCATGGGGTTTTACCCGAGGATGCAAAAAAGAAAGTAGATGTTAAAAAACGAGCTCCAAGATTTCATTTGCAAAATGATACGCTATACCGAAGGGCTTTTGATGGAATGTTACTTAGGTGTTTGTCAAAAGAAGAAGCTAAGTACATCCTTTTGGAGACTCATGCTGGGGTATGTGGAGCACATCAAGCGGGTCCCAAATTAGCCGATCAAGTTAAGAGGTTAGGATATTATTGGCCATCTATGGTGAAGGACGCAATAAGTTTTGCAAAGGCATGTCATGCATGCCAGATCCATTCCGATTTTATTCACCAACCACCCCAACTTCTCCATCCAACTATTTTATCATGGCCATTTAATGCATGGGGCCTTGATGTGGTAGGGCCCATCAATCCATCATCCTCTCGAGGTCACCGATATATTTTGGCTGCAACTGATTATTTCTCTAAATGGGCTGAGGCTTTACCATTAAGAGTGGTGGGGGCAAAAGAGGTAGCAAACTTCATAAGGATTCAACTAATCTACCGATTTGGAGTCCCTGCGAAAATCATTTCAGACAACGCTTTGTACTTCAAGAATCAAATGATGGTGAAATTAGCTGAAAAGTTTGGATTCAAACACAGTTTTTCATCAAGCTATAATCCATCTTCAAATGGCCAAGCCGAAGCGTTCAACAAGGTTCTCTCAAAAATTTTAAAAAAGATGGTTTCGAAATCAAAAAGAGATTGGCATGAGCGTCTACTTGAGGCCTTGTGGGCATACCGGACAACGGTACGAACATCAACTGGGTGCACACCATACAATCTTGTTTTTGGCTCTGAGGCGGTATTGCCACTTGAAGTACAACTACCATCTCTAAGGGTCGCAGTGCAACTTACTGATCCGGAGGAGAATACCAAGGTCCGTTTAGCCGAGCTCGAGGCTCTAGATGAACGGAGATTGTCGGCACAACAGAGGCTCGAGATATATAAAGCTCAAATAGCTGGGGCATTCAACAAGAGAGTTAAATTCCGATCATTTTCGGTTGGAGATCTGGTACTTACAATAAGGCGTCCAATTGTCATAAACCGAAAGTCGCAAGGAAAATTTGAGCCAAAGTGGGAAAGCCCATATGTCATCACCAAGGTCTTTTCCAAAGGCGCGTATGAGCTCTCAAGTGTGGATGTTGGTGTCATGTATGCTTGTGTGAATGGAAAATTTGTCAAGAAGTTCTTTACTTAGAGTTTTATTCTCGATGTAAGAACTACGTGAAGACTTGATGCCGTTTATCGGCTACGTAGGAAATTTGGTAGAAAAAGACTACCGAATCCAGTCGCACGGAAAAAAATCATTATTATCTTTTTATGCAAATGATAGTCTAGATAATCCGGAAAACCCTTCATAGAAGGTGGGTTCGGATTATTTCAGGTGATGCATATGAAAAGATTTAAAAAAAAAAAATCAAATGGGTTCACCAAGAACTACGAACGGCTTGATCCCTCACAAAGGGGGTACGTAGGCAATCTAGCTAGTCTAGATGCAGCCACACACACAAACAAAAAAAAAAGAAGAAAAAAAAAGAGTATTATCCTCTTGTCTCTTTGAAAGGTATTTTGAGAAATATTTTAATTTTTTATGTGACTACACATATCGTCCAAGATTGTATATGTTATGTAAGCTTGAATCATCTCTAAAATGTCCATCAAAATGATCCCACTTTGAAGACAAGAAAAATGCTTTAGTAAACATGCATTCGTGAATCAAAATTACGAGCATCGAACTTTGAACGCGTTTGATAGGACTCACACGCGCAAAGTTCGGGGGCAACTATTGAAGGATAACATTTTACAAATCTTATCACTCATCATCTAACATAAAATGAATTTTAAACTATGGTTTAAAATTGAGGCTTATTATAAAAATTTACATGCTAAAAAGTCTAAATAATGTTTATAGGTGGTTTACACCATTTTAGACTTTAAACTCTCAGCCTCGTCAAGTTTGATTAGTGGAAAATGTCAGATTTTAAGAGGAATTGAGTTTCATAAAAAAAAAATAAAAATAAAAAAATCAAGAGATATGGTTATTATGAATGTTAAATGACCTCAATTAATTTTAAATTGACACCATTAACTTGGATTCACCGTTTCTTTTTCTAATTCAATTCTATTTCCATTTAAAGTTGAGTGATATATTACTAATTAAGAGGCATTTAGTGCCCTTTAAATGGTAGTGCACAGCTACGTTTCTCTCAAAATCAACTCTGCTTGGAATTCAATACAAAAAAGGGAGGTGGCATTTTCTTTAAAGAAAGGAAATTATGAGCCATAATTTAGAGAAAAATCAAACGGCCGAATGAAATAATGGTGGTGGCCATTAAATAGGATCAGTAAATTGCATAAGTTACCTTTTCAAAACTCTCACCAGCCTCTGTCCGTTAAATTTCAACATTCTCTTATAAATACATATACATATGGGGGAATGAAAATCGGTTTTTATTTTAAAACCACATAACAAAATATATTCAAGAGAGAAAGACTGAAGAGTGGCTGGAGAGCACACAATCGAAGGACAAGAAAAGTGCATAGAAGAAAGGAGAAGATAATCAGACAAGCAGACTTTGAAAACTCAAGTTCCCGCAACAAGCAAATCGGTCTTCAACCTCTAAGATTTAGTTAAGGTAAAATCCTCATGTAATGGTTGTTGTATTCTTTTCTTTTTCAGATTCAAGTCGGGGTTGTTCTCGATTGCGTAAAGGCTCTCCATCAAAGTATATGTTGCAAAAGATCTGAAGCAGAATTATGGTTGTAATATATGCATAAGTTTCAACAAATCCGGACGAAGCCCATGATGCACAATTCGATCCCGTCATTCCTCCTGCAAAAGGGAGTTATTTGCTGGTTATACTTATGAAAATTGAAGTCACGTCATGCTGCTGCTCGCAAGAGAAAGGGCGGCGATAAACACCATCAAAAGTTGTGGAAGTATGAGGGAAGAAGAAACGAAGTGTATGGTGATCTTGTGTTCTTCTATGTTCGGGCATAGTTCGATCAAAAGTCTGGATTCACCAGGTTCGTTTTGTAGGAATCCGAAACTCCATAACGCAAGACGTTTCAAGTTCAAAAAAGAGAGGGATACGGGTGTAGGCGTACTCCACTTGCAAAGTCATCCTTCAACCGCAAAATCATATCATACAAAAAAGATCTATTCGGTCGATAAGGAGGTCAGGAAAATTGTGAGTTCATGGAGAAATATGTCCAGCCCGGATTACTTTGGTAGTCATCATCCTCTACCTCAACTTCAACAATAAACTTCATGTTCCTCTGATGGTCATCTTACAAACCAGTTACATATCTCCTCTACCAAGCTCGAACCAATCTATCTCCTCTACCAAGCTCGAACCAATCTATCTCCTCTACCAAGCTCGAACCAATCTGCCGGCGCCGTCAGCATGTGCGGAGTACAACTCAGTCTCAATCTTGTCAATGATCAAAATCTATAGTACCAACTACGAGCACGGCCCTAACTCCTCCTTGTTTCTCCTGGCGTCTTCAACGAAAAGCTTTTGTAGGCATTGGATTTCCCGATCTTTGAAAAATACAGATGATGCTCAGTTTGAGTGCATGAATTGAATACTTTTGGAGATAAGAGGGGAATTTTTTTTATTGCTCCAGAGTTCATACAGCAAATACAAGATCAAGGCAAATGTGCAAGTACATAGACAAGAAGGATACACAAAGAAAAAATAAAAAAGCGAGGACGAAGTAATAAGTTGGGCGTGCGTTTTTTTTCATCGAGAAAAGGGATAGAAGAATTAATTATTTCATGCAAAAAAAAATGCATGAAAAGATCCTATACAAAGAGGATGGTAAAAGCAAAGTTGAGTTCCAAAAAACTTCAAAGAAAATGCCAGTAAACTAAAGAAAGCAAAAATAGTCAAATTAAGTGGGTTTGACTAAAATAAAGTCATGCCAGTAAATATCACAAGCAATGGGGCCTCAACGCTTTCTCAAGCTCAACAAAATTATACAAAAGGGTAGCTGGCAAGCCTGTATTCAACAACAAAAACCAAACCAATTAGATCGAAGATGAAGTGAAGACTCTTAGTCGGAATGGAGAGGATCTCACATATACCAAATAAAATAGATTAATTTGGAAATGAAGCCCATAAACGAACTGAAAATGGTTAGCCTTTGCCGCGAAATCCATACGTGATCAGACAGAGTGTAAATGAGGAAAAAGTTCCTAATCAAACTAGATCAAATAAAAGCCGTTATTTTGCCAGAGGATGGGAAAGCTACAAGCACAAATACAAAATTCAAATTATGGTCCAAAGATGTCAAAGATCATCCAAAGAAGGTGCAAGAATGTTCTTAACAAGCTGCATAAGAAAATTGTGAATAAAGGAAGGCCCACCAGTTGAATAAAGAGGAGTCAAACACTCCAAAGGAAAAATATAAAATATAGAGCAACACTAATATTCTGGTTGATATGAAGAACAAAAGTTGACATTATTTTGTCTATAACTCTTGATCAATCTACAAAGATCTCTTCTAGATTATGTTCATGTGTACTTCCACGTCTCCAATGAAACCCATAGGGAAATGCAAAAAAACCCGTAGCAAGTGCAAGATCGTTTGAATTCAACTTCGACAATTCAACGCTTTAAGCAAAGAACGAAAGAAGAAATGCGATACAATCGCAATAGGGCAGAACTACGTGTGATTTGATCTTCACCAAGGAGTACGTAGGAAATTCGATTTAATAAATAATCGAATTCAATCACAAACTTCAAATACGTCAAAGTTGGATTGTTGAGTAAAGAAGGATGAACTACGGTGACTTGATTCCGTCTCAAACGGATACGTAGGAAGCTCGGTATAAAGCAAGACGCTCATTGAGTTCGGTCACACCCACAACTCCAAGATTTGTTAAAATTGAGAACTACGTCTGACTTGATTCCGTTGAAACGGATACGTAGGAAACTCGTCGAGTTCAGTCATACCCTAAACAAAAAAAAAAGAAAGTAGTAGAATTTCTCACACGCAAATGATAGTCGGATAATTTGGAAAACCCTTCATAGAAGGTGGGTCCGAGTGATTCCGGTGATGCGTGAAAAGGGAGAAATGCAAGTGATAACTGATGCGGGTTTTAGACAACCCTTCAGAGAAGGCGTGTTTGGATCCGACCTATGATACATGAAAATCAAAGTCCGCAAAGGTATCTCTATGAACTACGTAAGGCTTGATCCTTCTGTGGGAAGGTACGTAGGCAACCCGTCGGGTGCAGCCCAAATACTCAAGGAAAATTCAAGAGGTCGTCCAAAGTGTAATCAGTATTATTTTGGAATCGTGAGGATAAAACGAATAAGGGTCGAACTTTAATAAACATATTTCAAATGAAATGTGTTACGTAATTTTATTTTCTTGTAATATTTTTGCCTAACAGTATGAATCTTGCTATCATCAAAGCCTTCATTTGCTCCCAAGTATGGATCTCTGGATCTAGTGTTCGTCTTCTATCTTTGAGGAGGTGATCCCACCAAACTAGGGCATATCCTTGGAATTACAATGCAGCAAGTTGGACCTTCCTTTGATAACTAAAAGTATGGCAATACCAAATTTGTTCAATGATAGTTTCCTATTTCATGTAAACGTCCGGATCTACTTTGCCCTCAAAACTCAGAATCTTGACCTTCACTTTGCCCATTTCGTTGTTGTCTTGGTAGGGTCTATAGGGTTCCAAGTCTTGACTTCTCCTAGGACGAGGATTGCATCTAGGATAAACACTCCACCTGCCGTTAACATTCTCCTCCTCTATTTCTTGAAATTCATAAACAACGTTTGCAGTGTTAGGTGCATGGAAATTCGGATTTGGATAGTCGTACCTGACCCTTGAGGGTGTCTTGGATATGGGGCTAGAGGTATGGGAGGGTTTCGTGAGCTTTCACCCATCTCAGAGGTAAATCTCGGGTGTAATCTCGAGTTGGGTTCTAGAGTTTGGGCCGAGATTTATTCTCTGGGGCAAGTTTCCAAATTGCACCTTTTCGGTTAATGTCGTAAGGGATGCCATGATTTGCTTCATAATGTATTGGTTTAGGGGACTCGTGGAGTCACTCCGCTGTGAGCCTCCTGGGCTGTTAGACATCCTGCACAATCACACAAAGGAACAACAAACGCATGGTGTGAGTAAAAACAAGGGTTTCTTACTTGTTTTCTCTCGCACTCCCCCTCTGTTGTGAATCATAAGCTAATTTGATGTAATTTCCTTGGATGGATTAATGCTCCTTTACCAATCAATGCACTAGCTTCCACTAGAACTTCCTTGGATCCCTCAAGTAGTCAACTTGTGTTCAGAAGAAAGGTTCTTGTGTTGAAAGATAGTAAAAGGATTCCTGCCGTAGGTCTCTTCGCACAATGATACAAGGATAGAAAGAATATTGCAAGTATGACACAAATAGTATGATATAAAGTATAGATACTAACTAACACACCCAAAGAATCCGAGTCAATGTGTTTAGATTAGAAGAGAGGCAAGAAAAAGGCACATACAAGATTAACAAGAGAGCTTTACTTACCTCGCACTTGAGAAAACTGGATTGAGAGTTGGCCGGTTAGGGTTAAGGCTCGACAGTAGCAAATCTCGGGTGTTTCAGGGAAATATTGGGCGAGATTTAGGTATGAACAAGCCGAGATTTGTCAAAAGGCAAGGTTTTTGTAATGCAAACTGGTTGAGGCTCGGGGTAAGCTTCTTCTTTGTTGCCTTCATATTATATATACTCTTGAATCGCATTAACTCTTGTCCGAACGGCCTCACCGAAACTTTAGGTTATAATCGATGATATAATACAAAGGTGAAGTCAAGAAAGGACCTTTGATGTTGTATGTACGTGATTGCAAGGTATAAGATGTAGATACTGTTGTTGAATAATAGATATTATTGCACCTTAGTGAAGATATTCGGATGCTCTTGAAGATAAGATAAGATTTTATCTACTAGATACAATCTCAATAAAATATATCCAAATGTCTCTTTCCTTTCCTTTGCAGCTTGATATGATCTCCCCCTTGAAGATGTCTTCCAAATATAACGTTGGATCTGATTGGATTTGGCGAGAATAATCACGATCTTGCGGTTACACCAAAACTCGGGTGATCCTTCAGGAATCTCGGCCGATTTTTAGGCCGAGATTGTCTCTGTAGTGGAATCTCATGGGAGGTTACAAGGGTTTCAAGGTATTGGATGACTTGTGTTTGGCTAAGGCTTTCTCTCTTTCCAGTAGACACAAGACAACACATGTTAAGCTCAAATAATCTCGAAAGAGATGGGAAACACAAAAGACTCAATTTTTTATGTGACTAAAAGAAGATTCAAATAAAAGATCAGACCTTTGGTGGATGTTTGGACTTCAATCAGTTAGCTCTGATACCACTTTGATGCGTGGTGAAAGCCGCAGTTTCCCGATCTAGGTTGAAAGTCCTCAAATCGTCAACATAATATAAATCTCGGATGAATTAATGAAATCTCGGGCAAGATTTAATGAAGAACAAACCTAGATTTATCAGAATTCAGAATGCGGAATAATGAATGATATGGAAAGATAATAAGATGATAATTTGGAATTATAAATGATAACTATAGGAAGATAAGACTATTATAAGACTTGCAAATAACCTTGACCAATTATGTATCAAAACCCAATACAAATAATTACCTTTCATCCTTCCTTCTTTAACCTTTCATAAGCTTCTAAATATAACAAGCACAAGGAGGAAGTAGTCTGACTTGTAGCACCAACCTTAGAAAAAATTAACATGATCTTGTGATTGGTCCTTGTATGAGGGGGCCGAGAATGGTCCCACATCAAGAGTACTTCGTCCGACCAAATATGATGTTAAAGAGGCAAAAACCCGGATATCTGTGTTTCAATGCTTAGTACGAGAAATGACCGACGAGGATGTTGCCAACTCAATGTCTATGGTTTTTTGAGTTTGGTTTCTATTCTAGAACATAGTTTGTATTAAAAAAAACATAATTAGAAGAAGAAATTCTTGATGGGTACCTTCAATTTTGTAACACCCCAAGTTTTAGAAACTCGAAGGGTTACGGGATAAGACCTCACAATGGGTTCTGACCCTCAGACTAGCAACGACACAACTGATCTTTCAACAAGACACAAATAAATGAAAACCAAAACTTATTATAAAAGCAAAGGTTTAAACAAAGGGAAGTGTAAAAGGCTCGCAGACGAGTTCAAAACAAAGGAAAAATAACAACAAAAATATAAACCCGATCTCGTCCTATAATGTACGGAACCCCGACATACCACACCGTCCGTATCACTCACCAACATCCCTAACCCGCGGAACATCTACAACATCAGTATAAACCGTTAGCTATCATTCTAGATATCAGAAAGATAGTGAAGGCACAAACACACATAGGGTAATATAAACATATAGCATGCTCATACTCAAATGGTTATTATCTTTCCTTACGTTATCCATTACTAATTCAACTTCTTTTGTCACACGAGAATCTCCTAAAACTCGCCTCCGCTTCCGTCCACTAACAGGAATAGATCAGTACTATTCATTACCTGCGGGCCTGGGTATCAAGAGCACCTCCTAGTCTCCTGTAGACCTAGACAAGTGGTTACCGCCCGATTATCATACACTTAGGCCAATTACGGTTATAAAGGTCAATCCTCATCCAATTATCCGTCATAACAACAACAACAATACAAACAAACCAATACACTCAAACCAATATACGGAATGAAGCTAAGTAAGTCTAGGGGACTTACCTTACTCGAATGTAACTCAAAGGTCAGCAAACAACTCACTTTCCCGCACGAAAGAAGGATGAAAGCCTGCTCAACAAGGTATAACGAATCAGGAACGAAACGGTTGCTAGAAGTCTATAACTTCTAGTATCAATGATCTCTAAGAGAGATCTCCACAAGCTAAGGTTTCAACCTTACTCTTACAGACTAGGAAAGGTCAACAACATCATCATCATAAGCCTAGGGAAAGGATGAGTGAAGTAAGGAAGAAAACAGCTCACCAAAGACGGGGAGACTGCAGGAAAACCGCAGGGGCGGCTGGACAACACCGTAGGAGCGGTAGAACATACAACCGTGGGGCAGCTCTGTGCAGGTGCGGGGGCGGTTTTTGTGACAAAAACTGCATCGGGCCTCCTTTTAACAACAACTCACAACAAGGGCACCAAGGCTCGATTCCTTGATCCAAAAACGTCAAGACTCAACCAAGGGAGCCCGAGAACAACAACAAATCAACAAAGGGAAGGCCAACGAATCAAGGCTCAAACTTGATTGTTGGAGAAGAAGAAAAGGGAGAACGAATGGAGAAAACGAAACAGAAGGGAAAGGCATGCAACAAACCATGAATGTGAGGAAGAACAAAAGAAGGAGGAAACTTACACGTCCAACAAGAGATCACAAGGAAGAAAGGTTGTAGCTCTCGAGGTTGAAGGAAAACGTATGCAAGAAACGGGAAAAAGAAGAGAAAGAGGGAATTTATAGGAAACGGTGGGAAAAGATAGAAGGAAGGACGTTCTAGGGTTAAAAACATCATAGGAAAGCCGACCAATAAGATAGAAGATCGGATCTTCTATCTATGAAAAGAAATAAAAACGGGATAAAAATAGATCGGCGCGATATGGGGCAAAACCGCAGGGGCGGCTCCCTTCACTGTGGCGACGGTGAAGGCCAACACTGGATCTTACATCAAATCCCCATAAAAAGAAGTTTCGTCCTGAAACTTGCAACAACCCAAAAGATTACACAACAACAATACAAAAATACCGAACTCAACTCATGTATTCCCACTCGGGGCACATAACTCAAAACATCACAAAAGCGTGCACAAAACAACAAAGGATACTAAAACTCCAACATCTACGCTATAGGTACTTCCAACTTAGCATAGAACTCCGGATAGTTCCTCTGGATACTATCCTCTGTCTCCCAAGTCGTCTCATTTGCTCTTCGCATCGACCACTGAACCTTCATCATCGGTATGTCCTTCGATCGCAAGTGTCTCGTACTACATTCTAAGACAACTACCAGATGCTCTACGAACGTATGGTCTGGCTCAACCACTAGATCCTCATGACTTACGAAGTGTCTTGGGTCTAGTACGTACTCCTGTAGCTGAGACAGATGGAAGAAGGGGTGAACACCCTCAAGTCTCGGTTGCAAAGCAAGTCTGTATGTTGCCTTTCCAACTCGATCAAGAATCTCGAAAGGTCCAACGTATTTGGGACTCAACTTCCCCTTAACGCTAAAACGTCTGACACCTCGTGTCAGGGACACTCTCAGCCATACTTTAGCTCCAACTCTGAAATCTAGAGGTTTGCGCCTCTTATCTACATAAGACTTCTGGCGACTTTTTGCTGCTAACATCCGCTCTCGGATTACCGCCACTCGAGCCATATCATCTTGTATCTGCTCAAGTGCTACTCTACTAGCACTACTCGACTCATCCCAACATAACGGTGTACGACATCTCTGTCCGTATAAGGCCTCATAAGGAGCCATCTTGATCGAAGCATGCCAACTGTTATTATACGAAAACTCTACTAAGGGAAGGTGATTTTGCCACATATGTCCCCAGTCCAACACACAGGCTCTCAACATATCCTCCGGAGTCTGGATGGTCCGCTCCGACTGACCATCGGTCTGAGGATGAAAAGCGGTCGTGAACTACATACTCGTATTTAGGGTGGCATGCACTTGCTGCCAAAACCTCGAAGTGAACCATCCGTCTTTGTCGGAGACTATCGTCCTATGTACTCCACGAAGTCTCACTATTTGCCTCATGAACTCCTCCTCCAACCGACTTACCGGCCACGTTTCCTTGATAATAATGAAACGTGCGGTCTTCGTCAGTCGATCTACTATAATCCACATAGCATCAAAACCTGAACCCGGTCTCAAACTGGTAACAAAGTTCATCGAGATGTCCTCTCACTTCCACTGAGTGACGGGAAGTGGGTGTAGCTCGCCTCCTGGTCGATGATGCTCAATCTTGACCTGCTGATAGGTCGCACACTAAGCTACATATCTCTCCACATCTGGCTTCAGACCTCTCCACCAGAAAGAGCGTCTGATATCCTAATACATCTCACTCGCATCGGGATACATTGATTAAGGTGTAGAGTGAGCCTCCTATAGGATCCGCTATCTCAACTCTCGACTTGAGGGTACACATTCTTACTCTTGGCATCTCAAAACTCCATCAGCACCAACTGTGAACTGAGGTGCCTCTTCTCGAGAAATCTTGTCTCGTATCCGTGTCAAAGCTGGACAACCCTCCTACTTTTGTCGGATTTCAACCAACAAATCAAGTAACACCTCCAAGGTGGATAAATGGCTGTCGGAATCCGAAAAGTGGACATCCATCTCTAGCCATGCCAAATCTTGTTGTAGTTGTGGTTGAGCTGTCAACCGGGCGATCTCCATCTCCTAGGGAGTATTCCTACTAAGGGCATCAACTACCACATTCGCCTTGCCCGGGTGGTATAAGATCTCAAGATCAAAATCCTTGATCAACTCCAACCATCTCATTTGGCAGTTATTCAATTCCCGCTGAGTGAATATGTACTTCAGACTCTTATGGTTTGTGAAAATCTGACACGTAGCTCCGTACTGATAATGCCTCCAAATCTTCAAAGCATGAACAACACCAACTAACTCGAGATCATGGGTAGGGTAATTCTCCTCATACGTCTTCAGCTGTCTTGACGCGTATGCTATGAACATACCCCTATACATCAAAACACATCTCAAGCCGAGCTTGAATGCATCGCTATAAACCACAAAGTCCTTAATGCCCTCTGACTGAGTTAAGATAAAAGCGGAGGTCATCCTCCTCTTCAGTTCCTCAAAACTCTGCAGGCACGGCTCGGACCACACGAATCTCGTAGTCAAGTGAATGGTTGGACGATAGCTGAAAAGCCCTCCACAAAGCGACAGTAGTATCCTGCCAATCCTAGGAAGATGCGTACCTCCTTTATGTTCCTAGGAGGCGGCCAAGATGCTACAGACTCGATCTTCGCCGGATCTACCTTGATCCCTTCTGCGGAAACAATGTGACCAAGAAAGGCCACCTCAAACATCCAAAAGTAACACTTAGAGAGCCTAGCGTATATCCTGCAGAACTTGGAGTACGATCCTTAAGTGTTCTGCATGCTCCTCTCTGCTACGAGAGTATATCAAAATATCATCGATGAAGACAACCACGAACTGGTATAGAAAATCGATGAAGATGTTTTTCATCAACTCCATGAATAAGGAGGGCGCATTCGTAAGCCCGAAAGGCATCACTACAAACTCGTAGTGGTCGTATTTGGGCTGAAATGCCGTCTTGGCTATGTCCTACTCTCTCACCCTCAGTTGGTGATATCCGATCTCAAATCGATCCTTGAAAACACTGAAGCTCCATGCAGCTGGTCCAACAGATTGTCAATATGGGCAATGGGTACATATTCTTGATTGTCACCTTGTTAAGATCTCAATAGTCAATACATAACCTCATCGACCCATCTTTCTTCCTAACGAAGAGTACTGGTGCTCCCCAATGAGATACACTAGGGCGGACGAAGCCCTTCTTTGCTAACTCCTCGAGTTGCTTCTTAAGGTCAATCATCACTATTGGCGCCATATATGCGGTAAGGAGCCTTCAAGATCGGTCTCGTCCCGACTCTAGATCAATACCAAAGTCTACACTCCTTTGTGGAGGTCAACCCGATGGCTCTTAAAAAACCTCGGTAAACTCGCTTGCTACCGGAATCTCCTCTAACGCTAGACTCGTACTATCCTTCATGACATAGCACCATAAAGCCTCGCAACCCTGATCGATAAGTCTCGCAGCTTGCACTGCACTGATGATTGTAATGGTCTTCCCGAGATCCCATCCTCGGAAAATCTCTACATGGCCTGAATCTATAGTAACCGTCATTGTCCTCTTGCCAATATTCAACACAACCTAATGTCTATCAATCCAATCCATGCCCAGAATAACTTCTTCATGTACTAAGTACATGACGAAGAAGTCAGCTGGCCAATCGCGACCTCCCAATCTAATAGGGCAATCGTGAACCTTTTGTGTACCTCTAATCTTACCCTCATCGGGTAATCCTATAAAAAAGGGTCTCCCCTCTACGGAACTAAGGTCAATCTATCTACACATGCATCATATATAAAAGAATGCGTAGCACCGGTATTGAAAAGAACTCTGACATAAAAACCATTAATGCGAATGGCACATATGGTCACTGGAGCGGTCGGCTCCACTACGCTCCTCAACTCATAAAATCCGGCTGAGGCATCTCTAGTATTTTACGTACCACCAACTCGTCCTCTACCTCTTTGTCCCTGAGCGGAACCCTGAGGAGTAGTAAAACCAACAGCTCGCTGCTGCTGCTGATACTGAGGTCTTTGTCCACCTCCTGTAACGCTAGCAGGTGAAGATCCCTGTTGAGATAGCGCCTTGCCTTGACGGCAAAACGCAGCTTTGTGTCCTGGCTTGCCACAAGAAAAGCAAGTCACTACATTTTACTTAAAATCAGCTCGAATGTGCCGCAGTTATGACACTACCGTCCTCTGTCGAAACTCTGCATCGTCTGCTAGAAACCAAAGCGTCCCGGCATCTGACTACGCCCGAACCCATCTGCTCCAACTCCAATACTGGCAGGTCCAGTCCTCTGCCTCTTCTCAGGACCTCCTACTTGAGAAGCTCACCTCTAACCCAATCGGTCTCTCTCATAAGAAGATACTCTATCATGATAGTCCGTCAAGGAGTCACAACAGAAACCAACAAGGTAAGAGCGTGTATACTCTCTCAATCTCCGAGAGGAAAGATACACATATTGATCCTAGGGTGGTGCAAAAAGACCCAGCAAGGACAACTCCTCTTGAAACTTGCTAACGATCTTAGCAATAGACAGATCCTCGAATCCAACCTTGAGGAAATCTTGAAGTTGATCCCTCCTCATCGTTGCATGACAGTAGCGATCCCTGATCACCGCCTTCATCTGCTCGTAACTCGTGGCCTTACTGCGAGCAGTCCTCCACCAAGAATGAGCCTGATCCTTCATCTATGTATGTGTTATGTCGACTCGACATTCTTCTAGGCAATCGATCGCCTCCATAGCAGAATCCAACTATCCTAGCCACATCTCCACCTCTAATCCAGTCTTTCCCATGAAAGAAGGAGCCTTCAGCTGGTTGAAAGCCTTCAACCAACAATCCGGCCTCGGCTCTCTCGCCTAGGCTGGAACTCTAGCAAGCTCAGCAGCTCTAGCAGGCGCAACAATAACCTGCGTAAATCTCCACGAAACCTCAGCTGATCTCGCGGGTACTGGCGGTGCTGGTGCAGGTCCTCCAGTTCTAACAGCGTCCTCAAATCTTTGTACGTAGTCACAATATACAAAATCTCCGATGGATACTCGACCGGACTCGGTCGACTATGCTCTCTGTGCTCCAGAGCTAGCGACAGTCCCGTTCCTAGATTCGAGAACAACGCTCTCAACAACTTCCTCGACGAACGCCTCAGCGATAGGTGGATCAACAATTGGGGCTTGGCCCCGACCTCTAGCTAGTGGAGGTCTTTCTGCACGTCCTTGTCCACGGATGGCAGGTGGAAGAGGTGGTCGATCCCTTCCACGCCCTATAGCAGATGTAGCTCTAGTACGCACCATCTACGGTAGGGATTAATATATATATATATATATATATATATATATATATATATATATATATATATATATATATATATATATATATATATATATATATATATATATATATATATATATATATATATATATATATATATATATATATATATATATGTGTGTGTATATAAGGTCACGCTATCAACTAAAACATAAATCTAGAAAAAGCATATAAAGGCCAACATAAAAGAAAACTAGCTGCTGAGATCCGCGGAGATAGTGGTGGTCGCCCGTACATCTATCCCAGACCGACAATTTTAAAACAAAACCCCCTTTTGAAAACGGAGACCCCTTGCGGGTTCTATTTATTTATCTATTCGACCTTTAGAAGATTTCAAGTGCCATTGTTGTCAACATAGAGCTCTAATACCATATTGTAACACCCTAAGTTTTGGGAACACGAAGCGTTACATGCTAAGACCTCACAATGGGTTCTGATCCTCAGAGTAGCAACGACACAACGGATCTTACAACAAGACACAAATAAATGAAAACCAAAACTTATAATAAAAGCAAAGGTTTAAACAAAGGGAAGCGTAAAAAACTCGCAGCCGAGTTCCAAACAAAGAAAAAACAATAACAGAGATATAAACCCGATCCCGTCCTATAATGTACGGAACCCCGACATACCACACCGTCCGTATCACTCAGCAGCATCCCTAACCTGCGGAACATCTACAACATCGGTATAAACCGTTAGCTATTATTCTAGATATCAAAAAGATAGTGAAGGCACAAACACACATAGGGTAATATAAACATATAGCATGCTCACACTTAAACGGTTATTATCTTTCCTTACGTTATCTATTACTAATTCAACTTCTTTTGTCACACGATAATCTCTCGAAACTCGCCTCCGCTTTCGTCTACCAACAGGAATAGATTAGTATTATCCGTTACGTGCGGGTCCGGATTGCAAGAGCATCTACTAGTCTCCTGTAGAACTGGACGAGTGGTCACCGCTTGGTTATCATACACTTAGGCCAATTACGGTTATAAAGGTCAATCCTTGTCCAATTATCCGTTATAACAACAACAACACAAACATGTCAATACACTCAAACCAATATATGGAATGAAGCCAAGTAAGTCCAGGGGACTTACCTCACTCGAAGGTAACTCAAAGGTCAGCAAACAACTCAGTTTCCCTCAGGAAAGAAGGACGGAAAGCTTGATCAACAAGGCATAACGAATGAGGAATGAAACGGTTGCTAGAAGTCTATAACTTCTAGTCTCAACAATCTCTAAGAGATATCCACAGGGTAAGGACTCAACCTTAGTCTTATAGATCAGGAAAGGTCAACAACATCATCATAAGCCAAGGGAATGGACGAGGGAAGTAAGGAAGAAAATAAGTCACCAAAGACGGGGAGACTGCAGAAAAACTGCAGAGGCGACTGGACAGCACCACAGGGGCGGTAGAACAGACAAACGCGTGGGCAACTTTGTGCAGGCGCGAGGGCGGTTTTTCTAACAGAAACTGCATCGGGCCTCCTTTCGACAACAACTCGCAGCAAGGGCACCAAGGCTCGATTCCTTGATCCAAACACGCCAAGACTCAACCAAGGGAGCCTGAGAACAACAACGAATCAACAAAGGGAAGGCCAACGAATCAAAGCTCAAACTTGATTCTTGGAGAAGAAGAAAAGGGAGAACGAAAGGAGAATACGAAAAAGGAGGGAAAGGCATGCAACAACCCATGAACGTGAGGAAGAAACAAAGAAGGAGGAGACTTACACATCCAACAAGAGATCACAAGGAAGAAAGGTTGTAGCTCTCGAGGTTGAAGGAAAACGTATGCAAGAAACGGGAAAAAGAAGAGAAAGAGGGAATTTATAGGAAACGGTGAGAAAAGATAGAAGGAAGGACGTTCAAGGTTTAAGAACATCATAGGAAAGTCGGCCAATAAGATAGAAGATCGGATCTTCTATCTATGAAAAGAAATAAAAACGGGATAAAAACAGATCGGCGCAATATGGGACAAAACCGCAAGGGCGGTTTGCCCTGCCGCAGGGGCGGCTCCCTTCACCGTGGGGGCGGTGAAGGCCAAAACTGGATCTTACAAATTTCGTTCAAATTCCAAATGTTATTATGGTGATACGAAAATAATCTCCATCATCTTGAAAAATTCAGCTCCCCCTTCCCTTCCCTTGTAATAAAAACCAAACTCGAAACAAGAAGGGAAATAGATTAATAGTTTTCATTTCTCTTATTTGGAAGTTAAAAACTTTTTTTATGATGATTACAAAATTCACAATGCGTAATAACTGGAATTTTTGCTTGTTGAAATTATCTTTTGTTGGGATTCCATCAAGGACCAACTTTCATAGAAACTTTATTTATTTTAGGCATTATGTTGATCTCACAAATCCAAATTTTATCCAAGGCTACCCCACATTCCATTCTTGGATCATTTTTATTGCATATTTAGTCGAGTATCATCCTTCGTCACTAGTTGCCCAATATAATCTATCTCTTATATTATTTTTGCGAAGGTTATAGTTTTTTTTTCCCGATAATGTTACTTGGTAGTAGAGTATCTAGTCGGTTTACGAGTTGCTGATTCAATCTCTTATCTGTGATATACATATTGGTTAGGTATGTAGAGATTATTAAAGCTTTGTTACTCGCAATGTCTTGAGTGGTTTTTCAGTAATTCATCCGCCTTTCCAAAATCTTATCGTTTTTCCATCTCCCACTCGTCATCTAAGACCATTCTCGAAATCTTCTCTTAATTTTACTAATTTCTTCTATTGCCAAGATGTATTTTTACCACATTTGTAGTTTCAGAGGCATGTGCCTTTTAGGTATTTTTCTTCGACTATTCTGACCCAAATAGTATCCGGATTAACCGTGATTTTCCATAATAGTTTCATTTGTAATGCTATGTTCATATTTTCTGCTTTACTGATTCCAGTTCCTCCTAGAGTTCTCGGTTTACATGTTTTTTTCCCAAAGGGTCAACGAATGGAAATTAGGTCCCTTATTCCAAAAGAAGTTTTTGTTAATTTGGTCTAGTTCATGATGAATGCTTGCACGAAGCATGAATGTTTGCATAAGGTAGCTTGATTTGGCATTAAGATTTGTTTTTATTAGCGTTGTTCTTCCGTCCTGTGAAAGAGACGATACTTTCCATTTTATAAGTTGTTGTTTTGATTTTAGGATTACGAAATTAAAGATATTCTTATTAACTATAATATGACTTTCAATATATTATTCTAAACTAGTTTATAACCCGCACCTTGGGTATATTTATATATTGGATGTTTTAATAATATGTCACAAGCTAGTATATATGATGATAAAATATTTGCAAATAAAGAAGTGACTCAATATTTAGACTTTAATTTAATTCTTATACAACATACCCTTTTTTAAGCTTATAAATAAATTACCCTAATTATGCTCATGCATATCAATTTTGTTGCAAAAAAATGTAGGCATTACAAATGAGTAAGGCACTAAAAGTTCGTGAAGAAAGATTCAAATTTTAAATATGAAAATTAAAATAATATTTAAGATTAGTATTATAATGAGTGATTAATTTATAATCACGAAACGTCTAGTTAAAACTAGCTAATATTTCTTAAAAAAGTTACAAATTACCTATATTATAATTTGGATATTTAATATTCAACTAAATTTGCGCATATATTATAAAACCGGAACCATAACAAAATTGATTACTCGAATGAGATTACACATGTGGATGATTTAAGAAAATAAAAATAAAATAAAAAATGAATATTAAAAAAAAGGTAACCAATTTTTTTAGTCGAATCAGAATCAAAAAAAATGAAGAAGCAATTTTTAACAGTAACGAATCTGAATTTAAAAAAAGAAATAAAAACTTGTAAAAAACGAATATGAAAAATAAAAAAGAGAATTTTATTTAAAAAATAAATATGTATAATAATAATAAAATTGAATTTGAATGAATTTTTTTTAACAATAATGAAAGATTTTACAATGGAATATGAATAAAATACGAATTACAAATTATAACAGTAAAAATCCTAATCAAAATATATAAAAAATTGTAAAAAACCTAATATGAATATAAAAAAGAAAATATTTTTAAAAAAATATACTAAATCTATATAGAAAAATTCGATTCCGAATTTTTTTAAAAAAAGTAACATAAGATTTGCAATAGAAATTTTTAAAAACTGAATAAAAAATATCCCCAAAACTAAAGAATATTTCTTATGAAAGCTAATAAATTTGAAATCCATATATGAATAAAATAAATTGTTAATTTAAAATTTTTAATTTAGATGTTAGCTAATAAACAAACCCGCACCTAAAATATCTATTTTAATTAATTTAGTATTTTCAATTAGAGTAAATTACACAAAACCACCCGTTATTTGCCCAATTTTTCACAAAACCACTCGTTATTTTACAATTTTCATTTAACCACCCTTTATTTGGGTTCCGTTAGCATTTCACCACCCTCAACCCTTTCCGTCCAAAGTTATGTTTGTGGGTCCCATTATTCATCAAAAAATAACAAAAAAAAGAGAGAAGAAAGATAAGAATTGAAAAATAAGTATAAAAATAAGAGTATATGGCAAATAATAACCACTTTCCATTTCTTCCTCATGTGTACTTCACGCCAGAATGAAAAAAGTTGAAGAAGATGGCTGCAATTTAGGATTTTGCTATTCAATAGACATTGAAGAAGGTTAGGGCTCATACACACATTCAAGGAAAGATAAGAACATTCACTAACCTTTGAAGAGTAAAAAGTATAAATGGATAGGAATTACCTCTATCTCCATCAATGTCTTCTTCAATGTATGTTGAAACCCTAAATTGCAGCCATGTTGTTCAATTTTTTAGATCTAACGTCAATTACAAAGAGAGGGAAGAAATGGTACTATCTCACATCTACTCTTCTTTTTTATCTTTCTTTTTCCCTTATTATCTTTCTTCTCTTTTTTTTTTGGTTAATTTTGATGAGATATTAGGCCCACAAACAGATTTTTGGACGGAAAAGGGTTGAGGGTGGTTAAATGCTAACGGAACCCAAATAAAGGGTGGTTAAATGAAAAGTGAAATATAAAGGGTGATTTTGTGAACAATAGGGTAAATAACGGGTGGTTTTGTGTAATTTACTCTTTCAATTAAGTTGTTAGTTAGTAAAATTTATACTCCAATATAATATTTTAAAATAAAATTAATTAGGAATAAGCAAAAGACTGTTTTTGGTTTAAAAAAGATATTACATACAATATATAATGAATGAACATAATTAAAATGTATTAAAAAGATTATTGTTAGAAGATTTGTAAAATATATAAAATGATCTTGAGTTGGTATAGATGGTTGTAGATTTGGTAACAAACAAAATAGTAATGTTATAACCGTAAGATAGTGAACTTGATGACATTGGCAGGATGAGATGATAAAATATTTTAATTTTGAATTAAAATTGTAATTAAAATATGACAAATTTATAATTAAAATATGACAAATCCGTAATTATTTGTCCAAAAAACCCTATGTGCATGGTTAACGGGTTGACATGTGGACTAAGAAAGTTGTGTTTTAGTAGTATATATAGATTAGAGAATATGTTGATGGCAAGATGCGGCATGGATTCTTCAAGCTACCAACAATCATTTTCGTCCTTCCGCTAAAAATTCTTATCATAAATCCAAAAGCAAGAATACACCACAACAAAGGTAGCAATCGTACCTGACAATTGTTTTTTTTTCCTTTGACATATTCTTTTTTATTTGTCTTTTTGCTTTTTCTTCTAGAAAATGGATGGTTAATTATTGGTTCAACTTCTTGGAATTCTTGCAGATCTATTTGCCTCATGTCTGTTGTTTATTTATTTTCGGTGCTCTTGTAGATCTTTACAAGAAGTTTTTTTGTGTTGTATTCTTGCTTTAGGAGGGTTTAGTTACCTCGAATGACTCATTTATAAATAAAAAAATGTCTTTTTTATCAAATAAAGCAAGGGATACTCGTATTCTTTTTCTAAAAAGATATATAAATGAATATCGTGTGCAATGTGTGTGAGAAAAACGGTAGTAAGTGAATGTGCACCCATAGCTGGTCCACTAAAACGACCAACTTGGCAACTTGCTGCCTAAATAAGCTTTTAGATGTCTTTGTTCAAGTCTATCTAATTTTCTTCTTCAGTTCTTCTAATTATCTTTCTCCCTCCACTACTGCAAATCTTGTTCTAATAATTTATGTTCTCACAGCTACTGCCTTCCTTTCATTCTACAATCTCTCCTCTCTCAACCTTCTTCTATTTCAACTTACTTCTCGCAAAGGTACGATATTCAGTTTTTTTAATATATAGTTTGAATTTACACAGCTAAGTCTTTTTTGTGTTCTAGCTTGCAGCTCCATGTGGTTCATACAATCGTACCTGACAAATTTTTTTTTTCTTTGACCTATTCTTTTCTATTAGTTTTTGTGCTTTTTCTTCTAAGAAAATGGATGGTTAATTATTGCTTCAAATTCTTGGAATTATTGCAGATCTGTTTGCCTTTTCGTTTTTGTTTTCATGTCTGTTGTTTTTGTTTTGGGTTCTTGCAGATCTTTACATGAAGTTTTTTTGCGGTGTATTTTTGCTTTTGGATTTCTGATCAGAATTTTTAGGGGATGGACGAAAATGATTGTGATCTGGTTTTGGATTTGCAGATTTGTTTCATTTATAGATGTGCTTAAAAGTTGCTACCATTTGGTTACAGATCTGGCTTTTGGGTTAAGACATTTTTATTGTGTATAAGTACATATGATAGTTTTGATTGGCTTTGTGTGAGGAACCCTAATTTAAGGTTGCCTTTGTGTAGTTTACACTATGGCTGCTACTACAAAAGGGGCGGCAGATGTAGTCATTAATGTTGGTATCGACGAAGCCGGAGCGGAGAAGAAGACAACCCAGTTAAGCATCAGCAAGAAGATGGAAGCCGTGATTGACCAATTCTTCAACGGTCCAGAGCTGGCGAAAATGTTATGTCAAGCCTCCTTTGCAGCTATTTTCGCGACTCCTGTAATCTACCACAACCAAATGATTCCTGGAGGATATTGCTTGGCCATTAGCCTTCTTCTCTTTCTAGGGTTTCTGACTTTTTTTTTTGAAGTTTTAAGTATATATATATGGAGAAAGGAGGTACAGAGATAGAGTTACAAAATACAAGAATCAAGGGGAGCAGAGGGAAAGTCATGAGATACAGAACATATGAAGAAGAGAAGAGAGGATGGTTAGATGAGATGAATTCCTAGGAGCCGAGCCCAAGAGACAGACGAGGGGGAGCGGTTGCGCCATTTGAGGGAGGCATGAAGTTTGACCGCAGAGATGATGTTGTTGGCGCAGACGATGGGAGTGGTAAACTGGTTGTTGAAGACGAGGTTGTTCCGAGAGATCCAAATGAAGTAGATGTAGGCTGTGATAGTGGAGAGACGGATATTTTTGAGCAGGTCGTTGTCCGGTGGGTTGGCATTCAAGATCCAGGACCAAATATCGTCATGGTAGGGGTACGGGGGGTGAAGCCTGGTCCAACGGGAGATGATGTCCAGGACCAGGCTGGAATAGTTACAGGAGTTCCAGAGATGGGGGATGGTTTCAGGGTGGAGACCGCAGAGCCTACATGTTTCATGCAGGACAAGGTTCCACATTGAGAGTTTAGTGAGGGTAGGGAGCTTATGGTGGAAGGCAATCCACGAGATGAAACTACACTTGGGAATGTTTAGGCCGGTCCAGATATGACCAATGTTGGCGGACCTGATGGGGAGGGTAGGTTGTCTGAAGAAGTTATAGGCTTGTGTGGTTTTGAAGGCAGTAGAGGGGTTGAGGAAGGGGAAAGGGGGGCCAGTACGGGAGGAGAGCATAATTTCGTCCCTGACCTTGAGGATCATGCTCCAGGAGTGGCTGAAGCGATGATTGTCAACCACGTTCCAGATAGAGTGCCTCTTGAGTGGGTTACTTCGAATCCAGGCGCACCAGATGTTAGGTGAATCAAGGGAGATCTCAAAGAGCAGCTTAGAGATGCAGGCCTTGTTCCAGGAAAGGAGCTCCTTGAAGCCAAGACCACCGGAGGACAGCGGGGTGCAGATGGTATTCCAAGCGATGAGAGCACGGCTACTGCAATCAGTACCGGACCAGAGGAAGGACCTGAGAAGGCCTTCGATCTTGTTCAGGACGGAGGAGGGGAGGAGGTAAACGGCACTCCAGTAGTTTTGTATAGCAAAGAGGATGGAGGTAATGATCTGCATACGCCCAGCGTAGGACAGGTTCCTGGAGTGCCAGGAGTTTATTTTGGATGTAATTTTGTGGATCAGGGGTTGGAAGTCACGGACATTGAGTTTTTTGCTGCCGATAGGGACGCCAAGGTACATGAAGGGAAGGGAGCCCAAGGGAAGGTTGAGGTCAGCAGAGAAGCGAATTTTGTCGGCATGGGGGAGGCCACCAAGGAAAATGTGGGACTTGTTGGAATTGATCATCAGCCCAGAGAGGGAACCAAAAGCATCAAGAGTGTTTTTTAAAATGGAGATAGAAGTACAGTCAGCCCTGCAAAAGAGAAGCAAATCGTCAGCAAAACATAGGTGGGTGAGGGATGGGTTGTGGCATCTGGGGTGGTGGTTGAAGTCGGGATTGGAGGTAGCTTTTTGGATCATGAGGGAGAGGGCTTCAATGCACAAAACAAAGAGAGGAGGGGAGAGGGGACAGCCTTGTCGGAGCCCACGCGACCCTTTGAAGAACCCCTTCAAGGTCCCATTAAGGTTCAGTGAATAGGTAGCCGTAGAGATGCATTGATTGATAAGGTTGATGAAGGTCGTGGGGAACCCGAACATAGCAAGGCAGTGCAGGACGAAATCATGTTCAATGGTGTCAAAAGCCTTGGAAATGTCGACCTTGAGGGCACATCTAGGTGAGATGTGGGAATGGTTGTATCTCCTGAAGATCTCCTGGGATAATAGGATATTGTGCTTAATCGAACGCCCCTTAACGAATGCACTTTGATAGTTTCCGATTATGGATGGGAGGACGGCGTTAAGCCTTGAGGCCAGCATTTTTGCAATAGTTTTGTATGTTACATTGCAGCAGGAGATCGGGCGATAGTGGGAGGGGAGGGTAGGGCTAGGGTTTTTTGCAATTAGCGTGAGAGAGGTATGGTTGATCTGTTTGAGGAGCCGACCCGACCGGAAGAAATCCAGGATTGCCTTGGAGAAGTCAGCACCAGAAACGGCCCATGAGGATTTGAAAAAGTGTGAGTTGTATCCGTCGGGCCCAGGGGCCTTGTTGATGCCCATATTGAAAACGGTGGACTTGACCTCATCGGCAGTGTAGGGCAGGTTAAGGAGAAGGAGATCAGGGTCAGCAAGAGTTGTACCAGGGGTGAAAGGCGGCAAGGGAGGTCTTGGTGAGAGGGAGAAGGTGAGAATGGAGGAGAAGTGGTTAATGAGGGTGGAGGCAATGGTTGATGGGTCGTGGGAAAGGGAGTTGAGTGGGGTAGTAATAGAGGTGATGGAGTTGGCACATCGACGGGTTTGGATGGATTTAAAAAAGTAGGCAGTACATTGGTCCCCATAGGATGCCCAACGAGCCTTGGACAGTTGAGCGAGATTTTCATGGAGGCGGTTGAGGAAAGTAGTATGGGAGGAGAGAGTGGACCGCTCAGCACGCAGGAGATCGCGGTCCAAGGGATTGCCCTGGAGTTCCTGTTGAAGGGCAGTGAGTCTTGCTTTAGAGTCATTGATGCTGGAGTAGAGGTCTTCAATTTTTTGGCTTGGGAACTTCTTGATCAAAGGTTTGATGGCTTTAAGCTTCGAGTGCAGTTGGTGCATCGGATGACCATAAAGAGGAGTGCACCACACGTCCTTGATAGTGTTGAGAAAGCATTCATGGCTGGCCCAGGTGTTATTAAACCGGAATTGAGGTTTGGGTGTAGGGTTTTTTGGGTTGAGGGATAGGATAGAGGGCGAGTGGTCCGATAGGTAGGGGATGTCAAAAAACGCAGAAGAGTTGCTGAAGGAGGAGAGCCAACCCTCTTTGACAACAATACGATCGAGCTTGCACCGGATGGGATTATCGTCCTGCTTGTTAAACCAAGTGAAGCTGCTACCGGAGGCTGGGTGATCCGACAGGTCATTGGACCTGAAGCAGTCGGCCAGCTCAGTAGAAGCTTGGGAAAAGGGGTGACCGGCGTTAGTAAGTTTCTCATCAGGAGAAAGGGTCACGTTGAAGTCTCCGATCAAGACCCAAGGGGAGGGGTTGAGGAGATTCAAGGTAGAAATGGAGTCCCAAAGGCTAGTTCGATCATTGGGAAGGTTATTTGCGTAAATGAAGGTGCAGTTAAGGGGAGGGTTGTGGTTGGGAGCGTTATTATGTGGAGGGGAAACGTGACAGTGGATGAGTTGGTTAGTGGTAAGGAAGGGATCGACGTGGATGGAGGTAGGGTTCCACCAGAGCCAGATCCGGCAGTTGTGGGCGTGGGCAATATTGGAAACATGCTTCCAACCAGGGAGGAGGCAATGGGAGAGAGAGGCCATCTTAGGCTTGCTAAGCCGGGTTTCAAGGATGGCAATGAGGTTCAGGGAGTGTCGCTTGACAAGGTTCCGGATGGCCTTTTGTTTGTTCGGATGGTTGAGGCCACGGATATTCCACGCACCAATGTGTGCAATCATTTAGGTTGTGGGGTGGGTACCAAACAATCCTTGATTATTGGTAGGGAAGAAGAGGGTGGGTTGGCATGTTTAACAGGAGTTAAGCTACCATCAGGGGTGGTGGTGGGAGTGATGGATGTGTTGTTAGGGGAAACAGAAGGGAGAGTACATGGGGGGGAAGTAATAGAAGCTGGAAGGGAAGAGGGAGTGGCTTCGGCAGTCGAGATAGAGGTGAGGATGGCTTGTTCATGAGGGGGGGGTTGGGTAGTGGTACGGGGTTCAGGGTGGGGGCGAATTTGTATTGGAAGTCGATGAGAGTCATCTGGAGTTGGAAGAAGGGGTTCCCGAAGGGACTGGGGTGGAGTGGGACGTGAATTACGTCTTTTGTAGTGGATGAATGCCTGAGGGAGGGGGCAGCGGTTGTGGGGGAGGGTGTAGGGTTAGCCTGGCACTTGTGACCGAAGGTGAGACAAATAGGGCAGTGTGGAGGGATCCAATCGTAGGATATTTTTTGGGTGATAGTCTCACTTCCTGGGCCTTTCAAGATCACTTCGCGGAGTAAGGGTTTAGAAGCATGAACATCAACAAGGATGCGGGCATAGCCAAGTCTTTCGTGGAAGGCCGAGTTGGAGTCAGTAAGAAGAGGGGTTCCAATGGCGGAACCGATCTTGGCGAGCATGCCAGGCGACCAGAAGCGGAAATCAAGATCATGTAGGGTAGCCCAAATGGGGATGGAAGAGAGGCTGGAGTAGTCAAGCTTGATACCATGGTACCAACGTTTAAGCAGGAGGGTTGAGGAACCATTAAGGATCCATGGGCTACCAAGAAGAATGGTATTGAGGTCCGATTCAGACTCGAAATGGAAGATGAATATTCCCGCATCGTTCCGAAGAGTTTTTGGCTGTTTGATTGAGTTCCAGGCAAGGGAGGAGAAGGAAGACATCTTGGCGAAAGGAATCGGCCGGCCTACAGGGAAGCCTATAAGCGTCAGCCTCCATTTGTTGATGGTGTCAGCGACGTCATCCAAGGTGAAGGGGATAATCCCATCCTCGAGCCCCGGGACATAGGGTAAAGGGACATGCTTTAAGGTGGCCGCTTTCTGGATTAGGTCGCAGTACGAGGTGGAATGTGGAGGGTTTTTTGGTGGGTCAGGCGGCAGTGTTGGGAGTAACTGCTCAGTAGGCGAAGGGTTGGAGTGAGAGGGAACGTGGGGAAGGTCATGTGAAGGGGAGTGAGGTGGGACCATCTGCATGCTGGGGAGTAAATGAACAGCATGCATGCATTTGGAGGAAGTTGAACCGTTTACAGAGGGTTCGGCATTGTTGAGGATGGGAGGAGGCGGGGGGCCATCGTGGGGCATGCCGGAGGAGGAACCCAGGGAAGCGTGGGTTAGGTCAGGGCACTGCATAGAGACAGGGGTTGATGCAGCAGGGACTGGGGCAGGGGTAGTAGCGGGAGGTGAGGACGGGGGGTTGGCAGTGTGGAGAGAGGTGGTTGCTGAAAAGGGGAGAGGGGGGAAGAGCACCTCCGATGTGATAGGTGGGGGTGCAGGCAGGTTGTTTGCGAGGCGGTGGTTGTTTGAGCGGATGAGCTCCTCAGGGATGCTTTCGAAGGGACTGGAAGGGGAAGGGGAAGGACTTGCTGGTGGTTTGGGTTTGGTGGTTGACGAAGATGGTGGGGCAAGGTCGGAGAGCTTGATTGACAGTTTGCGAGAACGTTTAGAGCCACCCATGGCGGAAGGCCAGGGCAGGGGGCGGGTGGCAGGGGTGGGCAGGGCTGGGGCGGGAGGCGCGTTGGGGCGCGTTCTCCAGAACTAACTAATATCTTGTGTTGGTGGGCAGGGTTTCTGACTTTGTTTCTTGCAATCTCCTTCCGAAAGGCGTTTCCCAAGGCTGCAGGGATTCTAGCGCTATTGGGGTCTGCTTTTGTTGTTTCCACTGTTCCCATTATCACCGCTGGTGTTCTTCCTGATCATCTCCTCTTCGTCTCTCTTTTCTTTCTTATACTTCTACTCCTCATCGTTCTCGGCTTGTTGTGGCTTCATGTTCATCTTATCAGACAACACCTATTGTCCTCCTTTCATCAAGTTAATCAAGTTAAGGCCATGAAAATTGAAACTCCTTCAATTCATCATCATTCCACAATATATGCTTCTGAGGAAGAAATCTCAGTCGATGAGACACCAGTAAACAACAGTCAACCTGATACTCTTATGAATGAGCTGAAATTGAACTCCGAAGATGTAAAAGAAGAGGTCGAATACTGGAACTCGGCTGTTGTTTGTTTCGTCGCAGGTGGAAATCCATCATTTAAGGCTATGGAATCTTTCTTGAAAAGGGTTTGGGGTGAGAATGAGATTGACAGAATCTCCATGCGACCAGGTGGCATCTTCATTGTTAGATTCCATGATTATTCTCAAGGCTTGAAGGCTGTAGATAAATATGTTGTGTTTCGCGGAAAGCCCGTCGTCGTCAAACTATGGGAACCGAATCTTGTATTGAAAAAGGAGGAAATATCAGCTACAGTTCCGGTTTGGATCCAACTCCGCGGGCTTGACTTAAAGTTCTGGGGATCCGATTGTCTCAACAAGATTGCTGGCCTTGTTGGCAAACCCGTCAGATTTGACAGGGTAACTAGTCACAAGGAGAGGCTCAACTTTGCTAGAGTCCTAGTCGAAATCAAGGTAAACCAAACACTCCCTAACTGCATTTGCTTTCAAGATGAGGCAGGTTGTGAGATAGCTCAAAATGTGGTCTATGAGTGGAAGCCTTATTTTTGTGACTATTGTAAAAACTTTGGGCACCAAGTTACTGATGATTGTAGAAGAAGAGGAACAAGCGTCAACAAAATATGGGTTGTCAAAAGTAATGCTACTCCAGTTGTGGCGGCCGGCGACGGAAACTGAGTTGAAGTCGGAATCTCTTGATAGCTATCTAGGGTTCGCCATTTTTGTTGGTGATTGAAGATAATATTGGTGTATATGCAATGCAATGGTGATCAAGTATACTATGTGCCTTAGGTAAGGAAAGCTAGCTCTTTGAAAGTTGCTATATGTATAACTTAGCTTTTTAGCAGTTTTAGTGTAAGGCTAGGAGCCAAGTGAGTGAGAACAATGGTAAGGTGATCGAAGTGGGGATTGAGATACACTTTGTATAGGGAAGCATGCGTGAATGACATACTTACTCGTGTATTGATGATGTCCCATAATCGAGGAAATAGAAAAGTTGATATATAACAAATTAAAGTCATATAAAAAAGTTGATATAAATGTTTTCTATTTTTATTTTTATAATTTTGAAATTATTTCTATTTTCCTTTTAATTTTGTATTTCATATTTATAAATAGTCTACTAATTTTAACTAAGATATAATATTGTCTAAATTATTCTGTTTTTATTGTTCATCTAAAATTATAATAAATAATCTACTAACATTAACTTTAACTATTAGGCTATTTTTATTGTTCATCTAAAATTATAATAAATTTTATGATAAATTTTTAATTACTCTTAGGGTTAATTATTTGAAACCATTATGTTACATCATTATTTTTTTTTATAAATTTTAAAAAAAATTATATATCCATTAAAATTCAAAATTATACCTGTGTCAAGGAACGATGTAACGACCAGTTTTTTTTCGTTACGATTTGATAGGGTTAGATAAGTTTAGGAAACGAATAAAAATTTAGTGAGACTAGGACATACCAATTTATTTATGGAAGTTGTTTAATTAAGTACCTTATTTTAAGTTTCGGGACGAAACTTATTTTAAAGGGGTACTGATGTAATATCCGGAATTTTTATTCCGTGTAATTCCGAATCAAATCGGACTTCGAGCCGTTGGCGGTTTTCCATTCTATCTAGTATTTCTTTCTTCACAAATTTTATCATTTTATGTAGAATTTAATTCACATAAAATGATAGAATTATATCAAACCCTAATTCTTATAATTATTTATCATTTTATGTAGAATTTAATTCACACACTAGTACAAATACCCCTCTAGATCTCGCTTATGTTGGAGCGGTTTGAAAAAACCGTGATCAAAGGAATTTTCGGACCACGGTTATATGTATAACCGAGTTTAATCGATTTTTAATTTTTTTAAAAAATTTTAGACCCCGGTTATATGATTTAACCGGGATATTAAAATTTCGGACCCCGGTTATATTATTAGCCGTGGTGCCACAACGATCCCGGACCCCAGTTTTTGTAATAACCGTGGTAAAAACTAAAAATCCTAATTCAACGCGTCGTTTTGCGCTTAGGAAAACAATGCGCCTGCCTCTCTGTAGTTAGCCCTAACCTATCGATCGATCGGTCCCAACGTAACTCTCCTTCGTGTTAAGGGCAACATCGATCCCAACCATTCGGCGACTAGAGGCAACGACTGGTGGTGGTGACTGGAGGCGGCGACTGGTGGCGGTGAATGGAGACTGCGAGCCTCGACCCCGATTCTCCACCTCGCGATCGACCTCAACTCTCCAACAGGTGACCGGCGATGGGAGCTGCTGTGAATTCAATCATAGTGTAACCGTACGGTATGAAATCCCTATTTGGAGCACTTGTACATGATTTACCAAAAAGATTGTTAATCTATAATTTATCAAGACCTTCGTTGTGATAGCCGAAAAAGACTGACTTATCGACATATTGATGTTGAAACTGATTGCATTCCTCAGGTATAATTATTTGTTAAAATTACATGTAGGTTGTAGAGCATAAGTTAGCGGGAATTTCCAAGTTATTTCAATGGTGTAATTGTGACTGTTTATGACAGGCTAATGGTTCTGCCAGGGTGACCATGGGTGGTACAGTTGTAATTGCTAGAGTGAAGGTATAATGACAAATAGATCAAATTCCTTCCGTTGTATTCAGTTCTATAAGAGGCTCCTTCTATATGATGGCTCTTCATGAGAATATAAGTATCGCTCTCCTATTGTATGACTTCATATTGCAGGATGAACTAGGAAAACTGAGTTCATCTCGACCAGACAAGGGGGAAGATATTTATCTATGTTAATTGCAGCCCAACCGCGTCGCCTGTTTTTGAGGTTGTGCATCTGTCTATGTTGTAATAAGTATCCTGTTGTGAAAGAGTGAAATACTTTTTAAGATTTTTTTGTGAGCTAGACAAACAGGTTCCTTATGATGCATCAACAACCAAATTTATGATGTTCAAACAAACATGAAAATTTTCAAATTCTTCTAGTACTTGATAAATTCATACAGCTTGATTGCCATGTAACTAAACAACCTCATCTCACAATGTCCTTGAATGTAGGGCAGAGGGGGTGAAGAATAGTTGGCGGATCTGTCAGCTTCCCTCGAGCGATGTCTTTTAGGAGGTAGCAGTGGAGCAGGTAAGAAATGTGTATTAGATATACTTAGATTGTTAAACTGATTTCCTTCTTGACGTGTTTGCTTCTCTTTATATCCATTATCTTGAAATGTGTAAGAGGTAAGAAATGTGTAAGAGATAAATATTATACTCTAGAATGTTAGTATATTTCCATTGGTTTCCCTCTTGTTATTGAGTCTATTATCATGTGTATTATAGGTGCTGGCATTGATGCATCGTCCCTGGGCATTGTGAAAGGGAATATCTGTTGGGATCTTTATATCGATGGTCTTGTAATTAGTTCAGATGGAAATCTTCTAGACGCATTAGGTGTTGCCATCAAGGTATCAAATCCATATTTGGGACACCGGTATTTCTCTTCTAACTTTGTATAGCTGCTTAGCATTTACTGATTCATCTCCACTTTTTTAGTCGATGCTAGAGGATAGTTTATACAACAAAGTCATTCTGCAACCAGATTCTCATTGTGGTTTATTTGGTTACCCCTACGATTATATAAAAATTATGTGCACTGTCTGAATTTTCTCTGCGATCAGGTTTTTGATGGGTGGGAGTTGATCAAGGACGTTTGCTTTGTGGAGACAGCAACAAGTTGTGTTATGCAGCTCCTGACCTTTGGGGAGGTTGTGGCCATTGGAAGCAGATCTCCTGAGAAGTTGTTTCGGATACTCAATATGTATGATGCCTTGCAGAAGCTGTTTGTGGATGATGATTCTGGAGAGTTCCTTCACAGAGAAGCAAAAGGCGTATTGGATGGATTAGGGGAGGCTACAATGGGAACATTTACTGAGTTCAAGAAAGTTGTGAAGGGTGAAAATTTAAAGAAGCCTATCATTGGAGCCGAAATTCATCCTTTGGCGAGGTATGTGATGAACTATGTGAAACTTCTTGTAGATTACACTGAAACTGTGAATTTGCTATTTATATATGATGTGGATGAGGAGGAAACTCATACATAGGTTGATGGTGATCAGAACCTTTTGGGAATTTTCCGGTTGGTCGCCGATTGTTGTCTTTGATAGGCTATCTCGAATCAAATCTTAAGCAGAAGGCTAAACTGTATGAGGATAGTGGTATGCAATCTATCTTCCTCATGAACAACAACCTGTATATAGTTCGGAAAGTGAAAGATTCAGATCTTGGCAAGCTTCTTGGGGATGATTGGGTTAGGAAGCGAAGGGGCCTGATTCGAAAGTATGCCACGACTTATCTAAGAGCCTCTTGGGGAAAGTTGTTGTCTTGCTTGAGGGGTGTAGGGGTTGGCGGATCCACCTCTATGTCAAAGACGGTGTTGAAGGAGAGGTTCAAGAGCTTCAATGTTAACTTTGAAGAGATATACAAAAGGTTCCTGATCCTTAACTTAGAACTGAACTTCGAATATCAATATCTAAAAAGGTCCTCCCTGCTTACCGAGCTTTCTTGGGGAGATTCAGGAGTCGGCTAGAGAGTGGAAGACATGCTGGGAGATACATTAAGTACATTGCAGAAGACTTATAGAGATACTTGGGTGATCTATTTGAAGGAAGACTTGTTGTTCTCCATCATGTGAGGCACTAGGTTGCATTGGATGATCTTAATGTTTTGCCTTCTAGGTACGTGCTCTTTCCATGACAGAATGCGATGATATTGCTCATTTGTGTGAAAGGTTAATGCCTCACCTTTAAACAAGCTGCTAATGAGATGTTGGTCAATCTTGCTTTTCTTTTCTTTTGTTTGAATGTTCAGAGAATGGGGATGCAATTTAGATGCTTTAACTTTGCATAATCTGAAACAAGTTAACTTTTTGCCTATATCATGCATCAATGGTAGATCACTCTCATCATCACCACTTCCACCAAGCGTTGGTTATGTATATACAGTCATAAACTAAGAGTTTTAACACACGTATCTTATTGTTAGGTCAAATCTGTTGATATAAAATTCAGTAAAAGGAAAAGTTTATGGAGTCAGCTTCATTCTATTTTTTGTATTATATTATATGCTTAAAGTTCTTTATATAATTAGACGATTCTCATAATTAATTTTGAAACAGAAAGTACACAAATGAAATAGAAGGAATGTCTCAAGAAGAGATGAGAGGTCGAGAGGGAGAGAAGAAGAAACACAAAACTGTGTATTATTTCATCTTGTATATCTACTTAATGTTGCAGGTCACAAACGTGTGTGGACTGAAAAATGTTGATTTAACCCAGGTCTTGTCAAATAAGGAAATGGAGGCATTAAACATGTGGACTGAAAAATGTTGATTACCTAAAGAACAGAGAGAATGACGATGGAGATAACATAATGACGTTGCTTTGTGCCAGAGATCCTTCTAATAGTCTTGTTATTTGCCCTGATAAGCGAAGCAATATTGCCCGTTTTATCAATGAAATCAACAATTATGCACTGTAAGTTCTCTTGCTGAAATGCCTGTTAAGTTACCTATACTGTTTTCAATTGTTTCAACAGTTGTCACAATGAGGAGCAACAATCAGTAGTTTTGACACTATTGAAATGATATTTGGCTTTTGTTGTCAATAGGACTTTGTTGTCCATGTGTTTATATATGAGGGTATCTAGAAGATAGGCTTGAAGTCTCTTACATGAAATTTGATGAACATATGGAATCACAATGTTGTTGGAGATATTGGGGCATATATTGATGAAGCATCACAAGCTGGTATTTACACATAGAAGAAGAGAAATATTGGTTCATGAGAGTTAGAGCTACTGATTTGATGCAAGGAGATAAAAAAAATACTTGATATTGGTTTTACCTATTTTTGTATGTGATGCAGCCAAATATGGGTCAAGGCGGTTGCATGGCAATTGAGGTACTCCTTTGTGGCTTGTATAGCTGCTTGAGTTTGTCATATAAGGCGAGTTGATTATATGATTGAGCAGTGTTGATGTAACCCTATGATTCATTAATCACAAGATAGCTACCAACTTGCTTTGGAACTGGATAAAGCTTGAAAAGACGGTATTTCAAATGGAAAACCTATTGATGTTGTTTCCTCTTTGAAGAGGTAATTGACTAGTATTCAATTCTGACAAAACCGCTATACAAATGTCATTTATAACTAATAGCACTAATGCTAATGCTAATGCTAATGATTGATACTGTTAGTTTTCGTTGTTCTTTCTTATAGATATGAGAGTGCTAGAAGACTCCGAGTTGCTACAATTCATGGAATGGCGAGAATGGCAGCAACAATGGCATCTACTTACAAGCCATATTTAGGTGATGGACTTGGTCCATTATCGGTATGAATGAATGTTACTCTATCTCTGTTGTGAATGTATTTAATGGTGTTTCACTTTCAATGGATAGTAATAGAGCTTTTAATGATCTTGTAGTTCCTTACGAAGGTTAGAATACCACATCCTGGAATAGTTGGTGCGAGATTTGTCATTGATAGGGTGATGCCTTTGATGCTCGGCTGGGTTTTAGGCGGTAACTGGTTATCGTTACTTTTCATTCGGTTATATGTTCAATAGTAAGAAGAAAATAGAAAGGTTTTGATCTTATTTCATGTACAACTCAAACCTCGAAGGAAGGTCCCTATGTTGTAGGCTCTCCGACAAGGTATGCTGTCATGAAAGACATCTATCCAGTTGTTTGCATTTGCTAAATCAGAATACTGATTTTCAAATATTGTTCTGGCAAGCAAATGATCAACTAAGGAGTTGGTTTGAAGATGATGATGCTCTAGAGAGCGCTATAAGGGGCAAGTATGGTCACCGCCTAAGATTTATTCTTCAACACATAGAAACTTGTTGGAAGGAAAAGAAAATCATTCAATGGTATTTGTTCACATGCAGGTGGTTCCTTCTCCCACAAGAAAATACCGCAGGCGCTAATGGACCTATTTTGTTAAGGCAAGAAGAAGACAAGCCTTGCATTATTGGGTAAATATTTAGAACTCCTGTCTAGTTTTCACTCTTTTAAGCACTTGTTTGGTGTTGAATTCATGGAATCGGGAATTAGCTGTAGAATCAGATTCGGTATATGATATGTTCAACTACTCGTTTCTTTTATATAATGTTTAACTTTTATCAATTTTGCTGACATTTTTAATGTCTTGGTGAAATTGTAATTGGAAGCCAACAACAGCTACTCTCACTTAAGAATCTCACATATTTATGACACGGACTTGCATATTGCATAGCATTCACTTTCCATTTTCTATTTTAGTGGATCATATTACGTATGCTCATGAAAGATTAAGGAAAAAAAATCAATCCTAAATGTGCATAAATCCTGATTGACACTCAAAGCCAATCAACAGCTGTCCTAAATGTACATTTAAAATATCGATATGTAAAATTGTTGATATATATTGTTGCTTACTTTTGTTGTTTAATCTTTAACCGTTTAGTACTTTAATGGCTCACCGAAGATGCATGACAATGACCATCTTCATGAACTGCACAAAGTGACTCGAGTTTGTGGAGTCTCTTATTCAAGAATGCATCGACATTGACTAACTTGTCTAGCTTAGTTTTCCATGTAGAGATCATCGGTAAAAAGTATTTGTTATTTTTTGTTAAGATATATAATCTACTTTCAGAACGAAGAACGGTAGAAACTTGGTTTGTTTTTTGATGTTACTTTCCGATTATATGATTGGAATATTAATTACATGATAAGTTTTCTTATTTTCTTATGTATTTTAGCTTAATATTATTTATTTACTGATTAATAATTTCGGTTAAGTACAATACGTATTGTATAATTTAAGCAGGTGCCAAATTAGCTATTTTTCATATTAAAAATAATAAATTACGGTTAAAAAATTACCACGATTTTATGTAGAAATCGGGGAATAAAATTTTAAAAACTGGTTAAAAAATACCCCGGTTATTATACTAAAATAGAGGTCCGTAAATTACCAATCTTTTCTGAAAATTACCCCGTTTTTTAAAAATAACCGGTGTAAAAGTTGAACCCGGTTTTTTAAAATAACCGGGGTCCGAGTTTTACCCCGGTTTTTTGAAATAACCGGGGTCAGACATTTACCCCGCTTATTTTAAAATAACCGGGGTCCGACTTTTACCCCGGTTATTTTAAAAAACCGGGGTCCGACTTTTACCCCGCTTATTAAAAAACCGGGGTCCGAAAATATTAACTCGGTGACATTTACCGGGGTGCGAACCGTCATACCTCGCTCCCGTTAACCACACTTCCTTAACCGGGTTCCCATGTACAAAATAACCGGGGTCTAGGGGTATTTGTACTAGTGACATAAAATGATAGAATTATATCAAACCCTAATTCTTATAATTAATTATTAACGACGACTTTAGGCAGGATCATGACAAGGCTGAGACAAGATCATGACAAGGCTGAGACGAGATCATGACAAAGCTGTGACGAGACACGACAAAGCTGTGACGAGATCACGACAAAGCTATGACGAGATCACGACAAAGCTGAGACGAGGTCATGACGAAACCGACAACTTTGTGACAAGGTCGTGCATGGGCCTGACAAAGCCATGACGAGTTTTTGAAAAGTTTGACAAACTCCAGCCCACTCCTCTTGACCAATTCAACATTCTAGTTTAGCCTTGCTTCAGCCCATCTTTCTCTTACTTCAACCCACTCCTCTCCCTTGCCCTTTTTCTTGTTGAAGACAACAACAGCCCAAGAGAGCCCATCACGTCCAGCAGCAGCCCAAGAGAGCCCAACACGTCCAGCAGCAGCCCAGAAGAGATCAGCACGTCCAGCAGCAGCCCAGGAGCGATCTGCACGTAACAGCAGCCGGTCTTCTATCTCCCATCTCCATGTAACTGCCTGAATTTATACAGACATTTACGCCATTCAGATCCTTTCCATCTTGCAGCCCACACTTGTGCTTCTGTCCAAATTCAGTGAGCCAAAGAGTGCAGAACTTCACCTTCCTCGTCCAAGCAACAAGAGCCCAAGACAGTAGCCATCGCCTGATCATTTCTGGGTTGATCGAACTTCTCTTTGTGCCAGCACTCAGCAGACGTGTGCGCACCACTGTCCCGACATCGAGTAGTCAACAAAGACCCTCCTACATCAACCTAACGCCCCAGTTCGCATATCCTCAACCTGCACTACAACCTCGTGAATCCAGCCAGAAGAGGAGACCCTACCAGTCATACCCATGAGATCAATTGTGTCTAGTCGGATCCCTTGCCTAGTCGGATTTGACTATAAACGCAAGTAAGAGCTCTCCCTTCTTTAGCCATCTAATCTTGAAAGTAGAACATGGAGTCACTTCTTCCTTTCTACTCTAGTACAAACAGTGGGCAAAGGGGACGCAATTGACAGTCTACTCAATCATAGAAGGAGATCAGACCTTGGTGCCGGACTGTAGTGCTCTACTTTGCTTCCAATCCTAGGTAAGCAAGCTCTTGCCTTGGCCTTTAGACTCATTTCGTAATAGGACTGAATTCTGGATGTAAAAGTAGGGTAGAATATATTGTAATGTTGTTGGTGAACTTAGAACCTTAGACCAGTAGAAAGTTTGATTAGAAAGGGGTGTCAAAAATATTAGAAACAAGTCTACTGTCAATTAATGGTGTTTTCTTCAGTTTTGGAAGTTAGAAACTGTCAATATTGTATACCAATGTTAAGGAGTTATACGGAAGATCCACCGTTGAAATTTGATAGATCATAGATGGTTATATGTAGTTTACTGTGTCAAAATTTGAGGATAAATGAACAGTCTGATTAGAAGTTATAAGGTTCCAAAGTAGGGGAGTTGAGCTGTTTTTCCAGCAGTAAAATTTGACTAAGTATAGAAAAGTTTAAGTGTTGTAATCAACTTTAAAGATTTTTATAGAAGTGATAGTTGAACAGTTTTACGAAATTCTTGCTCCTATGAGTAGTTTGGATATCTTAAATGACCTAAGGAATTATTTCGGAATTTTTATAAGTTTATTCTAGTTTCATATCTGAAGCTGAAGTTGGACCTTAGTGACTTTACGGGAAATAGAAAAGTGTGTAGTTTCTCTAGTTTTTACCTAAAATCATCCTAGAGAGTAGGATAGGGCTTTTTAGTCTCAAATAAGAGTTTAAGCATAAATTTTGTGATTTTTGGGAAGTTTCGGGACCAAGGGTAAAATAGTCAGTTTACCTTAAATGAGTATTGTAATAGTTTTTGTTCAAATAGGATCTTACATCTTAGGAGTTTTAGACTTCTAAGTACCTAGGAAATGTGTTGACCCACTTGCCTCCTTTGACAGGCAACCGAGTTCCTACAGTTACCGATTGAGTTGTGATTAAGAGAGTTGAGATTTGATTCTGGTAAGTCCACGGACTTACTTAGCTAGCTTCTTGTATGAGTGTAATGTGTATGAGTGGTGTTTGTTAGTTATGATAAACAACGAAACCGGATTAAGCCGACTTTATTATTTACGTAATTGACCCTAATGTATGATAACGGGTCGTGACATCATTTGCCTAGCTCTTGCGAGAGTCTAGGAGGTTCCCTGCGACCAGCCCAGTCAGGTAGACGGTCAGATGCATTAGTACCATTCCTCGTTGGTAAACGGGGACAAGGGCGAGGTTTGGGAATCCCTCGTGTCACAAAATAAGTATCATTAGTAATAACCTATCACCTGATTAAAGATAATAAAAGGATTGAGTGTTGCATGTTGATTGTGTATGTGTGTTTGTGCTTTTACCTTTATACTTATGCATAGAATGTTAGCTAACGGTTTCATACCGCTTGTAGATGGCTTGCAGGTTAAGACAGTTGTAGAGAGATCCGGAGGAAATGGTCAGCCGGGTCCACGTACTCATTTAGTTGGGGACGGGGATGTCTTCTATTCTTCATATGCGTCGTTTTAGTACCTTTGCTTTGTAAGGCTGATACATATTCTTCATGTATATATTGTTTAAAGTTTTCAAATGTTTTAAATACTTTTGTGCCTTGTTATAAGATCCTAGTAAAATTGTTGTCAAACTAAGGTCGGGACCCATTGTGAGGTCCTAACCAGTAGCTCTTCGAGTTCTCAGAATTTGGGGTGTTACAACGAGAACTAAACTAGTAGGCTAATTATATTGGATCGTATACTGGACTTATAATTTATTTTTTTTATTTTACCATTTTACCCTTTCATATTTGACTATAAAAATATTACTTGATTAATGAAATAAACAAGTCTTGTCGTCAATGACGGATGGTCCTCTTTCTTTTAAAACTCTACGGCTTTGTTTGATAATCCTTATATCTCCAACCATTCCCCATCCATATTGGCCTTGGCTAATAAAAACCGACCCCCTAAACCTCAATTTCGATTCAATAACTCTTGGGTCAATCATGAAAACTTCATTGGGATCATTGCTGAGATCTGAAACAAACCTATGTATGGTCACTCCATTTACCAAATTGCTTCCAAGTTGAAGGCTATTAAATCCTCCCTAAAGAAATTCTCTAGCTCCAAGATTGAAGATCTATATGCTTCTATTAACAACCTCAAGTCAAATCTTTCCTCCATCCAGAATGACCTACAATCTCAACCCCTGGACCATCATCTCATCAATGTTGAGCGTTCTACCATTACAAACCTTTCCACGCTCCTGGATCGTATCAATTCGGATCTTGCACAGCTTTCTAAAGCCAATTGGTTCAAGTTTGGCGATCAATGCTCTTCTTTCTTCTTCTTCAAAAGCATTAAAATGCGAAGGGGAGCTAATAATATCACCTTTATTACAACTACTTCCATTTCTATCTCTCATGACCCGACCACCATTTCCAACTCCCTTGTGACCTACTTCTCCTCCATTCTTAACCCTCCGCCGCCCCTTCCCGTTACTTTCAATATCACTAGACTGAATGATGATGATATTCTGGCTATCAATAAACCGTTTACCTTGGATGACATCAAGAGTACCATTTTTAATATGGATGACAACAAGGCTCCTGGGCCCGATGTTTTTAGCGCCCTCTTCTTTAAGGCATCTTGGACCGTTACTGGGTTGGATCTCTCCAATGCCATCATGGACTTCTTCCATACTGGTAACCTTCTCAAGCAGCTAAACCATACCTCTCTAACCCTCATTGCCAAGAAACCTAATCCGTCTTTACCCTCTGATTTCCATCCTATTGTCTGATGCAATGTCGCATACAAATTTATTGCCAAATTGCTGGCATCCAAGATCAACTCCATTTTGCCTTCCATCATTGGCTACTATCAAAGCGCCTTTGTGAAGGGTAGGTCTATAAAACACAACATCTTGGTTTGCCAGGAGCTTTTCAGAAAATACAACCAAGCCCAAATATCCCCCAGATGTGCCCTCAAAATTGACATCTCCAAAGCTTTCGACACTATCGAACAAAGCTTCATCTTTCACTATCTTACCCTTTTCGGGTTCCCCCTTCATTTCATCAACCTAGTCAAGAAATGCATCACTACTGCAACCTTTTCTATCACTGTCAATGAAACTCTCAAAGAAGCCACCCTCAACCTTCGTCATTGCTATTGAAGTGCTCTCTTCCATGACCCACCCTAACCCACCTATGTTTTGCTGATGATTTGTTTCTTTTGTGCAAGGCTGACACAACTTCCATTTCTATTCTTAAGAATACCCTTGACGTCTTTGGCTCCTACTCTGGACTGAAGATGAACATTAATAAGTCATCCATCTTCCTGGATGGCATCCCTCCACCTGACCGATCCATCATTGTTGTTAACTTTGGGCTTCTTCCCTTTCATTTACCTTGGTGTTCCCATCAGTAGCAAGTGTCTCAATGTTCGTGACTATCAACCTCTCATTCATAAGATCACCTCTAAAATCAACTCATGGCACGCTAGAAATCTCTCCTACGCTGGTAGAAAGCAAGTGATCTCCTCCATTCTATTTGCTATGCAGAATTACTGGCGTGTTGTCTACCTTATACCTACCACTATCATGAAGAAAATCAAAAGCCTTCTAAGATCTTTCCTCTAGTCGGGTACTACTTAAAGCAACCGCGCCCTCGTTTCTTGGAACATTGTCTGCTCTCCCTTGGACACTGGTGGTCTTGGATTCAAGGAACTCTTATCCTGTAATAAAGCATGTATCTCAAAGCTTATCTATGAAATTGATCAGCACATCCCTGATAGCATGAATTATAGTCTATATTTTGGGACCTGTTTAGACGTTTTATCTTCAATAATCTGCATGTTTGAATGTATATTATGTGATTATATCGTCGTTTCATCTACCTTTGCGGGAATCGAGGTCTACACCAAGTTTCGTTGTAATCGTAGGTAAAATGGCACGTTTTGCATCAAAATGGAGCTAAAGGAGCGAAGGAGTCATTGGAGCTACATTCAGGAGCTTAAGGAGGAATCCAGGAAGCATGAAATTGGATTAAAGATTTACTTTGGACCAGATTTGAGAAATTTCACATTCAGATCGGAGTCACCTCGGTCAGCTACAATATCACCTCGACCGAGGTGTTCTTCAGGATCACCTAGACCGATGTGTTCTTCAGGATCACCTAGACCAAGGTGTTCTTCAGGATCACCTAGACCGAGGTGTTCTTCAGTGCCACCTCGACCGAGGTGATTTTCAAGACAGGCTGGACCGAGGCGAATACCCTGACGCGGCGAGATATATTTTATTTGGCTGAGATCTTTTATTTATTGGAAGGAGAGATCTTATATTTTTGGGCTGGATTTCTGGAAGGAAGATCATATATTTAGGAGATCTATTTTAGAGATAAGATATATTTTATTAGGAAATTATCTTTTTAAGATATTATTCTCTTAGGAAGATATTTATTTTAGGAGATATGGATATATTTTATAGGAAATTATCTTTTAAGATATTTCCTATAAAATTATCTTAGGAAGATATTTATTTTAGGAGATATGGATATATTTTATAGAAATTTATCTTTTAAGATATTTCCTATAAAATTATCTTAAAAAGATATTTATTTTAGGAGATATGGATATATTTAATAGGAAAATATCTTTTTAAGATATTTTATCTTTGGAAGATAATTCTCCTATAGAAAGGGTTGTATTTTCTACAATTCAATTATCTTCGGATCACCGAATGCTTAGAGGGCTGATAGCATCCAACAATTAAGGGATTTTCTCCAGAGTTTTGAAGGAAGGAAGATTGAAGATCAATCTAGGAAGGATTGATAGCTTGTTATAGCTTTTTAAGGGGATTTGTAAGACTTTCTTAGATTCTCTTTTGTTGATTTGTCTTGTTGGATTTGTGATCCAAAGAATGCTTATTTGTTTGATATTTATTCGGTTATTGAAGCCTTTTTCTTAAGGTTTTTGTGTTCAAATATTCATTCCATTCCCATATATTTGATTATTGCTTTCATGATGATGAGTGACTAATTTCCTTGTGCGATTCTAGGGTTATTGGCTGAGGGTTGTGGGAAAAACAATGATAGAATAATCTTAATCCCAGTAGGACCTTGAAAGCTCGAGTCTTTATCCTTAACCCTAGAACATTTCGTTCAGTCGATGAACATCTCGGCCGGGGTGGAACTTGACTGACCGAGGTGACTTTTCTAATCCGAAACTGAGAGTTAAGTGTTGGAGTTTGCCAAATCCTATTCTTATTACACCTTTACTGGTTCAATGCACGCCTAGGATGAGACTTACCCGGTAATTCCTTTGTTTGTTTACCCATGATCATAAGTGTAGGTAATAAAGGTTTATCCTTTATTGGGGTTTGAGTGTGCCTTCATTCCATCTTAGTGAGTTAGCCTGAAACTTACCCGGTAAAGGTTGATTCTATTCCCTTAGTTGGTGTGTTGGTTTGAGATTATAATTACTTTCCTTAGTACCTTGAGACTTACCCGGTGATAGGTTCTTTGGCTTAGGATTGTGAGTAGTGAGACTTACCCGGTGATCTATTCCATTTTAGAAATACCTTTCCTTTGCAAAACCTCAGCTTTGTCTGCTTATCTTGAGATCTTAAGTTGGAACCACAACTAGATGCTTTAATCCCTAGAATTTGCATATTTCCTTAATTGACTATATTATCATCTTTGATTGCTTTTGTGGTTAGTTGTAATATTGACTACATATACTGGTTTTGTTTCACCTAAGTCCTTGAGATCGACACCCCGGAATTCTTGCTTTTACTACGATTGACCCGTACACTGCGGGGTTCGCATCCTTGTTATAAGCATACATCTTGGGTTATAAATTAAAGCTTGCACACATCTTTTGGTGCGAACAAGTTTTTGGCGCCGTTGCCGGGGATCGTTCTCGCTTTTTCTACTAATCATTCTACTTGAGTGTTCTTGCAGATTTGTGTTCTTAGGTACACGCGAAGTTCTTGTTCCGGCAACGGAACAGAGTTTCGCCAAAGAACAAGTTTTTTGCGCCGTTGCCGGGGACTTGGTCAAGACCGAGCCGGTTGCGGTAGTCTTTCGGGGAACTTGCCCCTTTAGCTACTAACCACTCTACTTGAGTGACTTTCGCAGGTTCTTTCTTGTAGGTTTATGCGAAGAACCCGCGCTGGGAAGGAAATCGTTCCTTACGATCCCGAACCAGAAAAGACATACAAAAGACGCTTGAAAGAAGCTAAGATGGCCAATCAAGAGAATCGCGATCTTGAAGCCAAATTGAAGGAGGCATTGGAACAACTACGCCTCAATAAAGAAGAACTGCGAATGGAAAAGGAAGAAACTCGCGCAAGGACAGAAGCGATCGAAGCAGATATGGCGACTTTACGGGACCAATATCTACCTCGACCAGATCCAGCTCCTCGACCGAGGCAGGACCCAGCTTCAGTTGCCCCGGCCGAGATACTTCCACCTCGGATGCCAGTCCGAGATGCTCTTTTTGCAGGTATTCCACAGACCCTAGGGCAGAGGATGGACCCCAACCAGCAACTGAGGCGTCCAGGAGTCAACCTAGGTGATCCAGCGGAGCATGATTATGAGCTTCGACCGCAAGTTCTTTCCATGATTCGCCAATGCCAATTTGGAGGGCTAGAGAGGGAATCTCCACATCAACATCTACAAAACTATGAGATCTTGATGGAGACCTTGAGACCTTCAAGGCTGGAAAACAACAATTACAAGCTAAGGCCTTTCTATTTCTCTTTGAAAGATAGGACGCTTACTTGGTATCAATCTCTCCCTCCCGGAAAAATCAACACTTAAGAGGAGATGACGATGGAGTTCTTGACTAAATTCTTTCCCCCCTCTATGACCGCTGAAATGAGAGGAAAAATCAATGCATTCATCATGAAGGACAAGGAGAGTTTGTCCAAGTCATGGGAGAAATTTAAAGACATCCTTTTGGATTGCCCACATCATGGGATTCCAAAGATAGAGTTGTTGGAGATATACTTCAAGGGACTGGACGGAAACACCCAGTTCAACCTTCAATTACTATTCGCCGGCACGTTCATGGACATGCCGATTGACGAAGCTTGGGAGTTCATAGAGAAACAAGCTTTGCACATGGAAAAATACTCCCATCAAGGAGCTGAAGGTGGAGTTAAAAGAGTCAACTTCCAAGAAGCTCCGTCAAATAATGATCAACTCACCTCTTTAAAGAATGATGTGAAGCAATTGAAAGACCTTTTGGTTGCTCAAACCAAGAAAGAAGAGGAAGGATATCAAAACTCAAGGAACAACAACGGTTACCGGAACAACAATAACGGTTCCCGGAACAACAACTACATCAACAATAGAGAATCCAACAACAATAGAGAATCCAACAACAATAATTGGAGGCCAAACAATCAAAATTCGGGTAACTCTTACTCTAACTCCAACTCGAACAACTCTTCTAATCCTTTCCTCTCTTCTTCTTCTTCTTCTTCTTCTTCTACTCCATTGAAGAGCCAGGAGCCTAGATCAAGCTTGTCCTAGCCGGAAAAGAAAGATGCAATGCTGGAGGCTATCTTGATCAAGCTCAATGCTATGGAGACGTCCATGACTTCATTTTCGAAGACACAAAAAGCCTTAGAACAACAATTCTTTAATAAGGCGAATGAAGCGCCAAGAGATCCAGGGAAGCTTCCAACAAGGACAGAAAGCAACCCTAAAGGACAGATCATGGCAATAACGACGAGAAGTGGACTGAAAACTACAGATCCAGTGCCTCGGTCGATGCCAGTATAGACGAAGAACACCTCCGTCCAGGTACAGTCGAAGAACACTTCGGCCGAGGTGCCGACCAAGGTTGAGCCTCAGAGAGCGTCGGACAAAACTGAAGTTTATGTCCCACCTCCTGCATATAAACTACCACTTCCATTCCCCCAGTCAAGGGCCAGAGCACATCTAGACAAGCATTTTGGTAAGTTCCTTGACATGATGAATAAACTGCATATTAACATCCCTTTCCTTGATGCTATTTTAGGGATGCCCGCCTATGGGAAGTTCTTGAAAGAAATTCTATCAAGGAAGAGGAAGTTGGAAGACTTTGGTGAAGTAAGGATGACATATAAATCCTCGTAGTTCATTCAAATCATGAAGGAGAAGATGCCACCCAAGTTGAGAGATCCCGGCTCATTTTGCATCCCCATTCAAGTTGGGGATGTCACTTGTGAGGCGTTGTGTGATCTAGGAGCCAGCGTGAGCATCATCCCGCTAGAGCTATGTGTGAGGATCAGACTTGGAGAGCCCAAGCCGGTGAATATACGGTTGTACACGGCAGAACGCTCCATTACCCATCCCGTGGGAATTTTGGAAGACGTTCCGGTTAAGTTAGGTAACTTCTATTTACCTATAGACTTTGTTGTGCTTGACATTCCCGCAGATTATCCCGTTCCTATCATTATCGGGAGACAATTTCTAGCAACTTCGGGTCGCAATGTGGATTGTAAGAACGCCAAGTTGCAATTCAACGTTGGCGGTGATCAAGTTGAGTTTACATTGCTTGCGGTAATGAAAGGAGAGCTGTTGGGAGATGATATTTTCAACATCTATGATGAAGAAGAATCAAGAGAATTGGTGAGCTCTATCCTTATTAATGATCCACTTGAGAGAGTTATTAGTTTTAGCTTAATGGAGGAAGGTATAGATGTTTCTTGTGATGCAGATATACGGAGCTTAAAGGCACTGGAAGAAGATCCAGGAGCTAAGATTGAAAAATTAATCCAGGAGAAGAGAATCTCCAGTTTCGGTCCCAGTTGCAGTACCTCGACCGAGGCACTTTTTGGACCAAGCGAGGTGTTCTTGACTAAAGAACATCTCGGTCGGCCTCTCTGGATCTCGACCGAGGTCGAAAGTGAGATGATGTCAACTGAGACTTCTAAAAGTCCAGTTCTTCGATCTAAGTCTACTCCACTGGAAGGAGGAAGCAAAGATCCACCTCGGAAAGCACCCCTAGTTGTGGAGCTTAAACAACTCCCGAGTCACTTGAGGTATGTTTTTCTTGGACCGGATTATACTTATCCCGTCATTGTTAGTGCTTCCCTCTCCGAATCTGAATTATCTAAACTAATGCATGTCCTGAGGAAACATCGAAAGGCTTTGGGTTAAACTATTGATGATCTTATTGGCATTAAGCCTTCTTTCTGCATGCATATAATACTAATGGAGGACGATCATAAGACTTCACGGGAACCTTAAAGACAGTCAAATCCGATCATGAAAGAGGTCGTGAAGAAAGAAATTCTAAAGTTGTTGGATGCAGATATCATATTTCCTATCTCGGACAACAATTGGGTGATCCCAGTGCACGTAGTTCCGAAGAAAGGAGGGATGACCGTTGTGATGAATAAGAACAACGAGTTAATCCCAACTAGGACCGTCACGGGCTAGAGGGTGTGCATCGATTATAGGAAGTTGAACGTGGCCACTCGGAAGGACCATTTTCCACTTCCCTTCATCGATCAATTGCTCGAACGGTTGGCCCAGCATTCACATTTTTGCTATTTAGATAGCTATAGTGGCTTCTTTCAGATTCCTATCCATCCGGATGATCAAGAGAAGACCACTTTCACTTGCCCATGGGGACATTCGCTTATAGGAGGATGCCATTTGGATTATGTAATGCACCCGCTACCTTCCAGCGATGCATGATGGCTATCTTCTCCGAGTATATAGAGGAGATCATGGAGGTATTTATGGATGATTTTTCAGTAAATGGTTCTTCTTTTGATGATTGCCTATCTAACCTTTCTCTAGTGCTACAAAGATGTGAAGACACTAATCTCGTCTTGAATTGGGAGAAGTGTCACTTTATGGTTAATGAAGGCATCGTGCTAGGACACCTCGTTTCCAGTCGAGGTATTGAAGTCGATCGAGCTAAGATCGAGACTATTGAGAAACTTCCTCCCCCTTGTTCTGTTAAGGGTGTGCGGAGTTTTCTCGGGCATGCAGGTTTCTACAGGAGGTTCATCAACGATTTCTCGAAGATCTATAAACCACTAACTAAACTCTTGAATAAAGATGTTGTTTTTGAGTTTTCGTAGGAGTGTCTCGATGCATTCTATAGGATTAAGGAGGCGTTGATCTCCGCTCCCATTATCCAACCTCCGGACTGGACCTTGCCCTTTGAGATCATGTGTGATGCGAGTGATGTGGCGGTAGGAGCAGTGCTTGGACAAAAGAAGGATGGCCGGACCACCGCCATTTACTATGCTAGCAAGACGCTAGACGAAGCCCAGCGTAACTACGCTACCACCGAAAAGGAGCTCTTGGCGGTTGTATATGCTTTTGAGAAATTCCGTTCTTACTTAGTAGGGGCGAAAGTTATTGTTTACACTAACCTTGCAGCTATTCGTTACTTGCTTGCTAAGAAGGATGCCAAGCCACGTCTTATTCGATGGATTCTCTTGCTTCAAGAGTTTGACCTAGAGATCCGCGATAAGAAGGGATCCGAAAACTCTGTTGTGGATCACCTCATCCGGCTACCTTCCTCTTCACGCGAGAAGGACGAACCATCGATAGACGATTCGTTCCCCGATGAGCACTTGCACTTGCTGGAACATTTGATAGACTTCCTTATCTCACCCCATGATGACGGTGAAGTATGGGGTGAGGACACCTTCCAGCATGTTTAGAGACACCGTACGGTCCAGCTAGCGACCGTAAATCAAGCGCTTCTTGGGAGGCAACCCAAGGTATTGCTTTCTTTTCTTCTTTTTCTATCCTAGCTTTAGATAGTTTGTTTTGCTTTGCTTTGCTTTGTTTTTGGCATCCTAGACAAACAACGTGTAATCTCTAAGGAAGGATACAACCCAGGAGCAACACTAGAAGGACAGAAGTTCGAGAGATCGAGAAGACGGAGTTTGACTGAGACACATCTCGGTTGCTGTCACAACACCTCGACCGAGATGATTCTTGAGCAACCGAGGCGACTAGGGTTTATGACGATCCACCTCGGTCCGTATCACCTCGGTCCAGTTGGGACCACCTCGACCGAGGTGACAGCAGTTTCAGAAAAGGGTATAAAAGGGGGTTCGAATTCTCTCTCTTCCCTCTCTCACCTTCTGGACCGCGGCGTACAAAAGCACCTCGTTCCCCGATTCTCGATCGTTTTCGACGATTCTTGCTCCCAATCTGCAAGGAAAGAGTAGAGGATCAGTTTGCAAGCGACAATCAGCAACAAAAACGCTCCAAATCGGCCGAATCTAAGGTAACAAAACCGAAAACTCTAACTTCTCGTCTTTTACCAATTTTGGAAGAAATTGGCTTTGGTTGCCAACCATTCTTGTTGAAAAAGGCTTAAGTACCCCATAGGAACAATTGGTAGTGATATTGGGGGGAAATAAATGGATTTCTGAGAGTTAGAATCAAACAGCGCATCACCTCGGTCTAGTCGACCTGCATCTCGACCGAGGTGTTCTTGAGAATTGTCAGGGCAACTGAGGTGGTCTGACAGTGAGAAAAAAAAAAGAGTTCCAGATCTGATAGGCAGCTTGTTCTGAGGGATAGATCCTCCCCTTCTCCTTCTTCTTCTTCTTCTCGCCGTTCCATACCGGTGATCCATGAGTGTCACCGGGTAGATTATGACCGCATTGCAGCGCGCCTAGTGATTGCGCCGCGGTTCCTAGATGTTGCTGCTTTTGATTGCCTCTACGTAGATGATGACTTGAGGCGGATGATTTCTATGGTAGGGCTGGAGCAGTTTATGGAGATTAGAGCTCCAGCCTACCTCGAGCCCACATTGGAGTTTGTGAGCTCCGTGACTTACTTGCCTACAGAGCAGGCCATCAAGTACCGGTTGCTGAACCGGAACTACATTGTCCCGATGGATCAGTGGCGAGAGATCTTCGGCTTCCCGACCCCCACAGTTTCCGATTTTCCTTCTCGAGTCGTGGATCACGAGTTCTAGGGACAGATAGCTCACGTAGTTGAGCATGCTGACAGGTGGAGACCTGGAGATTCCAGGGAGCGGATCATCTTCCACCTTGACTTTAGACTCGCTCACCGTATTTTTAGTGAGACACTTCTGGCGCGTACTGAGACGCCCCAGAAGATTAGATAGGGTGAGCTTCTGAGTCTATATTGTATGGTTACCGGAGGAGTTCCTGACTTCGGAGTGATGCTGGTTGAGGATCTTCACAAGATTAAGGCGAAGGGGAAGGGAGATATCTGTTGTGGCGGCTTAGTGACTCATCTTGCTACTGTGATGGACCTTGATCTGAGCGCATGTACTATGGTGGCGGCTGCCAAGTCGCTTGGTCTGCAGGAGATGATCACGAGGAGGATCCTGGTTCCTCGTGGACTTACTACGCCATACGTGGCGATGCCTTGGGAGCAAACTGCCCCTCAAGGTATTAGATGGTAGTCTTAGTTTTCGGTTTACGACCCTCAGTACTGGTCCACTGCGTGGATTCCTCTTATTGAGGACGCTAGAGACACAGCAGCAGCAGCCTAGGAGCAGGATGTGGAGGAGGCTGATGATGAGGATGATGGCGGTGCAGCTATGGAGACAGGGATAGATACAGCTGGTTCCAGTATACCAGTCGTCGATCTGGACGACGAGGAGATAGAGGACGAGCCAGCTGCAGCACCAGCACGCCCTGCCAGGCGTAGAGTTCGCAGGTAGAGGGATCCCGTCGCTCACCGCCGGATTGACGATCTGACGGATTAGATGATTGACTCCTACGCAGCCATGACCGTCGATCTAGGCGGACGTTTGGATGACCATCGCCGAGAGATGGATAGCCGGACGCATCAGATACTGGAGAGCCAGTACTATCAGTACCAGATGATGGAGATCCAGTTCCAGCATATGATGGGATATCCATTCGACCCGTCCCAGCATCCGTACATACCATATCCACCACCACCGCTAGCAGATCAGGACTAGATCTTGCAGGGATTTCTTTTCTTTATTTATTATGTAGCTCAGCTTATGTCCGGTGAGTTATTCCTGTTTCCTTAGACTTATCTTGACCCATTGGGACAATATGTCCCAAGTATGGGGTATTTATGTGTATTATTCGACATTATGTATGCTTGTATGACTTGATTCGGATATTTATGATTTTCTTATGCTCTATGTGCTTATCTGAAACTACATGCATGCATACAGGTTATTTGATTGAGAAAAACGTCAAAAACTGGTTAAAGAAAAAAAATTTTATACCTCGACCGAAGTGAGGTGCAGCACCTCGGTTGACTTAGAACATCTCGACCGAGGTGGTTTAACTGAAACAGTTTTCGAAATGATTTTGTGTTTCTTATCTGGATATGACCTCAGTGAAGATTTTGTTTGCAGATTGGTTTTGAAATCTTTATATGTTTGAAAGGTTTTATGATATGTTTAAGTTGCTAAATTGTTTGAAATTTGTGGCATGTTTAATACTTTGTTTTTATCCAAATTATGTTAAATTTGAAGGTTGACACCACATGATGAGTTCTCTCACTTTCTTCCTGGGATGATTAAGGCAATTCACTCTCTTCTCTTCTTCTTCTTGATCATCTTTAGCCCCTCATATACATATTTGCCTCCCTTTACCTATCCGGAAATTTGGAAGAAAGCAAGTGAAAGAAAAGGTTGAGATATTGACTGAAAGTTAGAAAGAAACAAATTGGTTTGGGGAAGTCAATCATGATGATGAGTAACTCGGCACCATTCACATAGCCGGGTGTTTGTGTCTTGCCAAAGTCGGATTGAGCGATATTCCTAACGGGTCATGGTATGTGCATCAAGGGTTTGAGGCATCTCGAGAAATTGATGATTGTTGATTTCCTAGGCTTCGGTTATTGTGCACCTCTGTCCATGCATCCCAAAAAGTAAAAAAGTAAAAATAAGAAAAGCTTATTGGTGGAAGATGTTGAAGTTCAAAGGAAGTGAAGTAAAGATCTTTTTCCCGGATTTTAGCACCACATTCTCTATATACATCCCGCCCTCACACGTTTTTTGACCTTTCATCTGGAAAGCCCTTGAGACCTCGAGCTTGTTGATTGACTTGGTGGTTTAAACTGGATTATACATGATTAATTTTGATAATTATGATTTATTATGCATTCTATCATTTTATGCAAAGATGAACGACTTTCTTATATTTATAAAATGTTTTGATCATATTTTGATTTTAAATTCCATGAAGCATTCTCTTAGAGTGATCTATGATTGGAGCACACCACCAAAAATATTTTGAAATACTTTTCATTGATCTTTATGACTTATAATTCATTCTATCTTGTACTTAAGATTTGGAACTTGCTTGGGGACAAGCAAGGGACAAGAATGGGGTATTTTGATAGCATGAATTATAGTCTATATTTTGGGACCTATTTAGACGTTTTATCTTCAATAATCTGCATGTTTGAATGTATATTATGTGATTATATCGTCGTTTCATCTACCTTTGCGGAAATCGAGGTCTACACCAAGTTTCGTTGTAGTCGTAGGTAAAATGGCACATTTTGCATCAAAATGGAGCTAAAGGAGCGAAGGAGTCATTGGAGCTACATTCAGGAGCTTAAGGAGGAATCCAGGAAGTATGGAATTGGATTAAAGATTTACTTTAGACCAGATTTGAGAGATTTCACATTCAGATCGGAGTCACCTCGGTCAGCTACAGTATCACCTCGACCGAGGTGTTCTTCAGGATCACCTAGACCGAGGTGTTCTTCAGGATCACCTAGATCAAGGTGTTCTTCAGGATCACCTAGACCGAGGTGTTGTTCTTCAGTGTCACCTCGACCGAGGTGATTTTCAAGACAAGCTGGACCGAGGCGAATACCCTGACGCGGCGAGATATATTTTATTTGGCTGAGATCTATTTTTGGAAGGAGAGATCTTATATTTTTGGGCTGGATTTCTGGAAGGAAGATCATATATTTAAGAGATCTATTTTAGAGATAAGATATATTTTATTAGGAAATTATCTTTTTAAGATATTATTATCTTAGGAAGATATTTATTTTAGGAGATATGGATATATTTTATAGGAAATTATCTTTTAAGATATTTCCTATAAAATTATCTTAGAAAGATATTTATTTTAGGAGATATGGATATATTTTATAGGAAATTATTTTTTAAGATATTTCCTATAAAATTATCTTAGGAAGATATTTATTTTAGGAGATATGGATATATTTAATAGGAAATTATCTTTTTAAGATATTTTATCTTTGGAAGATAATTCTCCTATATAAAGGGTTGGATTTTCTACAATTCAATCATCTTCGGATCACCGAATGCTTAGAGGGCTGATAGCATCCAGCAGTTAAGGGATTTTCTCCAGAGTTTTGAAGGAAGGAAGATTGAAGATCAATCTAGGAATGATTGATAGCTTGTTATAGCTTTTTAAGGGGATTTGTAAGACTTTCTTAGATTCCCTTTTGTTGATTTGTCTTGTTGGATTTGTGATCCAAGAGACGCTTATTTGTTTGATATTTGATTCAGTTATTGAAGCCTTTTTCTTAAGGTTTTTGTGTTCAAATATTCATTCCCTTCCCATATATTTGATTATTGCTTTCATGATGATGAGTGGCTAGTTTCCTTGTGCGATTCTAGGGTGATTGGCTGAAGGTTGTGGAAAAAACAATGATAGAATAATCTTAATCCCAGTAGGACCCTGAAAGCTCAAGTCTTTATCCTTAACCCTAGAACATTTCGTTCAGTCGATGAACATCTCGGCCGGGGTGGAACTTGACTGACCGAGGTGACTTTTCTGATCCGAAACTGAGAGTTAAGTGTTGGAGTTTGCCAAATCCTATTCTTATTACACCTTTCTTGGTACAATGCATGCCTAGGATGAGACTTACCCGGTAATTCCTTTGTTTGTTTACCCATGATCATAAGTGTAGGTAATAAAGGTTTATCCTTTATTGGGGTTTGAGTGTGTCTTCATTCCATCTTTGTGAGTTAGCTTAAGACTTACCTGGTAAAGGTTGATTCTATTCCCTTAGTTGATGTGTTGGTTTGAGATTATAATTCCTTTCCTTAGTACCTTGAGACTTACCCGGTGATAGGTTCTTTGGCTTGGGATTGTGAGTAGGGAGACTTACCCGGTGATCTATTCCATTTTAGAAACACCTTCCCTTTGCAAAACCTCAGCTTTGTCTGCTTATCTTGAGATCTTGAGTTGGAACCACAACTAGATGCTTTAATCCCTAAATTTTGCATATTTCCCTAATTTACTATATTATCATCTTTGATTGCTTTAATTGCTTTTGTGGTTAATTGTAATATTGACTACCTATATTGGTTTTGTTTCACCTAAGTCCTTGAGATCGACACCCCGGAATTCTTGATTTTACTACGATTGACCCGTACACTGCGGGTTCGCATCCTTGTTTTAAGCATTCATCTTGGGTTATAAATTTAAAGCTTGCACACACCTTTTAGAGTGAACAATCCCTAATGTCTGAAGGGACTAGATTCGTAGCAACCCCCTCAAGCACCGCTCTATTTGGAATGTTGTTTATAACCATTGTTATAGCAACTCCTGGAGTTCTATCTTGAAAACTAGAGATGAGATCATTGATGCTTTACCAACTGGTAACCCCTCCTCCATCATCTCTCTTCCCAACGGCTCCTTCAAAACTTCATTTGCTTATACCTTCTTCAGATGGTCCACTACCCCTTCCCCTATCCCCAACATCAAACATCTTTGGTATGTCCTGAACCTTCCCAAATGCAACTTCATCTCGTGGATTTCTTTCCATCAGAAGCTTCCCACCCTCTCTAAACTAAGCTCTTGGAACATTACCTATAATGATACCTGTAAGCTTTGTGGCCTCCATCCCGAAGCCATCCCCACCTCTGGAATGCTTGCAGCTATACCAGTCTTGTCCTCGATATTATTTCAAGATGGACTAGACTTCACCATCCCTACCCCTACACCGATGACATGTGGATTTGGATTGTAACCTCAAAGTCCCATCAAGATAATCTCATCTCAAATATCCGCCTTGCCTCCATCACTACCTACCTCTATTACACTTGGAAAGCTCGGAATGATATCGCCTTCAACAATACTTACACATCTCCTCTTGCTTGTGCTCATAGTACCATCAACGCAGTCAAACTCCATGCTTCTTACAAGTGGCGTAACCGCTCCCCTGAGTCTGTCATGTGGGCTCGTACTCTTGGCATTAATCTCCTCTAGCTCTCTTCCCTCCTCTTTGTATTCTTACCTCTCTACTTTTCGCTTTGACTGTCTGTAACTCGGCTTCTCCTATCTTCTTCTTCTCCGTTGTAAATCCCTCTTCTTAATATACGTATCTTTTCAAAAAAACAACAACAAGTCTTTAGTTTACAAATCCTTCTAGGTACCAAACTAGAGATCCTAAACTTACCGAAGCCCTAGAATGTTAGTCTACCGGCGCCCTAGGATGTTAGTCTGCCGGTGTCCTAGGGTAGTTTACCAACGAGATTCGTCCAAAGAATACTAACCAAACAGGAGTCCTACTGTCGCCACACAAACCGACTCCATATTGTCGTCAAACATAACAAAGGGCAATCCAATAACTTTCACTCACGACTCATTGTCTCAAATGAATAAATATATTCAAAGGCAAGTCAAGATGAGCGTAAAAAACCACATAAATTCTTGCACCTACTTCACACGTTCCACCGACCAACTAGTATTCGAGTATACGATCCCTAAAACACAAACCCTAGTTGCGCCGCCATCAGTGCCTGGCGGTGGCGCCTATCATCCCAACCTATAGACGCCCTAGAGCCGAATCTACCGACATGTTGCTCAGCAACCTAACAAAACGGGACCAAAGACCAAAGAAGGGAGGATGGTCCAACAAGTCTTCATTTCATCTCTTCGTATCAACTCCCTAGGAGGTTAATCTTTTTGCTTCATAGGGCTTGACCTACCCTAAGACGCTAATTAACATACGCCCTAGGGCCCGACCTACACTAGGATGCTAATCTACCTGAGTCCTAGGACCCGATTTGCCCTAGGACGCTAATGTACATGCGTCCGAGGGCCAACCAAAACCTACTCTAGGATGCTAATATATTTGCGTCATAGGGCCCGATCTACCCTAGGACGCTAATCTACCCGCGTCCTAGGGCACGACCTACCTTAGTACGATAATCTACCCGTGTCCTAGGACCCGACCTACCCTAGGACGCTAACCTTACCGTGTCCTAGGGCCCGACCTACCTTAGGACGCTAATCTACCCGCATCCTAGAGTCCGACCTACCTTAGGACGTTAATCTACTCGCATCCTAGGATCCGACCTACCTTAGGATGCTAATATACTTGTGTCCTAGCGCTCGACCTACCTTAGGATGTTAATCTTATTGAGTCCTAGGACCCGATATGCCCTAGGACGCTAATGTACCTTCGTTTGAGGGCCTAAAACTTATTCTAGGATGTTAATATGCCTTCATCCTAGGGCCCAAAACCTACCCGAAGATGTTAATGTACATGTGTCCTAGGGCCCAATCTACCTATGACGCTAATTTACTTGCTATGATGATAATTTTTCTTGTGTCTTAGTACTCAACCTACATGTGTCATATCCACACCAACAAAACCAAGACCAATGAAGGGAGGGAGGTCGATCAAGTCATTCGTGCACCTCTTCGTTCCAACAACAATTTTCTCGCACAAGACTGAGTGCAAGTAACGAGGAGCATAAAAAAAACAAAAACCTTCAAGTTTATACCGTCCAAGCTTAAAGTCAACATCTCAAGCACTAGGGGAGTGCTAGAGTATATTGGGTTGAATATTTTATTTATATCTTATTTATTAGTTTATTGTTTTATATATATATATATATATATATATATATATATATATATATATATATATATATATATATATATATATATATATATATATATATATATATATATATATATATATATATATATATATATATATATATATATATATATATATATATATATATATATATATATATATATATATATATATAAACAATATCCGATCAAAGAAATAAACAAATCTTTAGTTCACAAATTTCTACCCATACAAACACAACTAGCTAGCTACATTTTTTTCTACCTCAAAACATCACATTAAAGTTGCGATTGAGTGTGTATATAAGAAGCTTGACACAAAGAGCTACTAAATAACCACTACAAATAGCTTTGGGGAATGGTGTTAGTTGTTTGTATATGCTCAGAGCGTTAATGAAGAATAAGAGATTACAATCGATGTCGCCTTGGTTTTTTCAGCGTTTGGGTCCTCCTATATCGAGTAAGTCTTTAATTGTTAGCACATTCGTGTCATTGAATGCTAAAATTGAAATGTGGAGAGCTCATATGGCATTGCATAATGCAAATAGCACATGAATACAACGATTGAAAGTACATATATATTATCACAATGTAAGAAAATACAAACTATCCACGTACAAAACTACTTGTCTTATAAGGTTTTCATCGATACTTCCGCTTGGGAGTTGTGGTACGTAGGCACATAAGCATAGAGCTAAGCCGAAGAATATGGATTAAGAGTTACAATATATGTGTCCACGGCTTCGGTGAGAGCTAAGCCAAAGAATATGGTGGCGGCAACGAGCATGGAGAAGACGCAGGTATAACGGCATAGAGAAGCAAACTTGGGGTAAAGTTGCCTTAAAGAGATGGTTATAACCCCAGCACAAAAGGCAAAGTTAAGACCCAAGACAAAAGCGTGGAAGAAAGCGGGGCGGTTGGTGAAAATGACGGTAGGAACCGGGTTGCCGTCGATATTCTGGTAGGGTAGTGGAAGAAGGGAGAATACAGAGACGAAGGAGAGTCCGCAGATTATGTCTTCTGCTGCGTACTTAGAGTTTAGGTGAAGTTGTTTAAAAGGAGATGTAGATAAGGTAATTTGTGGAAGGAGTGGCTCTGTCGTTTCGTAATCTTTCATCTTAAATATGAATATATTGGGGGTTTGCTGGAGTTGAGTCTAGTGTATATGTAAACAGAAGCAAAGTCTGATTTGGTCACCTAAAACATCAGCAATTTATACTCACTCAAAGTTAGGATTTGAACCAATTTCCACGAAAATGCCTCTTACAACGACAAATGAAATTTTTTGAAGAAAACAAATTGTGACAGATCCGTCAATTACGATACAAGGTGTGGCATTGGATTCTTCAAAGGCGCGTTCTTATAAAGCTTCCTGGAATCCTCCTTAAAGAATATCCCATCATAACTTTGAAGAATAATACAAAGATATATAAACATAACAAATAGACAAGTTCATCCCCAACCCACTCTAAAGTCCCTATCTACTTCACCCACCATTTTCCCTTTAGACCATGGGCTCTTTTTTTTTTTTTTTTTTTTTTTTTTTTTTTTTTTTTTTTTT
>BSUD01000007.1:32492789-32509908 GCA_033239045.1 Fagopyrum esculentum
TTTTTACTTATCAGCAATCTTCAAACATGTGTATTGGTAACTCGTCTGAAAAGTCAACATCTCTTTGCGGTTGAACATAAGATTGAGGTAGGTGTCAGCTAAGTTTGTGGCTTCGGCTCCTCTTACACCGCTGCTGAAGATTGACAGTAGGGTTTATTGTAGTGGGTACATATGGAGACGGTTGGTGTCTAAAGTTGCCATGAAGGGAGTGCGTAAGGATATAGGAGAATATCTAGGAGATCTTCAGTTTGGAGTTGGCGTTTAAGGTGGTAAAGAGGCTATTATGCGTAGTGTTGATAAAGTTTTGAGTGATCGTTATGCCGATGGTTCTTTGGCTATATGAAAGTGGATTTTTCCAATGCATCTATCCTGGTTGACAAGACTTTTTTTGCTTAGGGAGGTTAGAGAGAGATGTTCATCTATCTCCTTATGGGGTGATTTCTTGTATGATCAGGTCGTCCGGTTGTACATTGAGGATAGATTTATTTGGTCGGCTACTCGCCTGCAGCAAGGGGACCATTTGGGGTCACTCCTCTTTTCTATTGTCTTGCACCCACTTTTGCATAGGAGATGACTATAGCACTTGATATCATTCAAGATTTTGGTTAGGGTTTAGGCCTCGAGTTGAATGTTCGCACAATTGAGCTCTTTGGCTTTCGTGTGATGGGTCGAAACTTAGAGATGAATTATTTCCACATGACATTGCAAGGACGGCGGAGGGTTTTAAGTTGTTAGGTGGACAGTGAGTAAAGATAAGGGGTTTGTTAGAGAGTTTGTCATCAAGAAAGTTGTTAAGGAGGTTGAGTTGATACATCTCCTTTCACAGTTGAGAGACCCGCAAAGTGAGCTTCTCCAACTTTGTTCTTTTATGGGTGTTGCTAATATGTATTTTGGCTTGAGGACTTGTCATCCGGAGCATTGGGAGAGTGCATCAACTTATTTTGATGTTGGGCTTCGTAGATCAGTCTAGGATATTGTGGTTTGTGGGGGCTTTTTTTTGGAGATCTTCAGTGGCGGCTTGCTTATATGCCTATTCGATTTGGGGAACTTGGATTATGCTCTGTTATGGAGACATCTTACTTTGCTTTTGTTTCCTCTAGGGCCCAGTCTTGGGTGCTTCAAGACAACAATTTGCGGGACAGTGGAGTAGTGGATATGGGCTCTGTGTTGGAATTTCGGTGTCCGGTTTTAGACCAAAGGGCTGTAGTCTCACTTATGTGAGTAGACGGTTCTCCCAATTGCCAAACAAATTAATATAATTATCTTGAACTAAAAACTAGTTATTAACCAAGGGTTTGTAATCTCCACGAAGAAGTAGACAAAACCCAACCAAGAGTTTGTAATCTCCGCAAAGGAGTAGACAAAACCCAATCAAGAGTTTGTAGTCTCCAAAGGAGTAGACAAAACTCAACCAAGAGTTTGTAATCTCCAAAAAGGAGTAGACAAAACTCAATCAAGAGTTTGTAGTCTCCAAAGGAGTAGACAAAACTCAAGCAAGAGTTTGTAATCTCCAAAAAGGAGTAGACAAAACTCTAATAGAAGTTAAGTTCAATTACACGTCTTATAAACCGGTTGTTATATGTTAAAACCATTGACTTGGATAATGTAATGAGTCATTCATAAATGAATGTTCCTTCTAAGTGTATTCTCCCCTACACCGGGAATATCCAAATACCTTATTGGGATAAAACGTTACACGTTACAAAGACTAAGTAAGAGACTTACTTGTCTTACTTTGTAGAAGGGTATTCCTAGGTTTTGTCAATACAAAACCAAACTAAGATGGATGCCTATCCTTTGTCAATACAAAGGAACTATACTGGTCTTTCGAGTTTTGCAAACAAGCTTATAAAAAGGCCTATCCAATGTCAATACAATGGAACTAGAAGCTTTATTGTTGCAAAAACGAATGTCCAATCAAGTGCAAATGGCTCTCCCTTAGATAGGCATAGGGGGCCACAATTTTGGGGAGAATAACCGCCACTAAAGCGGTTGAGAGCGGTTACAAACGGTTATTGGCGGTTGAGAGAAGTTAGGGTTACATAACCACTTTTTGGCCCAAGCCCAAGGCCCAAGCCCAACTCAATTGGGCCATCAAAAAGCCCAAATTTCAGGTAGCTTTTTCGGCCTGACTTTTTTTCTCATCAATGAGCTTTGACTAACTCATTATAGCTAGGTGAAGCTCCAAGGTCAACTAATACACATGAGCTTAGCTCAAACTAGCTTAGCTCATCGAGCAGCTCACTAGCTAGCTTCTAGCTAGCTTCTTGGAGCTCAATGGACATTTGTGCTTGGATATCTCTCAAACTTTGTAACAAATTTCTTGAGCTAATATAATGAGGAATGCCCGAAAGAACGCTCCATAATGTGTCCCAAAAACACAAAGCGTCGGGCTCTCAATTTCTGCCGCAAAATGGCCTAGACGTTGGCAATGCCAATAACGCTCTTGCCAAGTAATGGCATTGTCATGACTGAGTCAAGACAATGTCCCATGATAGTCATGAGGCTCAACTAAACTAACTTTCAACATAGCCGTGATAGCCATGTCCTTTTGTTTAGTTTAATTTAATTAGCTTCCATACTTTTACCCCGTAATCACTAGTTACTCTAAGTGCCGGTCACTTGGCTTGCCTCCCGCAACCCATACCATCGTGACACACATGTGAGTAACTTATTGCACCTTGTCTCGACAACAAGCTCAATGGTTCCGTTGAGACTTAGCACAAATCTCCAACATTCCTCCCCCATTTGAGCAAAGTCATGAAACTTAATTTAGGCAAATTAATAAACAAAACTCTACACATAATCACAAATATCTTTCGATTGAATTTATTGATTTAGTACAAATGCACATTCTGTACAAAAGAATCATGGTGTCCTAACGGATTGAACCATTCAACTTGTCTAAGTACATGAAGGCAAAGTACATGTGAGTTTACATTCCTTACTAACAATTGACACATTTAAAGGCTATTGTGTCCTAATCCTCTAATGAACGCGTAGGCGAGTCAACCACATACTCCCTTGAAGAAGCCTTGACACTTCACGTTCACGTAGCCGACTTTCTTTTAATCTTGCGCCTACACTCGCAATTTCTCAAAGAAGTCGTTAAGAGAATTCTCTCAAGCTTTCCTTAGTTTGTAGGACCGAACTCCCTTGGATGGAACTTTGAGTTCGCTAACTTCTCGGAATGGGCTTTCCACATTGAATTCGGCTATAGCTTTTGGCCATAAGCGAATTGGGTGTCCCACGACGAGAGGTTAAACTAGTAGGTTGTAACCTATCCCCTTGGCTATCTTGTGTACTAAATAACAAGCCAAGATCTTGGTTAGTCTTTCGTCCAAGTTTGTGAATTCTCAACAAACCACCGACGCTATATGTTGAGTCTAATAGTTCTAAAACCAAACTATGTCTCAACACCAAGATGTTTCGATTTTCATAACATCCTTGACTTCATGCCAAGCCAAAAAACCACTATTTCAAAGAAATAGATTTTCTAGGAAATCGGGACTTAGGCCAAAAGGACTTTTAACCACCAAGTCATGGCATTGTCATGATAGATTCAAGACAATGTCCGAAAGAACGCTCCTGTCGTGTGTCGACAACAAGCTTTCAACTCTGATATATGAGTACTTTCAAGTCTCATAACTGATCATGTCATGTGTTGACAATGAGATCTTTCACTTGAATCATGGATATACTTTATCGGAGTATAATGACCATCATTGGAATTAGTCCGAAACCCATTTCCAAAAGTCATGAAATTATCAAGTCTTTTATCAAAACTTTAGAAGTATAGAATCATTTAGATTCACACGTTTTGACTACTGTCAAAATCATCATGTTGTCTAAACATAAGCAAGAGATATTACCTTGTATGGTACAATTTAACTTGCTATTGACACACCAATTGGCTCGATTTATCTTAAACCGATTTAACCAACAACTTTGATCATTTTCACTTTGTTGTCATTGCCATGGGGTAGGGAGAGTACTTATATGAGAATATATAACTTTGAAATGACATGCCTTATGTATTTGTCCTTTTTCAAAATTTTGTTGGATATCCAGAACGAGTCATCCTCTTTGTTCCATAACGTTTGTCCAAATTCGATCAGCCCCTCATAGTTATTTCAACAATTATAAATGATCATGTGCCTCGTAGGCATTCATGTGTCACCATAGTCAACAATTCGACTCTAGTGAGTCCATCGACTTTCAGTTTCCTCATAGAATTTCCTTTTGTATGACCCGAAGGTTTACATATAATCCAAAGTCAATTAATCTCTTTCAAATCCATGAAGGTAACATCTCGAGATATCATATTCTCGTTTAGATATCTTACCTTCTTTTAAGAACACTTGATCAACGGAAATCATATATGGTCATGTTCGTACTTGCCCTTGGTATCAGGCAATCGAACGACGGAGGTTTGACCTTTTAGCCAACTTTATGATTCCGTTCAATCATGTCTTAGTCTTATTTAGACTTTGGCCAAAATGTCTTTAATGCATAACATGACTTTTCATGGTTTTAGCCGAAGTCAACATATTAGGTTTGAACGCCACCAAACCTCTATGCCTCTTTGAGTATTCCGTTCTTTTAACGAATTCACACTCGATGTTTTAATCATCCAAACGTTTTACTCATGTTCATATCAGCCTTCTACAAGTCCCACGACTCCAAGGAATTTCAAGAAAAGTCGTTTGTATAAAGGCATGAACACACATACATATTGCATGAATCGATCGTATGATTACAAGGACCGATCGAGCCGATCATAGAACCAATCGAGCCGATCACTTTAGTAATTCCTAAGAATCACAAGTCCCTGTCAAGACCATTTAGGTTGGCCGCTGTCCCAGTCGGGTCGAATGGTTAACAAAACGCAAGCCAGCGTGTTCTAAATAGTGTCGGTCGAGCCGCCCGACAAACCAATCAAGTCAACTGCTTGGCGGTTACTCGACGGTTTCATAAAAGCTATGTCCAGTTGCGTCAACTGACAACACCATCAAGTCGACCACATGGCGGTTATAAACAGTCGAGTTGCCTGAAGTAGCCAGTCGGGTCGCTCCCTTCAGTGTCATGTTCCAGTCGAGTCACCCGATTCAGTATCAAGAACTGGTCGAGTGACATAGTTTGCTCAAGTCTTTTCCAACCAATAGTTAGCCCTTAGCCAATATGGCTTGGGCCTTGACATAGCCAATCCAAGAGACTTCGATGAGTCACTTCTGGCTTGTCTTTCTTTAGGTATTTTGACACACCTTAGGACCATGGTTTGCCTTGTCATTTGCGTAGCATGACATAGCCAAGGCGGGCACTTGCGTGCGCCTTTACTCAACCCGCTTTAGCCATATCTTGGGGTTGACACTCGCTTATTCACAAGGCATGTCACGAGCCTTATTTAGTGTTCTACTTACCCCCTTTTTGGACAACAAGTCCATGTCAACACTTAATGCCTCAACATAAGTTTGCGCATATTTTGACTTGTTTATCTAGCCCAATACCATAGCCATTTCTTTGGCTTTCAATAAATAATTGATAAGACTTATTTCCTTGTCAAAAAGGATCATGTTTGAGTGTTTTACCATTTGACATTCAACAATAGAATGTGCAATCGACTAAGCTCTCAAACATTCATAAATATGACAAACAACCATGCTTCCATTCGATCTTGACACAAGTGTAAAATCGAAAACACACACAATTCTTTATTAATATTGATAAGACATTACAAACTAAGGCCGAAGCCTATACATAGTTTTAACATAGTAAGATACTTACAAAGCATATAAACCTGAAGCCCTTTACATATACTTAATATCAAACATTACAAGATTATCCTTTATGGATTCTCTTCCTTGGGAACTTTTGAGAGAATTTTCTCCCATTGCTTGAAATATATTTCCAAATCCTTCATGGATAATCCTCCGATCTCAAACAACAACATGGTGCGCTTGAAATTAACCCATGATGGAGGGATCTTCCGGATGATAATACCCACTTTCGTAGACTCATCCAACTCCTTTCCATACTTGTCCATACGTGCCAACATCTCCTTCATCTCCTCAAATTGAGAGGACATATGACGTACATCTTCCATGACATACCTGAAGAATGCAGTCTCATACATCGTTCCATGATATTCAAATTCCAAGGCATCCCAAAGATCCTTTGCGGACTCAAAGTCATGATAGATATCCAACATGTACGGTGACATGCTCTTGAGAATGATTCCTCTACAAGTGTAGTTATCAACACTCCACTGCGTTTGTAGTCGGGTCCTCATCAACCCATCATGGCCCAAGATAGGACCAATTCCTGGCGGCCCGGGAGCCCCCTCAAGAAGTATGTAGTCCACCTTTAAGGACGTCAAAATCTTCTTCACCTCTCGTTGCCATATGACAAAAGAGATGCTTGCAAAACCATCCAATTTTTTGGACGGTAGCAAATCCATGACAGCCATGTCACCCATCATGTCTTAACAAAATCAAGTCAACAAAACAATCGTCAAAACATATATCAAATGTATAAAATACACTTAGAAGATTGTTGGAATTTCGGTGTCCGGTTTTAGACCAAAGGGTCGTAGTCTCACTTATGTGAGTAGACGGTTCTCCCAATTGCCAAACAAATTAATATAATTATCTTGAACTAAAAACTAGTTATTAACCAAGGATTTGTAATCTCCACGAAGGAGTAGACAAAACCCAACCAAGAGTTTGTAATCTCCAAAAAGGAGTAGACAAAACTCAATCAAGAGTTTGTAGTCTCCAAAGGAGTAGACAAAACTCAAGCAAGAGTTTGTAATCTCCAAAAAGGAGTAGACAAAACTCTAATAGAAGTTAAGTTCAATTACACGTCTTATAAACCGGTTGTTATATGTTAAAACCATTGACTTGGATAATGTAATGAGTCATTCATAAATGAATTTTCCTTCTAAGTGTATTCTCCCCTACACCGGGAATATCCAAATACCTTAGTGGGATAAAACGTTACACGTTACAAAGACTAAGTAAGAGACTTACTTGTCTTACTTTGTAGAAGGGTATTCCTAGGTTTTGTCAATACAAAACCAAACTAAGATGGATGCCTATCCTTTGTCAATACAAAGGAACTATACTGGTCTTTCGAGTTTTGCAAACAAGCTTATAAGAAGGCCTATCCAATGTCAATACAATGGAACTAGAAGCTTTATTGTTGCAAAAACGAATGTCCAATCAAGTGCAAATGGCTCTCCCTTTTATAGGCATAGGGGGCCACAGTTTTGGGGAGAATAACCGCCACTAAAGCGGTTGAGAGCGGTTACAAACGGTTATTGGCGGTTGAGAGAAGTTAGGGTTACATAACCACTTTTTGGCCCAAGCCCAACTCAATTGGGCCATCAAAAAGCCCAAATTTCAGCTAGCTTTTTCGGCCCGACTTTTTTTCTCATCAATGAGCTTTGACTAACTCATTATAGCTAGGTGAAGCTCCAAGGTCAACTAATACACATGAGCTTAGCTCAAACTAGCTTAGCTCATCGAGCAGCTCACTAGCTAGCTTCTAGCTAGCTTCTTGGAGCTCAATGGACATTTGTGCTTGGATATCTCTCAAACTTTGTAACAACTTTCTTGAGCTAATATAATGAGGAATGTCCGAAAGAACGCTCCATAATGTGTCCCAAAAACACAAAGCGTCGGGCTCTCAATTTCTGCCGCAAAATGGCCTAGACGTTGGCAATGCCAATAACGCTCTTGCCAAGTAATGGCATTGTCATGACTGAGTCAAGACAATGTCCCATGATAGTCATGAGGCTCAACTAAACTAACTTTCAACATAGCCGTGATAGCCATGTCCTTTTGTTTAGTTTAATTTAATTAGCTTTCATACTTTTACCCCGTAATCACTAGTTACTCTAAGTGCCGGTCACTTGGCTTGCCTCCCGCAACCCATACCATCGTGACACACATGTGAGTAACTTATTGCACCTTGTCTCGACAACAAGCTCAATGGTTCCGTTGAGACTTAGCACAAATCTCCAACATTCCTCCCCCATTTGAGCAAAGTCGTGAAACTTAATTTAGGCAAATTAATAAACAAAACTCTACACATAATCACAAATATCTTTCGATTGAATTTATTGATTTAGTACAAATGCACATTCTGTACAAAAGAATCATGGTGTCCTAACGGATTGAACCATTCAACTTGTCTAAGTACATGAAGGCAAAGTACATGTGAGTTTACATTCCTTACTAACAATTGACACATTTAAAGGCTATTGTGTCCTAATCCTCTAATGAACGCGTAGGCGAGTCAACCACATACTCCCTTGAAGAAGCCTTGACACTTCACGTTCACGTAGCCGACTTTCTTTTAATCTTGCGCCTACACTCGCAATTTCTCAAAGAAGTCGTTAAGAGAATTCTCTCAAGCTTTCCTTAGTTTGTAGGACCGAACTCCCTTGGATGGAACTTTGAGTTCGCTAACTTCTCGGAATGGGCTTTCCACATTGAATTCGGCTATAGCTTTTGGCCATAAGCGAATTGGGTGTCCCACGACGAGAGGTTAAACTAGTAGGTTGTAACCTATCCCCTTGGCTATCTTGTGTACTAAATAACAAGCCAAGATCTTGGTTAGTCTTTCGTCCAAGTTTGTGAATTCTCAACAAACCACCGACGCTATATGTTGAGTCTAATAGTTCTAAAACCAAACTATGTCTCAACACCAAGATGTTTCGATTTTCATAACATCCTTGACTTCATGCCAAGCCAAAAAACCACTATTTCAAAGAAATAGATTTTCTAGGAAATCGGGACTTAGGCCAAAAGGACTTTTAACCACCAAGTCATGGCATTGTCATGATAGATTCAAGACAATGTCCGAAAGAACGCTCCTGTCGTGTGTCGACAACAAGCTTTCAACTCTGATATATGAGTACTTTCAAGTCTCATAACTGATCATGTCATGTGTTGACAATGAGATCTTTCACTTGAATCATGGATATACTTTATCGGAGTATAATGACCATCATTGGAATTAGTCCGAAACCCATTTCCAAAAGTCATGAAATTATCAAGTCTTTTATCAAAACTTTAGAAGTATAGAATCATTTAGATTCACACGTTTTGACTACTGTCAAAATCATCATGTTGTCTAAACATAAGCAAGAGATATTACCTTGTATGGTACAATTTAACTTGCTATTGACACACCAATTGGCTCGATTTATCTTAAACCGATTTAACCAACAACTTTGATCATTTTCACTTTGTTGTCATTGCCATGGGGTAGGGAGAGTACTTATATGAGAATATATAACTTTGAAATGACATGCCTTATGTATTTGTCCTTTTTCAAAATTTTGTTGGATATCCAGAACGAGTCATCCTCTTTGTTCCATAACGTTTGTCCAAATTCGATCAGCCCCTCATAGTTATTTCAACAATTATAAATGATCATGTGCCTCGTAGGCATTCATGTGTCACCATAGTCAACAATTCGACTCTAGTGAGTCCATCGACTTTCAGTTTCCTCATAGAATTTCCTTTTGTATGACCCGAAGGTTTACATATAATCCAAAGTCAATTAATCTCTTTCAAATCCATGAAGGTAACATCTCGAGATATCATATTCTCGTTTAGATATCTTACCTTCTTTTAAGAACACTTGATCAACGGAAATCATATATGGTCATGTTCGTACTTGCCCTTGGTACCAGGCAATCGAACGACGGAGGTTTGACCTTTTAGCCAACTTTATGATTCCGTTCAATCATGTCTTAGTCTTATTTAGACTTTGGCCAAAATGTCTTTAATGCATAACATGACTTTTCATGGTTTTAGCCGAAGTCAACATATTAGGTTTGAACGCCACCAAACCTCTATGCCTCTTTAAGTATTCCGTTCTTTTAACGAATTCACACTCGACGTTTTAATCATCCAAACATTTTACTCATGTTCATATCAGCCTTCTACAAGTCCCACGACTCCAAGGAATTTCAAGAAAAGTCGTTTGTATAAAGGCATGAACACACATACATATTGCATGAATCGATCGTACGATTACAAGGACCGATCGAGCCGATCATAGAACCAATCGAGCCGATCACTTTAGTAATTCCTAAGAATCACAAGTCCCTGTCAAGACCATTTAGGTTGGCCGCTGTCCCAGTCGGGTCGAATGGTTAACAAAACGCAAGCCAGCGTGTTCTAAATAGTGTCGGTCGAGCCGCCCGACAAACCAATCAAGTCAACTGCTTGGCGGTTACTCGACGGTTTCATAAAAGCTATGTCCAGTTGCGTCGACTGACAACACCATCAAGTCGACCACGTGGCGGTTATAAACAGTCGAGTTGCCTGAAGTAGCCAGTCGGGTCGCTCCCTTCAGTGTCATGTTCCAGTCGAGTCACCCGATTCAGTATCAAGAACTGGTCGAGTGACATAGTTTGCTCAAGTCTTTTCCAACCAATAGTTAGCCCTTAGCCAATATGGCTTGGGCCTTGACATATCCAATCCAAGAGACTTCGATGAGTCACTTCTGGCTTGTCTTTCTTTAGGTATTTTGACACACCTTAGGACCATGGTTTGCCTTGTCATTTGCGTAGCATGACATAGCCAAGGCGGGCACTTGCGTGCGCCTTTACTCAACCCGCTTTAGCCATATCTTGGGCTTGACACTCGCTTATTCACAAGGCATGTCACGAGCCTTATTTAGTGTTCTACTTACCCCCTTTTTGGACAACAAGTCCATGTCAACACTTAATGCCTCAACATAAGTTTGCGCATATCTTGACTTGTTTATCTAGCCCAATGCCATAGCCATTTCTTTGGCTTTCAATAAATAATTGATAAGACTTATTTCCTTGTCAAAAAGGATCATGTTTGAGTGTTTTACCATTTGACATTCAACAATAGAATGTGCAATCGAACTAAGCTCTCAAACATTCATAAATATGACAAACAACCATGCTTCCATTTGATCTTGACACAAGTGTAAAATCGAAAACACACACAATTCTTTATTAATATTGATAAGGCATTACAAACTAAGGCCGAAGACTATACATAGTTTTAACATAGTAAGATACTTACAAAGCATATAAACCTGAAGCCCTTTACATATACTTAATATCAAACAATACAAGATTATCCTTTATGGATTCTCTTCCTTGGGAACTTTTGAGAGAATTTTCTCCCATTGCTTGAAATATATTCCTAAATCCTTCATGGATAATCCTCCGATCTCAAACAACAACATGGTGCGCTTGAAATCAACCCATGATGGAGGGATCTTCCGGATGATAATACCCACTTTCGTAGACTCATCCAACTCCTTTCCATACTTGTCCATACGTGCCAACATCTCCTTCATCTCCTCAAATTGAGAGGACATGGGACGTACATCTTCCATGACATACCTGAAGAATGCAGTCTCATACATCGTTCCATGATATTCAAATTCCAAGGCATCCCAAAGATCCTTTGCGGACTCAAAGTCATGATAGATATCCAACATGTACGGCGACATGCTCTTGAGAATGATTCCTCTACAAGTGTAGTTATCAACACTCCACTGCGTTTGTAGTCGGGTCCTCATCAACCCATCATGGCCCAAGATAGGACCAATTCCTGGCGGCCCGGGAGCCCCCTCAAGAAGTATGTAGTCCACCTTTAAGGACGTCAAAATCTTCTTCACCTCTCGTTGCCATATGACAAAAGAGATGCTTGCAAAACCATCCAATTTTTTGGACGGTAGCAAATCCATGACAGCCATGTCACCCATCATGTCTTAACAAAATCAATTCAACAAAACAATCGTCAAAACATATATCAAATGTATAAAATACACTTAGAAGATTGTTGGAATTTCGGTGTCCGGTTTTAGACCAAAGGGCTGTAGTCTCACTTATGTGAGTAGACGGTTCTCCCAATTGCCAAACAAATTAATATAATTATCTTAAACTAAAACTAGTTATTAACCAAGGGTTTGTAATCTCCACAAAGGAGTAGACAAAACCCAACCAAGAGTTTGTAATCTCCGTAAAGGAGTAGACAAAACCCAGTCAAGAGTTTGTAGTCTCCAAAGGAGTAGACAAAACTCAACTAAGAGTTTGTAATCTCCACAAAGGAGTAGACAAAACTCAATCAAAAGTTTGTAGTCTCCAAAGGAGTAGACAAAACTCAAGCAAGAGTTTGTAATCTCCAAAAAGGAGTAGACAAAACTCTAATAGAAGTTAAGTTCAATTACACGTCTTATAAACCGGTTGTTATATGTTAAAACCATTGACTTGGATAATGTAATGAGTCATTCATAAATGAATGTTCCTTCTAAGTGTATTCTCCCCTACACCGGGAATATCCAAATACCTTATTGGGATAAAACGTTACACGTTACAAAGACTAAGTAAGAGACTTACTTGTCTTACTTTGTAGAAGGGTATTCCTAGGTTTTGTCAATACAAAACCAAACTAAGATGGATGCCTATCCTTTGTCAATACAAAGGAACTATACTGGTCTTTCGAGTTTTGCAAACAAGCTTATAAAAAGGCCTATCCAATGTCAATACAATGGAACTAGAAGCTTTATTGTTGCAAAAACGAATGTCCAATCAAGTGCAAATGGCTCTCCCTTAGATAGGCATAGGGGGCCACAATTTTGGGGAGAATAACCGCCACTAAAGCGGTTGAGAGCGGTTACAAACGGTTATTGGCGGTTGAGAGAAGTTAGGGTTACATAACCACTTTTTGGCCCAAGCCCAACTCAATTGGGCCATCAAAAAGCCCAAATTTCAGCTAGCTTTTTCGGCCTGACTTTTTTTCTCATCAATGAGCTTTGACTAACTCATTATAGCTAGGTGAAGCTCCAAGGTCAACTAATACACATGAGCTTAGCTCAAACTAGCTTAGCTCATCGAGCAGCTCACTAGCTAGCTTCTAGCTAGCTTCTTGGAGCTCAATGGACATTTGTGCTTGGATATCTCTCAAACTTTGTAACAAATTTCTTGAGCTAATATAATGAGGAATGCCCGAAAGAACGCTCCATAATGTGTCCCAAAAACACAAAGCGTCGGGCTCTCAATTTCTGCCGCAAAATGGCCTAGACGTTGGCAATGCCAATAACGCTCTTGCCAAGTAATGGCATTGTCATGACTGAGTCAAGACAATGTCCCATGATAGTCATGAGGCTCAACTAAACTAACTTTCAACATAGCCGTGATAGCCATGTCCTTTTGTTTAGTTTAATTTAATTAGCTTCCATACTTTTACCCCGTAATCACTAGTTACTCTAAGTGCCGGTCACTTGGCTTGCCTCCCGCAACCCATACCATCGTGACACACATGTGAGTAACTTATTGCACCTTGTCTCGACAACAAGCTCAATGGTTCCGTTGAGACTTAGCACAAATCTCCAACATTCCTCCCCCATTTGAGCAAAGTCATGAAACTTAATTTAGGCAAATTAATAAACAAAACTCTACACATAATCACAAATATCTTTCGATTGAATTTATTGATTTAGTACAAATGCACATTCTGTACAAAAGAATCATGGTGTCCTAACGGATTGAACCATTCAACTTGTCTAAGTACATGAAGGCAAAGTACATGTGAGTTTACATTCCTTACTAACAATTGACACATTTAAAGGCTATTGTGTCCTAATCCTCTAATGAACGCGTAGGCGAGTCAACCACATACTCCCTTGAAGAAGCCTTGACACTTCACGTTCACGTAGCCGACTTTCTTTTAATCTTGCGCCTACACTCGCAATTTCTCAAAGAAGTCGTTAAGAGAATTCTCTCAAGCTTTCCTTAGTTTGTAGGACCGAACTCCCTTGGATGGAACTTTGAGTTCGCTAACTTCTCGGAATGGGCTTTCCACATTGAATTCGGCTATAGCTTTTGGCCATAAGCGAATTGGGTGTCCCACGACGAGAGGTTAAACTAGTAGGTTGTAACCTATCCCCTTGGCTATCTTGTGTACTAAATAACAAGCCAAGATCTTGGTTAGTCTTTCGTCCAAGTTTGTGAATTCTCAACAAACCACCGACGCTATATGTTGAGTCTAATAGTTCTAAAACCAAACTATGTCTCAACACCAAGATGTTTCGATTTTCATAACATCCTTGACTTCATGCCAAGCCAAAAAACCACTATTTCAAAGAAATAGATTTTCTAGGAAATCGGGACTTAGGCCAAAAGGACTTTTAACCACCAAGTCATGGCATTGTCATGATAGATTCAAGACAATGTCCGAAAGAACGCTCCTGTCGTGTGTCGACAACAAGCTTTCAACTCTGATATATGAGTACTTTCAAGTCTCATAACTGATCATGTCATGTGTTGACAATGAGATCTTTCACTTGAATCATGGATATACTTTATCGGAGTATAATGACCATCATTGGAATTAGTCCGAAACCCATTTCCAAAAGTCATGAAATTATCAAGTCTTTTATCAAAACTTTAGAAGTATAGAATCATTTAGATTCACACGTTTTGACTACTGTCAAAATCATCATGTTGTCTAAACATAAGCAAGAGATATTACCTTGTATGGTACAATTTAACTTGCTATTGACACACCAATTGGCTCGATTTATCTTAAACCGATTTAACCAACAACTTTGATCATTTTCACTTTGTTGTCATTGCCATGGGGTAGGGAGAGTACTTATATGAGAATATATAACTTTGAAATGACATGCCTTATGTATTTGTCCTTTTTCAAAATTTTGTTGGATATCCAGAACGAGTCATCCTCTTTGTTCCATAACGTTTGTCCAAATTCGATCAGCCCCTCATAGTTATTTCAACAATTATAAATGATCATGTGCCTCGTAGGCATTCATGTGTCACCATAGTCAACAATTCGACTCTAGTGAGTCCATCGACTTTCAGTTTCCTCATAGAATTTCCTTTTGTATGACCCGAAGGTTTACATATAATCCAAAGTCAATTAATCTCTTTCAAATCCATGAAGGTAACATCTCGAGATATCATATTCTCGTTTAGATATCTTACCTTCTTTTAAGAACACTTGATCAACGGAAATCATATATGGTCATGTTCGTACTTGCCCTTGGTATCAGGCAATCGAACGACGGAGGTTTGACCTTTTAGCCAACTTTATGATTCCGTTCAATCATGTCTTAGTCTTATTTAGACTTTGGCCAAAATGTCTTTAATGCATAACATGACTTTTCATGGTTTTAGCCGAAGTCAACATATTAGGTTTGAACGCCACCAAACCTCTATGCCTCTTTGAGTATTCCGTTCTTTTAACGAATTCACACTCGATGTTTTAATCATCCAAACGTTTTACTCATGTTCATATCAGCCTTCTACAAGTCCCACGACTCCAAGGAATTTCAAGAAAAGTCGTTTGTATAAAGGCATGAACACACATACATATTGCATGAATCGATCGTATGATTACAAGGACCGATCGAGCCGATCATAGAACCAATCGAGCCGATCACTTTAGTAATTCCTAAGAATCACAAGTCCCTGTCAAGACCATTTAGGTTGGCCGCTGTCCCAGTCGGGTCGAATGGTTAACAAAACGCAAGCCAGCGTGTTCTAAATAGTGTCGGTCGAGCCGCCCGACAAACCAATCAAGTCAACTGCTTGGCGGTTACTCGACGGTTTCATAAAAGCTATGTCCAGTTGCGTCAACTGACAACACCATCAAGTCGACCACATGGCGGTTATAAACAGTCGAGTTGCCTGAAGTAGCCAGTCGGGTCGCTCCCTTCAGTGTCATGTTCCAGTCGAGTCACCCGATTCAGTATCAAGAACTGGTCGAGTGACATAGTTTGCTCAAGTCTTTTCCAACCAATAGTTAGCCCTTAGCCAATATGGCTTGGGCCTTGACATAGCCAATCCAAGAGACTTCGATGAGTCACTTCTGGCTTGTCTTTCTTTAGGTATTTTGACACACCTTAGGACCATGGTTTGCCTTGTCATTTGCGTAGCATGACATAGCCAAGGCGGGCACTTGCGTGCGCCTTTACTCAACCCGCTTTAGCCATATCTTGGGGTTGACACTCGCTTATTCACAAGGCATGTCACGAGCCTTATTTAGTGTTCTACTTACCCCCTTTTTGGACAACAAGTCCATGTCAACACTTAATGCCTCAACATAAGTTTGCGCATATTTTGACTTGTTTATCTAGCCCAATACCATAGCCATTTCTTTGGCTTTCAATAAATAATTGATAAGACTTATTTCCTTGTCAAAAAGGATCATGTTTGAGTGTTTTACCATTTGACATTCAACAATAGAATGTGCAATCGACTAAGCTCTCAAACATTCATAAATATGACAAACAACCATGCTTCCATTCGATCTTGACACAAGTGTAAAATCGAAAACACACACAATTCTTTATTAATATTGATAAGACATTACAAACTAAGGCCGAAGCCTATACATAGTTTTAACATAGTAAGATACTTACAAAGCATATAAACCTGAAGCCCTTTACATATACTTAATATCAAACATTACAAGATTATCCTTTATGGATTCTCTTCCTTGGGAACTTTTGAGAGAATTTTCTCCCATTGCTTGAAATATATTTCCAAATCCTTCATGGATAATCCTCCGATCTCAAACAACAACATGGTGCGCTTGAAATTAACCCATGATGGAGGGATCTTCCGGATGATAATACCCACTTTCGTAGACTCATCCAACTCCTTTCCATACTTGTCCATACGTGCCAACATCTCCTTCATCTCCTCAAATTGAGAGGACATGGGACGTACATCTTCCATGACATACCTGAAGAATGCAGTCTCATACATCGTTCCATGATATTCAAATTCCAAGGCATCCCAAAGATCCTTTGCGGACTCAAAGTCATGATAGATATCCAACATGTACGGCGACATGCTCTTGAGAATGATTCCTCTACAAGTGTAGTTATCAACACTCCACTGCGTTTGTAGTCGGGTCCTCATCAACCCATCATGGCCCAAGATAGGACCAATTCCTGGCGGCCCGGGAGCCCCCTCAAGAAGTATGTAGTCCACCTTTAAGGACGTCAAAATCTTCTTCACCTCTCGTTGCCATATGACAAAAGAGATGCTTGCAAAACCATCCAATTTTTTGGACGGTAGCAAATCCAT
>BSUD01000007.1:32509918-32543602 GCA_033239045.1 Fagopyrum esculentum
CATTACAAACTAAGGCCGAAGCCTATACATAGTTTTAACATAGTAAGATACTTACAAAGCATATAAACCTGAAGCCCTTTACATATACTTAATATCAAACATTACAAGATTATCCTTTATGGATTCTCTTCCTTGGGAACTTTTGAGAGAATTTTCTCCCATTGCTTGAAATATATTTCCAAATCCTTCATGGATAATCCTCCGATCTCAAACAACAACATGGTGCGCTTGAAATTAACCCATGATGGAGGGATCTTCCGGATGATAATACCCACTTTCGTAGACTCATCCAACTCCTTTCCATACTTGTCCATACGTGCCAACATCTCCTTCATCTCCTCAAATTGAGAGGACATATGACGTACATCTTCCATGACATACCTGAAGAATGCAGTCTCATACATCGTTCCATGATATTCAAATTCCAAGGCATCCCAAAGATCCTTTGCGGACTCAAAGTCATGATAGATATCCAACATGTACGGTGACATGCTCTTGAGAATGATTCCTCTACAAGTGTAGTTATCAACACTCCACTGCGTTTGTAGTCGGGTCCTCATCAACCCATCATGGCCCAAGATAGGACCAATTCCTGGCGGCCCGGGAGCCCCCTCAAGAAGTATGTAGTCCACCTTTAAGGACGTCAAAATCTTCTTCACCTCTCGTTGCCATATGACAAAAGAGATGCTTGCAAAACCATCCAATTTTTTGGACGGTAGCAAATCCATGACAGCCATGTCACCCATCATGTCTTAACAAAATCAAGTCAACAAAACAATCGTCAAAACATATATCAAATGTATAAAATACACTTAGAAGATTGTTGGAATTTCGGTGTCCGGTTTTAGACCAAAGGGTCGTAGTCTCACTTATGTGAGTAGACGGTTCTCCCAATTGCCAAACAAATTAATATAATTATCTTGAACTAAAAACTAGTTATTAACCAAGGATTTGTAATCTCCACGAAGGAGTAGACAAAACCCAACCAAGAGTTTGTAATCTCCGCAAAGGAGTAGACAAAACCCAATCAAGAGTTTGTAGTCTCCAAAGGAGTAGACAAAACTCAACCAAGAGTTTGTAATCTCTAAAAAGGAGTAGACAAAACTCAATCAAGAGTTTGTAGTCTCCAAAGGAGTAGACAAAACTCAAGCAAGAGTTTGTAATCTCCAAAAAGGAGTAGACAAAACTCTAATAGAAGTTAAGTTCAATTACACGTCTTATAAACCGGTTGTTATATGTTAAAACCATTGACTTGGATAATGTAATGAGTCATTCATAAATGAATTTTCCTTCTAAGTGTATTCTCCCCTACACCGGGAATATCCAAATACCTTAGTGGGATAAAACGTTACACGTTACAAAGACTAAGTAAGAGACTTACTTGTCTTACTTTGTAGAAGGGTATTCCTAGGTTTTGTCAATACAAAACCAAACTAAGATGGATGCCTATCCTTTGTCAATACAAAGGAACTATACTGGTCTTTCGAGTTTTGCAAACAAGCTTATAAGAAGGCCTATCCAATGTCAATACAATGGAACTAGAAGCTTTATTGTTGCAAAAACGAATGTCCAATCAAGTGCAAATGGCTCTCCCTTTTATAGGCATAGGGGGCCACAGTTTTGGGGAGAATAACCGCCACTAAAGCGGTTGAGAGCGGTTACAAACGGTTATTGGCGGTTGAGAGAAGTTAGGGTTACATAACCACTTTTTGGCCCAAGCCCAACTCAATTGGGCCATCAAAAAGCCCAAATTTCAGCTAGCTTTTTCGGCCCGACTTTTTTTCTCATCAATGAGCTTTGACTAACTCATTATAGCTAGGTGAAGCTCCAAGGTCAACTAATACACATGAGCTTAGCTCAAACTAGCTTAGCTCATCGAGCAGCTCACTAGCTAGCTTCTAGCTAGCTTCTTGGAGCTCAATGGACATTTGTGCTTGGATATCTCTCAAACTTTGTAACAACTTTCTTGAGCTAATATAATGAGGAATGTCCGAAAGAACGCTCCATAATGTGTCCCAAAAACACAAAGCGTCGGGCTCTCAATTTCTGCCGCAAAATGGCCTAGACGTTGGCAATGCCAATAACGCTCTTGCCAAGTAATGGCATTGTCATGACTGAGTCAAGACAATGTCCCATGATAGTCATGAGGCTCAACTAAACTAACTTTCAACATAGCCGTGATAGCCATGTCCTTTTGTTTAGTTTAATTTAATTAGCTTTCATACTTTTACCCCGTAATCACTAGTTACTCTAAGTGCCGGTCACTTGGCTTGCCTCCCGCAACCCATACCATCGTGACACACATGTGAGTAACTTATTGCACCTTGTCTCGACAACAAGCTCAATGGTTTCGTTGAGACTTAGCACAAATCTCCAACACTGTGAGTTTTATGGAGCTTTGGGCAATCTTCAGGCTTATATTTCCGGTTTCGATCTTTTTGTCTTTAATGCCAAGTACACCGTCACGTACCCCAAAGTCGAACATGCTTTGACGAGTGTTTTTTTTCCGGTAAGACCGTGCAGGAGATGGAAGTTGCTTTTGATTTAACCCTTAGACGAAAAATAGTTTTCAAGTGTCTACAATCGGCACATAGTCAAGATTTCCTTCTTGAAATACCCATTAATGTACTTGGGCAATGTACGTCTCCGGATGAGATTTGTCATATGCCCAATTGTCGGAGAGTTTTTTATGCTTTTGGAGAGCTTGTGGTTCATTATAAAAAGCTCTCTGGCTTCAAATGTAGACATGATTTGATCAGTGATGTTTTGTGTGATCGATGTTTTGGGAGAGCGGGGTCTCAATTAAGAAAGAGGCGCATATGTCCTTCTTGACTGACCCACGTGAGGAAATGTCCATGTTGAGGCCAACGAATGTTTTGGTGTTTAGATGGGTGTGTGGAAAACATGATTGTGTTGATTTGATTGGGTTTTCCCCACTAGTTTGTTTGGGTAGTGGGCCTTTTGTGGTGGGTAAGGTGGCGCTTAATGCGACTTCTACTAAGGTGGCCAAACATGAGAGATCTTGTATTGAAAACCAACATGTGTTTCTTCCATTCGTTTTCGACAATTTTGGTTTCCTTACGCCCGATGCTATTGAAATTCTCAAGAGGGTGCAACGGATCTTGCATGATAGCGTTATGTCTCCTAGGTCTTCTGATATTGTTTTAGGAGGATCGAATTCGCTATTCATAAAGGGGTGGCGGCACAGCTTGTTGTCCGTCTTCCTTCAAATTCTACCTACTTTGCCCTCCGTTTCCCGTTTACGGTGGTACTGAGAAATCTAAGGAAGTTGTCTGCATTGCAGGTCCTCTTTCCAACAACTGTCGTACTCTTTTGAACTGAATGTCCAAGATGAATTAGGAGGTTAGCGCGTTTTAGCTAATGTGTGCTCTCATTCTAGCATTGATGTCAATAACGCTGAAAGTGATGTAGATAAAAATCAACAATCTTGTAAATCAATATCCTTCTCCCCAACTCTCTTTTTAAAGATATACCGATCAAACTGTTGTATGTCTTAAGGTTTTGAGAATATATTGTGGTGCCTTCTAAAGTTTTTTTAAAGCATTTTTTGGTGGTGGTTCGTGTTCTTTGTTTAGGTGATGACTCTACTTTGAGTCTGCATATGTGGTGTACACGGTGGTTCTCTGGACTTCCTTCGATGACGGACTTTGTTCTCTCCGATTTTTCTGATCGGCCCGTTCTCATTTTTCTTGAAGATATACGTGCTTTTGGGTCAACTTGTATACTTTTGTGTGTGTTTTTTCTTCTCGTTTATATTGGTTCTTCATCACGTATAATTCGACTGTCGATTTTTTTTTTTTATTTTTAGTCCATTAGACGTGTATCGTTACCCGAGGGAGGGGAGAAGAAATTTTGGGTTGACTGTGTTATAAATCTTTGGCAACAGCACTCTGGTTGAAAAGAAATTTTGGAATTTATGTATAATAAGTAGTTGTTTTAAACTACGGGCTTTTCCTAATCTAGAAAACTTGTTCAGTAATAGTGTTAGTCCGTTCCTAATGTGAGAAATAGTTTTTTATTTTTATTTTTGGGGAAAGAATTAACAATTATAAGTACGTGGGATTGAATAGTCTTGAGATGAAAGTGACGATTGGATTCGAATTGATTAGAACTCAATTTGAACTTGTCTTCCTCTTTGCCAATCGAAGAACATTTAAATGAAAGTTTTTTATTTTAATTTTGTTGGATTTATATCAATCTTGATGGAGAAGCAAAAGCAGGTAGAGGAAGAAGAAGAAGAGAAAGGAGAAAGGGGAAAGCAGCAACCCATTAATAATAGTACAAAGCTTGAAGTGCGTAGAAGCTCTCTTTTCCTATGGATCAAATACAAGTCCGTACAAAACGCAGGAAAAGAGAGTTTTTACACCCTCAATAGCTTCGTTACACAGATTAATAAGAAGCTGCTTAAAACCAAACTCCGGCGGCCCAGGGAAGGGCTAAGCCGAAGAATATTCCGGCAGCCACAAGCATAGACAAAATGCAAATACAACGACATACATGAGCAAATTTGGGGTAAAGCTGTCTTAAAGAGATGGTTATAACTCCGGCGCAGAAGGCGAAGTTAAGACCCAAGACGAAAGCGTGGAAGAAAGCCGGGCGGTTAGTGAAAATGATTGTGGGGACCGGGTTGCCGTCGATTTTCTCGTAGGGGAGTTGGAGAAGGGAGAAGACTAGGATGAAGGAGAGTCCACAGATTATGTCTTCTGCTGCGTATTTGGAGTTTATTTTGAGTGATTTAATAGGGCATGAACATGAATTTGCTTCAACTCCATCAGACTTTGGGGAATGGCTTAATAGAGACTCTTTCATGCTCTAATATATGGCAGATTTGATCGACTCCAGTATAATAGCAAATCTGCTTAGGTTATGAGATGCCTCAAACTAATATGCTCATATATATATAGCGAGTTGAGTTAGATTAACCAGGTTAAAATAAGGTTTCTATAGTGTTATTTTAACTGAACGAGCCGAGTTTTTACCTGACGAGTCCGAGTCAAACCTAAATTTTATACGAGTTTTTAAAATGTATTATAATCGGCTCGTTTAGAAAACGAACGAGATTGAACCAAAGTTTTAACGAGCCGAACCGTGAATAACTTGTTTCATATAACCAGTTCATAAATTAGGTGGAATAGAACCTATATAATATTTTGATTATATATATATATATATATATATATATATATATATATATATATATATATATATATATATATATATATATATGTGTGTGTGTGAATTATAAAAAAAACTATTTGTGATAAAATTAAATATCAATCTAATGAGATATATTCTAAACTAGTGGGTGGACCTTATCTTTTACTTTCTGGTTCAACCACAACAAAATGGACTGGTTTACATCCGATGTAGATACACAGCGGTCCAGCGTTTTAGAGTTCACGGATTAAAAAAAAAAGTTTCACAATATTTGAATCAGGTCATCCAAATACAAATACACGGTTGGGAAGCGGTCAACATTAAAATCAACAATAAGAACACACTCCTACCAAAATAGAGAAGAACAAAGAACATAAAAAGACCGCAAGCTTAGGTTAAAATTAAGCATTGGGATTAAGGATGACAATCTCATCCGTAACTGATGGTTATTCGAAAATTCGATAAAATGAGAATGGTTACGGTAAAGGGTGAGAATATTAAAATCCATCACCCGAGCCATTACCTAACCCGGTTTTCACCCGGTGTCAACCAAACTGTAATCAAAATAAAGAGTTTTTCCTCTTGGTGCCTTCAAGTTTGGACTTTTCCTTTTGGTATCTACTAGATTTCAAAATTTCTACCCTCATAGTTTTATTTGTTTCCTCTCTATATCTATTCTTAATATAATATATTAAAAATTCATTATAAAATAGTAAATTTTAAAAAAACTATGACTTCATAAAATTTAAATTATTAAATTTATAATAGAAATAGTTTTTATATATATTTTTTATTTTTTAAAATAAATATTTAAAAAAATAAAATAGTTTTTTACTTTTTACTTTTGAATTTAAAAAATATATATAATTAAGATAAAAACAATTTTTAAAATTTTTATTAAGAGTCTAGGAATTTAAAAATATTATAACATTTATTTATTTTTGAACTTCATTTTATATAATTTATATTAATTCGAAATTATTATTTTTTTAATTTTAGAATATGGAAAAGTATATTATAAAAATTGAAACATAAAAAAAATATTATTATTTTCAAATTAAAATTAATTATCAAAAATTAACTTTAAAAAAATTATCATACGTTTATAATCTGGAATCTTGCATTTTTTTTAAAATTATTTATTTTTGATTTATTTTTATATATTTTATTTGAAATCGAAAATATAATAATAAAAAATTATTTTAGTTCAAAAATAAAAATAATATTTAATTTATTTTCCTTTTTTAATTAGAAAAATATTTAAAAATATACTTTTTATTATAAATTTATTAGTTTAAAATGTATTGATGTCATAATTAGTTTTAAATTTATTTTTGTAATCATTTTATAATGAGCTTTAATGTAATATATTAAGAATGAGTATACAGATGAAACAAATAGAACCACAAGGATAGCAAGGGGAATTTTAAGACTTAGTGGATAGCAAGAGAAAAAGTTCAAATCTTGAGGGCACCAAGAAGAAAAACTCTAAAATAAAAATATATTTTTAATTTTTGTAATTTACAAACCGTAAACTATAAGTCTAACACGTTCTTCCAAAAAATAACAACAAAAAAACATTGTAGCGTATGTTAAACAACAACATTGATATTCCAAACTTCCACACCAGAGTCGCAACCAAAGGGGAAACCCTAATTCTAACCGTCGGTAATTACAAGCTTAATTTGTCGGTTGAACCCGAAAAATCACAACCCATCCGATAAACCGCGATTATGGTCCCGGTGAACGGTTTTGTAGTATGGGTCGGTTGATGGAAGTGATACAACCACCCACCGCCTGACCCATTGACATCTCGAATTGAGATGTAGCCAACACTAAAACTATTGTGATAAAATTGAATTTAAACTGAATTAATTTATCTAATTAGAATATATTCTAAATTAGGTGGAGACCTTATCATTTATGTGGAGAAGACCTCACGTATGGTGGAAGTAAAACCATACTGATACCGACTTTATTATCATTCTATTTGTAGAGTTATGGGAGAATGATAAATATTACACAAGATAATATGAAATAAAAACTAACCTAAAATAATAAGATAACTTCTCTAATATTAATAAATTATATCTTTCAATACGCTCCCACATTCGAAGCGAAGGTAGAGTAGCGATGTTGAAGAATGAAACATTTCATTGACAACAATTAGAGGTAGGTGACATTCCATGTAGATCGGTGTCAATGGTAGGTTGATAGGACCGCTAGTAGATCGGTGGCTAGCTTGATTTAGATGTTGATAGTTTGGCGGTATTAGAGTTTAAGGTTCAAGATTGTTTGCTCTGGTACCATGTCAAAGTCCGTTACAGACGGATCGGGTAGAGCATGAGTCGTGTGCATATGAGTGTTCATGCTAGGCTCAAGTCCAACACACAAAGTAGATGAAGTCTCATCATAAAACCAATTGACAATAGGAGGAGTAATCCACCAACCTTATATACTAGGCTCGGAATTTCCTCACTTTCAATGTGGAAACTTATTATCTCCAAGATTTACTCTCTCATTCAAATACCACAAAGTTGACCGATTACATTCCATCTTGATACACACCGGTCCAATGTTTTAAAGTTCACGGATTAACAAATAAAAAACAATACATTATTTGAGCCAAGTTATCAAAAATCAAAAATTAAATAAACGATTGAGATGTGGACAACAGTAAAACCACCAATAAGAACAAACACCCGGCAAAACAAAGAAAAAAAACAAAGAACATCAAATGACAGAGTTCCCGGATTTTGCTCATCAACTAGTGTTCACCACATTTTTAGAAAAATCAATGTTGTTGTTGACGAATTTTCATTGTTCTGTTACAACCCGGATGCTGATGATGGAATCTTTCCGCAAGACGTTGAAAACCTCATACGCAAAGACTATAATCCTAGTTAAACAATATATATATATATATACACACACATTAGAAAATTAAATTTGTTAAACATTAAAATTTATTACAAGCCAAATCCAAAATAAATAAAATTATGGGTGAATTTGGTATGTAGACCTTTTTCAATGTTTGTTATAGTAAGTAGGCTCATGGTATTTTCTCATTTAGTAAATGTATACCTTTTTTAATGTACAAAGCTAGGGTTTTGCTCTCCCTCATTCTCGTCCTCATCCATCGCCACCACTCCTCCTCACCTTGATGTCTCTTTTAAGCCACCGGAGAAGAGCCTGCCAAAGCAACGCAGTCATCGCTCTTCCCCTCTAAACCTAGTTCACCGTCCCTCTCTCTCAACACAACCCTCACCATCGCCACTACTTTATTTCCCCTTCTCTCCTACCCTTCCTAACGCTTACTATAGTACTAGTGAGGAGTGTCGCCGCCGACTATCAATCGAGGTCTCTACCTCCTCACCCTTGCAGCCATCAAGCCTCCCACTTATGTTTCTCTTCCCTCTAGACAAAAACGTAGCAACACTTCTTCCTCCACAAATCTGCACACGGCGACATAACAACATTCCTCCCTACGTGACAAGTAGTCGTTGGACTCCCTCCTCTACTCCTCACATAAGCAACTGAAGATGACAATGCTAGGATTGTCTCTCTTCCTCTCGTGCGACTGTGATGCAACAACCAGGACCTACTCCTTAGTCCTCCAAGCAAGCTGCAACAACCCAGTTACACAGAAGTATGAATTTCTTGTATGAAAATTTTTGGTATGAAAAATTATGTTATGAATTTATGTTATGAAAATTTTTGGTATGAAAATTTCTAGTAAGAAATTCATACCAGAAAATAAAAAGGGTAAAAAAACAAAAAAACAAATTCAGGACTAAACTTACGTTACAAATATGTCTTATTCTTTATTTTAATAGAGAGGTTAATTAAATATACCTACAATTAATGAAAATTAATGAAAGTGGTAAAAGTTAAGGGGTACACAAACTAAAAACAAATAGAAAAGGGTATACTTGGCTAAATTGACTCTAAAATTAATTCTATGCACGCGGATATTTCTCATCTTCGTCATATGCTCACCTTCCATATGTGTATCGCTAGAACCATATCTGAAACTTCAATCTTTGAGCTGGAAGCAATCGTCAAAGAAGAGAAGCAACTTGACGGGGTAGTAACCCTGATACACACAGCACATGCACCATGGATGTCTTCCCTTCCTCTCTAACTTGTTTTGCTCAACTTTTGTATGAAATTCATAGCAGAAAATTCTGATATGAATTTTTTTTGGCATGATTTTTTGCTGTGAATTTCATACTAGAATTTTTTGCTACAAATTTCATACTAGAAATTTCTTATATGAATTTTCTGGTACGAATTTCATACCATAAAAGGCCTACTTAGCAAATTTTCTGGTATGAATTTTGTAAAAAAAAAAAACTTGGATATTAATTTGGTCATGTGTCCAATGTTCCGATCCGACAATACGACTCCGAAATATGCGAGTTTTACACTATCCGACGGAAAGCTATCCGTATCCGCTTCGATCAGGAATATTTCAGATACACGGATCGGATACAGATCTTTTTTTATACCCGGATATCCGTTATCCGAGTATATAAAAAATATTAATAGAAATATATCACTTATGTTCAACTAGCTAAGTTGCTGAGATGAAGAGATGGATTTTAATCTTTTTCAATATGGTCTGAGGTTTGACTCTCCATGACAACCTTCTCATTTTTTTTCATTCACAAACCATTGAGCAACCGTCTAAGACTTTGAATCGTCTCTACTCTCTCTAAGGTGATAGGCGACCGGCGAGTCAGCGACAACCCTCTCGAGTCTCAACTTCTCTTCACGGAACGACTCTCCCTCTCTCGTCTTCGTCGCTTCGTCGGCTTCCACTCTCACAGACTCACAGTCACAAGCGACCGCCAACAGCCCTCGCTCGAGTCTCAACTTTTCTTATCAGATCGACACTCTATCTGAGTTAAAATTCGTCGCTTTGTTGGCTTCGAGCCTTCGACCCTCACAGGAAGTCACAGGCTCACAGTCGCAACCTCTGAAGTCTGAACCTCTCCTTTTCGACCCTCAATCTCTCAGACTCTCACAGTCTCTGCTCTCTCATCTTCGACATGCGGCTCTCTCACATCCCCGACTCCCTCAGTCTCTCTCACAACCACATTCGAGTCTCTTGCCCATACTCAGTCTCTGACAACTTTGCACAGTCTCAGACCACTTTGCACCATATCTAATCACATGGGAGTTTCAGTAGCACATCCAATTTCCCACTGTAAACCCTAAATCTGATGTTTAGGCAATTTCTTAATGCAGATTTACATAGACAACTTTTGCAATTTTTTAAAGTAGATTTGTATCCGGGTCTTCCGATATCCAAAATTGGATATTCGATCTGTTTAAACTTCTCAGATTGGATATCCGACACCTTCTAGATCGGATCCGGATACCATATTCACACAAAAAAATATTTCCGGATATCCGGGAATGAACACCCCTAGATTTTAGGACTATATTAGGGATTACCGTAGAAAAATTCAATATTTTTTAATCAGCGGCCCACAAACCGAATAATCTATAAAATTAGAGAGTGGTGGTTGGTTTGATAAAAATATATATAGTGAGGTGGCTAATTTAAAAAAAATATAAGATTTGACTGAGTAAAAAAAGCGCTATAAATAAAAGATGATATTTTGTGTAATTTAGGATTTGTTTAGAAACCTAGAACTTGTTATAGTTAAAATTGAAACTTATTATAATTGAAATAAGTAGTTGATTGAATATATATATATATATATATATATATATATATATATATAATATGAAAGAAAATAAGTTTACTGTAATTCATATACGTATAAAATTATTTACAATAATTTATTTTTTATTAAATAATATTGTTTATAAAATTATATTTATAATATACCAAGCAACAAACCACAATTTACTTGACTTATAAAGGGGGTGTGTTTTAAGTGTTTGCCGAGAAGGGACGTGAATATGTGATCGACTCTTTACGGCTCTGTTACATTTCAAATTTGAGGTATCCACAGTTGTTCTCCATACTTTGTCTGTGTACTTTCTTCGAAGATGAACGTTCATGGTCGTCGCTTCTGGTGGACTAGATTATTATGCTTTTCTTTGAAGATTTCCTTGTTTTCGGGTTTTGTTGATGTATTTTTGTGTTTTCTTTTTTCTTTATGACGGTTTGTCCGTCTGTAGATTTCTTTCGACCATTCGATCCAATAATCAATGCGTCGTATATGGATCGAACACTTTCCGTTATAAAAAAAACAAAAAAAACTTTTGACTTATAAAAAAAAATATCGACGACCGTGTATCCAGGAAAGTGATTGAAATTTAAAACAAGAAGCAACTAGTATAGTGGTGGAGCCCAAAAACATTTGCGGCAACGTACACGAAATTCATGCCGTTCAATAAATCATATTTTGAAGATTTGACGCGTATTTGGGACAACTATTGGAATTTTTTTATTGCGGTGGTCCCGACGACTGTGATTTTGTTGGTTTATATGGTCAATGTTTACACTTGGGGTGTTTGGTCTTGACTCGAAATCGAAAACGGAATGAAAACGAGTAGTCTATAAATATACCCTTATTTATGAAAATATTTTGAATCATTACTTGTGGTTTGAAATAATTGAAATAGGGTTTGATTATTTTTGATACCCTATAGGAAAGGAAAATAAAATGTGGAAAAATAAGTGCATTTTACATTGAGCAATAAGGAATAATTGTATAAAATTTCATGAATAAAGATATACATATGAACTAAATTCGTTTCCATTCCGTTTTTTATTTCGGAGTTGAAACCAAATGGGCCCTAATTGATTTATTTTACATTACGAGCATCTTAATATTTATTTTTATTATTTTTTACTTGGACCTTGTGTTTTAATTTAGCTTAAGTTTTTTTTATTAATATTGTTTGATTCAATAGTCTTGTAAAGTTGTACTTTGAATTAATTTATTTAAAAAATTCATGAAATATTATAAACTATATTTTTACTATATACTAAACGTTGAGTATAAAATATCCAAAAAAATCAAATCGTATATATACAATTACTAAAAATGGGTTTGATTAATAAATTAAAAATGAATTATGATATGAATAATACGTGAATCTTATATTATCTCTAAATAACTTAATTACTTCATCTATAATACTTGTATTTATAAAAGAAATAAAAAAATATAAAAAAGTTAGATAAGACCTTCCCCACGTCGACTTTTTAGATCGTTTTAGGTACTCCATCACTATCGTCACCGAAAGTCATCTTCTTTCACTTATTTTAGGTTGGACGTCAGATCTGCAAACCTTTTTTTTCTTTACTAACGTGTGGCAGATATGCCAACTTTTACTTTATCTCATATATTGTGACATTCCCCCAAAATAATTAAAAAAAAAAAAGAAGAACTATTATTCTTTACTAACGTGAGATTCAATGTGGACAGAAAGTTGCTGGGGGCTTGAAGTGAGCAGTACCCGAGGGGGCTTCCATGGTGTTAGCTTGCTTGGTGAAGAGGAACGGAAGCCGTGGTTTGAAGTATTGAGCAATTCAAAGGTTAGATAAAATGATTACATACCTCGCTGAGAGCGAAGGAAGAAGATGGATCTGGGAATTGGTCTTTGGATCGAACAGGTAATTGACAAAATAAATAAAAGATGACCTTCCAGGTTAGACAAATGGATTTGACCAAGACTTTGATCCCAAAATATGATGCGTTCGAAACTCAATTGAAATTCAGATCCGATTTGCAAATCGATCCTTCAATACTGAATCGTGGAACAGAGATCGAAGGAAGAAGATAGATCTAGGAATTGGTTTTGGACCGAAGTACAGATCTGGTAAAGCAAAAGGACTACGTACCTCGTGGAGAAGATGTGAATCACAAGGATTAGGTCATCATCTGGTTTCTTCCGACCTCCGATCTGCTCCGAACCAGAGCAGGCGCTGTTCGTTGCCGAACATTAACTTTTATTGTGCATATAAATAATCTTAAGAATTAGGAATTCTGTATACAATCAAAGTTATGTGGAATTGGATTGTCTTTCACTATACAATAGAAGGTTATCTGTGATTTTTATCTTCTTCAATTCTGTATATAATTTTTAAGTTGAAGCGGGAGACAAGTTTGCACTTGAGCTAACACGTAGGCGATGGATCTTCAATTTATAGGGCCAGTGTCGATGTTTCTCATGGGAATTGGAGGTTTTATATAGAGGGGTGCCGTGCCCTCGACAAATTGTAATTTTTGTGGGAGGCGAGAAATTTTTGTGGGATGCCAATATTTTTCAAAAATATATTTATGATCATATTTATAGACATGTTTTTATGTTTTTAAATTAATCATATTGAGATATATTTCATAATATTCTAAAATATATTTATGATCATGTTTATATACATGTTATCGTTCACTTGAAAATTCAAATTTGAAAGATCAAGTTGATGACAATAGGGATGCCGCATATTGTACTTCAATGTAACATTGTTGAATGTGATAATATAAAAATAATATTTAAATTCGAAATAAAAGAGTGTTTAGTTATTACAAAAATAAAAACAATTAGTAGGATAATCAGACAGAGAGACAACCATTTAGGTGGTTAGATCAATAGAATTCATCAACACAAATCAAGTGAACAAATAGATGAAAACCAATAAGCAATTATTAGGAGGCTAAATTGGTGAAACTACACAAAAATCTAATCTAATCGTATTTAGGTGGTTAGATCCATAGAATTCATCAACACATTCTACCCAAAAATGTCTTTACCCACAAATGTCACTTTCATACCCAAAATAATTTTGTCAAACTACACAAACATACTCGCACACCCAATTTGAATTTACCATACCCAAATTTTACACAAATCAATATTGTACATATACATCAATATCAAATGACATTTGGTCATTATAACACAGTTTGTGTAAATAAAACATACCAAACATTTCACTTTAAACATACTCAACAATAAGAAACATACCACAAAAACAATAAACATATACCCAATAAAATAATCATACCCATAAATTGGGTAACATTTTACCAAACTTATATAATGCTCTAAGAATAAATCCACATGTCCAACCGTGCCCACAAATTGGGTAATATTTTATGACATAAAATAATCATACAGATAAATTGGGCAATCATACTCCTAAACAGTATATCTAATTCATCAAACACATGCCCAATACTATTTAACAAAATGAATCAAAAGCATACCCAAAATCTAATAGAAATAGCCTACCCAAAAATTACAGATCTGGTTCCAACTTACCAAGACTAGTCGAAATCTTCGTCGGACTCCTCTTTCCCGTCGGCCTCCGAAATAATAGTCTCATCTTCGTCGGAATCTTTATCTCGAAACTCCGGCAGATCTCCGTTACAAAAAAACTTAAGCAAACATATCCACAATACTTTACCCACCAATCGGTTACCCAACATACTCAGCAACCCTTACAAAAGCAAACTTAAAAAGTCAAACAATGTTACCCTGAAATAGGAGAAATAACATTAACGGAGGAGGAGTGGGTAACGACATTGAAAGAAATAGAGGAAATCTAACTCAAGACAAGAGAATGATGACAAACACTACTGCTTACTCAGAAATAGAAGTAGTAACTTCACTAGCTTGAGATTATCAAGGAAGTTTGAGGGATTCTGATACACAAAAAATAAAGATGAGAAGTTTCTTTCAAATTACCCAGCAATGTATCCATGAAGATTTTTGTATTGGAACAAAGAAATGAGTTTATAAAAAAAAGAGGGAAGTAATTCCAAATGAGTTGCGTTTTTTTGAGCAAAAATTCCCTCCAAAATTTCGATCAAAACTGTCACCAATCAAATTGGATGGGATGCCCACTTTTTGCCCCTACCTACTAATTTTCTTTGTAGTCCTAAACTATGGCTTCATTTGACCAATTCTTTCTTATTAGGATAAATGAGAGATTTAAACGAGCAATTTGAGTGCAAACCTCCACGTAAATTGTAGTCCAACATATGAATAAATAATAAAATACTTATTGACCTAGAACCATAAGAGGTCAACGACCTATAGACTCACAAAATAGTAGGTCAACGACATATAAAACAACATGTCAACGACCCATATAACGGATGTCAAGTAGTTATGAATACAAATTATAATTCAGCCAAAAAGTCAAGAAATATATAATTTGTTTAAGCTTAAAACCGTTCATTTATATAAGTTCTCAAACTATCAATTTTACTTGATAATCGATGTGAGATAACAAAATAAGTGAAAATATCTAGCAACCCACAATAGTAGGTCAACGACGCATAAAATAGTAGGTCAACGACCCATATAACGGATATTAATCCGTTATGAATAAAAATTATACTTTAACTTATCAAAAAGGCAAATAAATGTATGATTTCTTAATTTTCAAAACTATTTGTTTATACAAGTTCTCAAACTATCAACCTTATTTAATAATTGATGTGGTATAGAAAAAACGTTGAAAATATTCGATGTGGGATAACAAAATTCTCCCAAATATTTAGCAACTCGATCACAAAACATTAGGTCAACGACCCATATGGCCAAAAATGTAGGTCAAGGACCCTTATGACCAAAAATGTAGGTCAAGGACCCACAAAATAGTAGGTCAACGACGCACAAAATAGTTATGACTAAAAATTATAGTTCAACTTAGCCAAAAAGCAAAAAATGTAGGTCAAAAACCCCCAAAATAGTAGGTCAACAACTCACAAAACAGTAGGTCAACGATCCAAATGACACATATTAATCCGAATAAAAGTTTTACTTCAACTAAACTAAAAGGCCAAAAAATTTATAATTTGTTTAATCTTTAAACTCTTTATTTATACAAGTTATCAAACTGTCACCCTTCTTTGTGTAACATCCGGAAATTTAATCTTCGATTATTTCCGAGTCAACCAAACTACTCCTTATTTATCTACCTTTTTTATTCTTTTAAATGGACCCATCCATACCCATCAACGGCATGCCTTCCGGGCCCATTATGAAGTTGAGTACTTTGGCCTTTGAAACCCTACCATCCGGGCCCGATAAGGAGCTATTTCAGCCAGCCCATGATCTCTCTTTCACGTAAACCCTAACAACCGTCTAACCTCCACTCCCTCACGCAATCCATGTCTCCCTTCCTCCTTCTCCTTCACGCATCTCCAGCCATGGTTCCTACTGTACGGAAAGGGCAAACGTAGCAGCTTAGAACCGCCTCCTGCCTTTGTGGGTTTCGTCTTTCCCTTGTACCAGCCTCGAACCCTGCTCTTGTACGCTGCAGCGCCGGCCCAAGGTCGCCTCCCTCTTGACGGTGGTCACGAGCAGCAGACCGACAGTGGCTAGAGTTGTCGAGCCCTCCTCCCTCTACGCCACCATCATCTCGAGGAGCACATCGCCTCCCCTTTTTTGTTCGTGCACAACAACGCCGGAGAAGAAGACAACACTTAACCAGATCTTTGACCGTAAGTGCGCCAGAAGGACGGCCGCGGGTGCACCGGCAGGGTGGCCGCTGGTGCGGCGTTGCCCAGCCGCGGGTGCGCCCAACATCAGTGACCATTCCTTACCCGCCATTAGGAACTAATGTGGGTTCTTCTTTCAGCTATCATTTTTTTATGCGTAGGTGATGTTAGATATCGCTTCCGGATGTTCGAGAAGGTAAGAAGAAATCAAGAACTCGAGGTTTTGGTTTCCTACCCGCATTTGAGAAAACCAGAGCCAATCGGGAAAGGCCTTCCCTAACTTCCCCCACCTACTGGTCAGACATTGCATTCTGACAAGGTATAAAGAATGCTTACGACAGTGACTCTTGCTCCTGAGCGATCTGCGTATGATCAGTTGTTTGTAGATAGGAGAACTGAGGACTACCTGATGAAGGTATTGTCTCATTCTGAGCAGGAAAAGACCCCGAAGTTGCATATGAGTCGGGGTCCTTCCCGTTTTCTCCGAACGCGGGGATCAGGAAAATGGATGGAAAATCCCCCGGAGGCCCATCAGGGACTGAATCCCCTCCCATTCCTCCAGACCTCCACAAACACACCCCCAGAACCAACATCCCCTTCACACCTTTTTGAATTCTTTTGGATGTAGCTCGGCCGACTCTTGTCGCCTCTTCCCCTCACTCTCCTTTCCCTAATATGAACCTTAAGTCATCAAAGCCTTTTTGACTTGGCCTGGCCTAGGCTATAAGGGATCCACGGCCTTTCTTCCGTTTCTCAATATCAACTCCCGATTCTCGCTCCGTGCTTGCTGCTCGCTCGCAGTCTACTAAATGAGCCTTCACCGCCCGCCCTCTCGCCTGATAACGGATGTTGACGACCAAATCTTTCTCATACCTGCTATATTTCGCAAGGGCAAGATTGCAGCTATAGTAATTGGGCTACCCTCCAAGTTAGCCATCAAACTAAATTCCATGGATAAAGTAAAACCCAAAGCGAATTCCACGATTCGAATCAGTTCACGACGGTGGCAGACTTAATCTCATCTAGGTCTCTTGCTTTCATTTTCTTAAATAGTTTGGTAGGGGCTGCATATCTGAATAGGCCCTAAGGGTTAACCAGATTTGGGCTGTTCGGGAGAGTTGTGCAAGAGGTAGTGAAACTAGTCGAAAGTTGAAGCGGTTGGCAAGGTCCCAAAGAAGCATTCCGATCTATGTCATATTTTTCATTCACCGGGGGCGGCTATCCGCATGTGTCCTAAAATAAGGGTCGAAGTTTAGACCGCGAATACTAGTTTTACATATAGAAAAGATCATCAGAGAGGAGACAAGCCATTTATGATTCCAGCCGAGAAGACTCGGAGGGTCAGTCAGGGCCTAAGATCAGGCCAAAAGGCATAGTTGATGGACAACAGGTGAATATTCCTGTACTACCCCTTGTTGGTCCCGAGGGACGGAGGAGGCTAGGATCTTTCCCTATCACTATGTGGAATGTATAAATTGTGCAAGAGTTGCAACCTTTTCAATAGCAGCATTCAATTCCTACTCTGTTATGTACGTCGAGATCGACTATAAAGGAGGGCTGACAAGTGTGCATGAATGTGCAAGGCTCCGCACGGCCAGCCCGTCTGCTGCTAGGTCTGGGAATGGTGCTAGGCGAGGGCGCCGCTATGCCCCGCAGCTCTGTTATTAGCGTACTGCCTATAAGCTTAAATAAACCTGCTCTTACAAGAAAGTAAGTAATCTCAAGGCCCGGGCATTCATCCAATGCTTTTAGGCATATCATTAGCCCTTTCCACGAGTCAGAAAGCCTGATCCGTGCGCTAATCCTTCTATAGTAGGAAGACAAGATTGCAAGGGAATCACTAGTTCCATGCCTTCTACTTAGGCAACCCGAATCCGCGTATACCTACTCTAGCAAGAGAGAAAACTACCAACGGATCCTGCCATTTCTGTAACAGAGGCTAAAAGGTGCGAACGAAGAAAGCTTGTTTGGGCTTTTAAAGGCTTCGCACCAACTTGGGGGTTGAGCGGTGGTTTGGAAACAAACACGTTGTTAAAACGGAATCGAGCTAAAGTGCACTCCCGATTACATAAATCCCCCCTATCTTATTTCGACAGGGCCCCGTGTACAAGAAGGAGCGAAGCAGCTCCAACGAATGTGAGAGGAACGAAGGCATGGGTCGAGCGAGCTTTCTTTTCTGTCTAATGGTAATGCGAATCTCTTGCAATTGGTCTATGATAAAGAGTCATATGTCCAATAATAAGTAGAAATCGGTCCACGAATAGCGCTTCCGTTCCCTTTTTTTCATTTTTTAATTTCCATTTAATGAATTCGATTTGTTGTTCTTGTTAGCAACTAGCTCTTCGGTCATATGTCCAACCAGTCTAAGTTGTCCGCCCTTCTTCTTCTGCAATCGGGAATAGGTCTGAGGTCATAGCATCCTTGCTTGAAATAGTTCCTCTCCTCTGGCCCTGGCCTAGTAGCTCGAGAGGACTTCTTACAAAGCTGAAGGAAGACTGAGGCCCTTTACAAAAAGTCTAGGAAACAAAAAACAGAATACCTAGATCGCAAGGTGATGTATATCACTTCGACTCACCAAGGAGAAGGTAAGTCCGCGGTGCATTCTGTTCCAGATTTCCCGGATGAGTGGAGTGTGGTCCTTCCTCCCCGTGAACGTGAGGAGATCGGGTTTCGATTGTCGAGTAAGGACCCTACTTCCCTTCACTTTCGTACCCTCTCTCTATATGTGCTGATTAGAATCCCGTTGGGATCTTGGAACAGTTCACAACAGCCCTAGAAGATGGCTTGCTGAGCTGATGCGTTTTTTGAGTTTTCGGAAGTGACAAACAGTCAACTTTGGGTCCAGATTTGGGTAAGTTAGAGTTCTTCTTTGTTGCTGAATTTCGGATATGTTACAGTTGGTATTATATAGTATAACATACTGGAATTTGATAGTATTCCGAGTTATATTTTAGGAGATATGGTTCTCCAAAGTTGGTTCTTCATGCAATTTTTAGAATAATGCTGAATATTCTAAGTTTGAGAAAAACTGCTTGAGATGCAGTTTTGTGGAATAGATTTGGATGGGTTATTGACCTCTGTTGGACTCGAATTTTGGATATATTATATTTGGTATTGTATAGTAGATCATACCTAAATTTGAGAGGAATCCGAGTTACAGTTTAAGAGTTATGGTGTCCCAAAGTAGAGACCTTGAGCAGTTTATATATTGTGCTGAATTTTGTCGAAGTATTGTGAACGCTGCTTGTGATGCAATTTTGTGGAACATATTTTATTGGGTTATATGCCTCGGTTAGACTTAAATTTTGGATATGTCGTAGTTAAGATTGCATAGCATAATATATCAAAATTTGAGTGGATTCCATCGAGACGTTTAGTAGTTATGATTTTTCAAAGTTGAGGCTGTAAGCAGTTTTCTGGATAGTTGCTGAAATTTTCTAAGTGTTGGAAAAACTGCATGTTGATGTAGTTTTGTGATCCAGATTTGAATGAGTTAGATATCTCGGATGGAAATGAATTTTTGGTATGATGTAGATGGGTATGCGTAGTATTAGGCATTAAGTTTTGAGAGCGATCCGTTGGTTTAATCCGGATTTGTGATGTTCCAAAGTTGGGTATAAGTATAGTTTGGTTTTAGGAGAGTTGTGCTAGATTTTAAGTGTGTGATCTTGGAGATGGTTTGGGGATTGTGTACATAGTTTCTGAAATTTAAGGTTTATATCATATGTAGTGATGGTTGAGCACGTGAGTAGGTGAATCGGTATGTTTTGGGATTTAGTAGTAGTATGTGAGTTGAGCCTTAGTAGTAGACAATCAGTTTGAAAGATGGTCATGTTTCAAACTCTATAGATCTTTCCTCTGGAGAGTTAGATATCTGGGTTGGGTTTTTGCTAGATGTTCTTGAGATTTCAAGGAAACTTTAGAGTTTCCAGATCCTAGGGTAGAACCGTCTTTTCTTAGAAAAGAGTTGGTTTAGTGCGGTTTCTCGGTTTTCCATTGTTGACCTAGAAGTTGCGACATCTAGAGGTTGGATAGTATATTGATATGAGCTTTATGTTATGATCAGGCGGTTGAGATACTACTCAGCGGGATCGAGTGCTTTGGTTGACGGGACTTGACATGGTTCAGGTAAGTCCATTGGAGTTACTTAGCTACCTTCTATGTGTTAGCATAGCTATGATACTGGTGTGTGTTTATTTATTGTCATAACGGTAAACCGGACTAGGACGACCTTTTACAGTAATTGGCTTAAGTGTATGATAATCGGGCGGTGACCACTTGTCTAAATTTTTAAACGAGACTAGAATGTGCTCTTGCAACCTAGGCCCGCAGGTAACGGATAATACTGATCTATTCCTGTTGGTAGATGGAAGCAGAGACGAGTTTCGGGAGATTCTCGTGTGACAAAAGAAGTTGAATTAGTAATGAGAATAATTAAACGAAAGATAATAACCACTTTGTGTGCGAGCATGCTATGTGTTTTACTTCTTGACGTGTGTTTTACTTCTTGACGTGTGTTTGTGCTGTTATGGTTATTCAGATTCATGGAATGTTAGCTAACGGTTTATCCGTGTTGTTAGTTCTTTGCAGTATTAGGTAGTTGCAGAGAGATCCGGAGCGGATGGTCAGCCGGGTCCACGTACTCATTTAGATGGGGACGGGGGTGTCTTCAGTTTTTTTTTCTCATATGCGTTGTAGTTCTATCTCTGTCTTGTAAGGCTGATACATACCATGCATGTAAATATTATTTAACGTTTTCAAATGATATAAATACGTTTGTGCCTTGTTGTAAGATCCTAGTAAATTTGTTGTCAAACTAACGGGACCCATTGTGAGGCCCTAACCAGTAGTCCCCAAGTTCTCAGAATTTGGGGTGTTACAATATGGTATCAAAGCTCTAGGTTGGTAACAATGATACTTGGAATCTTCTGAAAGACCGATTGTATAAAATAACTAGAACCCAAAAGGAATCTAAAATTTCCAAAACGGATTTCTGTTTTTACACACGCGCATAGTCGGGTTGTTGGGTTAGTAGTACGTCAGACCACCATCGTTATTCGTGTATCTCTGCAACTGAGAATGATAGGTGAGTTAGTATATAGACTTAATATGATGTGTATTATTATATGTTATATATATATATATATATATATATATATATATATATATATGTATATGTATATATGTATATGTGTAGCATGTTAGTATCCTAAATGATATTTTATATCCTTTAGTAGTGACATCATGAAGCAATCACCGCCTCATGATAAATCAATAGCGGACTTGAAGAGTTTTCAACACGAGACAATGGACTTAGACCTTTGATTGAGTATTATACTCTGGTGGGAGTTCTGGTGATCCGTATAATTCATCCAAAGAACGAGTGAGCAAAGAAGTAAAATTGTTGAGATAATTTTCACCACAAGGACAATCAGATAAGGAAGAAGTTCCCGTGTCAAATCAGATAGAAAGAATATAAAATCATACCAGGGGCATGGCTGTAGGAAGCCGAGCGATGAATTAGAAGAATCATGCAACAGACGAAAAGAGCTCAAAGTAGAGATAACAATATTGGAACAAGAACCAAGTAGAACGACGTACAACCAAGATGGCGGAATAAAGGACGTTACAATCGAGGCGGATGCCCCATAGACAATTATGGGCATGAGAGACCATAAGAGATGGGGTAACGACCCGGATATGAGGATCAATTGTACACTGAATGGAGACTTACAAATGAGTGTAAAGTCGATAAGCAGACTTCAGAAGTGTGGAGATGTTTGGACTTCCTCAAAGGTGTAAGAAGTTTGAAAGAAATCGCGACGCCAATATAAAAAGAGTGGAAGCCTATAGGAGGGACAACAGAGTTTCATGAAGGCAATATTGCCACCAACACCAGCGATGGAATGAGTATGTGAGAACGGCCTTGGTGGACTCGAGAGTCCAAGGTAACCCCAATTATCACGGGACCTAAGTCATCAACACAAACAACCCATGTAAGGGGAGCTGCAAGTGGATGGTAATTAAGGTCATAGGAACTTCAAGGATGCTTACAATCTATCGTGGTGGACTTGGAACGACTATTGATGTCAGATGAATGACACAATGGGACTCGAGAAAGAGAGTTGACCCTAAGATGGAAGAGGTTGTTTTCCAATCGTGATTTTATTTCAGGAAGGCAAGTAAGGAAAGTACTTGATACTTCATCCGGTTAGGACATATGGTGTTAATCATTTTGGACTTATAGAACATGTCCTTATTGATAGCATGAATTATAGTCTATATTTTGGGGTTTGTTTGGACGTTTTATCTTCAATAATCTGCATGTTTGTATGTATAATATGTGATTATATTACCATTTCATCTACCTTTGCGGGAATCAAGGTCTACACCTGGTTTTGTTGTAATCGTAGGTAAAATGGCACGTTTTGCATCAAAAAGGAGCAAAAGGAGCTATGAAGTCATTAGAGCTACATTCAGGAACATAAAGAACCATCCAGGAAGCATAGCCATGGATTAAAGATTCACTTTGGACCAGATTTGAAAGATTTCACTTTCAGTTGTGACTCACCTCGGTTGACCACAGATTCACCTCGACCGGGGTGATCCAGAGAAGTCGACTCGACCGAAGCGAACACCTGGGACGCGACGAGAATATTTTATTCTTGGCTGAGATCTTTTATCTTTGGAAAGAGATCTTATATTTTTGGGCTTGACTTCTGGAAGGAAGAAGATATGCTATATCATATATTTTACCTATTTTTATGGGAAGACATCATTCTAAGATATCTTATCTTTGGAGAGTAATTTTCCTATAAAAAGGGTCGGATTTTCCACAAATCCGACCGTGCTTAGACCTTCGCTATCACCTTGCTTACACCTACTACACCGCTACAGCCATACTCCAGTTGGGAGATTTGAAGAACCTTTTTGAAGGTTGAAGAAGGAAGATCGTAGCTTTTATATATAGCTTTTGAAGGGTTTTTGTAAGATCAGTTTAGATTCCCTTCCTTGTTGTCTTGTCTTGTTGGATTTCTATCCAAGGAATGCTTTGTTGTGATATTTGATTCAGTTATTAAAGTCTTTTCATTAAATTCTTCTTGTTCAAATATTCACTTTCTTCCCATATACTTGATTAATACTTTCATGATGATGAGTGGCTAATCTCTTTGTGTGATTCTAGGGTGATTGGCTGAAGGTTGTGGGAAAAACAATGATATAATGATCTTAATCACAGTAGGACCCTGAAAGTTCGAGTCTTTAACCTTAACCCTAAGCATCTCGCTCAGTCGATGAACATCTCGGTCGGGGTGGAATTCTTCTGACCGAGGTGACTTATCTGATCCGAAACTAAGAGTTAATTGTTAGAGTTTGCCAAATCCTATTCTTATTACACCTTTCCTAGTTCAATGCAAGCCTAGGATGTGACTTACCCGGTGATTCCTATGTTTGTTTACCCAAGATCATAAGTATAGGTAGTAAAGGTTTATCCTTTATTGGGGTTTGAGTGTGCTTTCATACCACCTTTGTGAGTTAGCCTGAGACTTACCCGGTAAAGGTTGATTCTATTCCCTTAGATGGTGTGTTAGTTTGAGGTTATAGTTCTTTATCTTAATTTCCTGAGACTTACCCGGTAATAGGAGTTGTGGTTTAGGATTAGTGAGTAGTGGGACTTACCCGGTAATCTATTCCACTTTAGTAACACCTTCCCTATGCAAAAATCTCAGCTTTGTCCGCTTATCTTTAGATCTTGAGTTGGAACCACAACTAGATGCTTTAATCCCTAGAATTGCATATTTCCTTTATTGACTTTTATCATCTTTGATTGTCTTAATTACTGGTGGTTAGTGATTGCTTAAGCTTACCGTAATTGGAATTTGTTTCACTAAGTCCCTGTGATCGACCCCTGGAATTCCTTGCTTTTTACTACGATTGACCCGTACACTGCGGGTTCGCATCCTTGTTTTAAGCTTACGTCTAGGGTTATAAATTTAAAGCTTGCACACACCGTTTGGAGCGAACAAGTTTTTGGCGCCGTTGTCGGGGACTTGGTCTAGACCGAGCCGGTTACGGTTTGCTTTTGGGGCACTTTCCCCCGTGTCTACTAACCACTCTACTTGAGTGACTTTTGCAGGTTCTTTCTTAGGTTTATGCGAAGAACCCGCACTGGGAAGGAAATCGTTCCTTACGATCCCGAACCAGAAAAGACATACAACCGACGCTTAAGAGAAGCGAAGATGGCCAACCAAGACAATCGCGATCTTGAGGCCGAGTTGAAAGAGGCGCTAGAGCAGCTACGCCTCAGCAGGGAAGAGCTAAGGCAAGTGTTAGCATGAAATATTGTGATATTCTAGGCACGTTTTCTAAGTGTATTTGATTCATATTGATAGTCTTTGATTGAACATTGTTACATTTGTGAGCTAGTTTGCCTATATTGTCGATATGGATGTCTACACTAGCTTTATGTTGATTATAAGTGATTGAGAGCCATTTCCGAACGGAATCGAGCAAAGATGAGTTGATTGAGTATGTCCATGGATTGAGGACATTCTTAGGAGCAAAATGAATTTCAACTTCAGGAATGCACGAGGCTAGGGAAGAATCACGTTCTTGCCCTAAACCACGCTCTAAAGTACGGCCGTACTACAAACCACGTTCAGTTCCACGGCCGTGGAACCCTGCAGGAGAAGCGTGATTCATTCCAGAAGCTTTTACGGTCGTGGAATCCATGGTTCAAACCGTGTTGATTTCCACGCTCTAAATTACGGTCGTGGAACCTTCCACGACCGTGATCTTGGCGATCTTTTTCGCCATATTTTAAGCCACGATCTTTCAGAAGATTGGGCCGGGCCGGTATTTTATCTTGCCCTATAAAAGGACGGACGAAGAGAGATTCCGTCACCTTCGCTTAGACGCATTTTTGCAACCTCGCTTTACACTTTCGCCTACGCCGCGACTTGGAGATTTTTGCGATTCTTGCAAAAGACTAATTTGCGCTCATCCTTGGAGTTGCCCTAATCTCGCAGTTTTAGTGGAGATTGCTGTTGAGTTTTCCGGATCGAAGGAAGATCAAAGATTCGGAAGGTTATTCGCAAGAAGATTCCTCTTCTTGTTTAGGTTAGATTAGAAGACGGATTGACATCCCGTTCTTCCTTCTTATCTACGATTGTGTTTATTTATTCTATTCTGAATCTTGTGACGATATTTGTTCTTGATTGTGACTTTGAGATTGATTTGAAGTTTATTGAAAGTTTTCGGAAGTTTTCATCTTTCAATCTTTTAATTCTTGAATTTGATATCAACATGACGGTTATTGGCTAAAAAACCTTAACAATTCTAAGGTGAAGGGTTGATAGTTGTGGCTTAGATGATGATAGATCGAACGTAAACAGATTAGACCCTGAGAGTTAGAAAGAATCGTCGACGAACCCTAAATCACGGTTTGTTCTTGAGTTCCACGACCATGGAATCTCAAGATCCACCCGTAATTTCTCTTAAGTTTACAAACCTGCTTTTACTTTAATCCAAAGTTAAAGATCAGCTTTAACTTAGTTTAGGCTTGCCTTTTCTAGGTGGTAGTGAAGCCTCAACAACCTCTACCTCGATTGTGAGTGTCATAACCTTAATCGATTTAGTTAGTCTTGATCCTTGGATTACAAGTTTGGGTATTTGACATTAATTCTTACCTTTAGAACCTTTCTATATTGAAGCCTCAAAAACCTGTATAGAGAGTATCTTATAGGTGAGTCACATAAGGTTTTTGGAACTTCACCGTACGATTATCTTACATTAGCATACCTTTGCAAGTCTTAACTCTGTCTTATATCATTAGTATATCTTGAATCGATTGCCACAGCTGGATACTTGGATCTTTAGGATTGTTGTTTTCCCAATATTTGCAAAAACTCTCATATTTACTCGCTTGATAATCTGCAATTAAATTTGTTCCCACCCAAATCCCTGTGTTCGATACTCTGGAATTCTTGCTTAACTATATCGATCCGTACACTGCGGGTTCGCTTGCTTGATTCTAGTTTTATAATTAAAAATTATTTGCACGCACGTTTAGGGGCGAACAAGTTTTTGGCGCCGTTGCCGGGGATTTGGTTTCGGCCGAATTCGGTTGCCGGTTGTCAAGCTTGGGAGCTTGCTCTCGTTATTTGATATTTCTTTGATTGTATGCGCAGGTCTAGGAACACCGAAAATCTCTTACCTCTTGATCAAGAGCTAGAGAAGACTTTAAGACAAAAGCGCAAGGAAAAGAAGATGGCTGAAGAACACGAACGTGATCTTCAAGCGGAGTTGGCGGAGAAAGAAGCTCAACTCCAATGGAATGAGAACATCCGCCGGGATGAAATGGATCGTCATCAATCTGAAGTTAATGATCTAAAAGATATGATGTTCCAGATGAGTATAGAGCTAAGCAACCTTAAGAATAAGGGAAGCAAGAAATCCTCAAGAAGGGCATCAAGATCAAGAAGAAGAAGTCATTCATCCGCTGATGATAGTGACTCTTCCATGCCACCGCTAGAGGAAATTGATCCCACGATCAATGTGAATCCTTTTCATCCACGGGGAGCTGCTAATCGCTGCATTCCACCTAGGAATGCGAGGATCGAACGTGTAGATGATGAGCCAATGACTCTTGGCCAGCGGATGGATCCAACACAACAACCACGCCGTTTGAGCGTGAATTTTGATGCTGAGGATGTACAAGGGTTTAGCTTCAACCCTCAAGTTATTACTCTTGTTCGCCAAAACCAATTTGGCGGGACAAGCGCTGAATCTCCACACCAACACTTGCAAAACTTTGAGTGTATGATGGAGACCATGAGACCGAAGAATGCTACTACCAACAACTATAAGCTCAAGCCTTTCTTCTTCTCTTTGAAGGGGAAAGCGTTGTCTTGGTACCAAGCTCTTCCTAGTGGGAAACTAGACACGTGGGAAGACCTTTCCGCGGAGTTCCTCACCAAATTCTTTCCGCCATCCAAAACGGCGGAACTTAGAGGTAAGATTAATGCTTTTTCCATGAGATCTATCGAAAGTTTGTTTCAATCTTGGGAAAGGTTTCAGGATATGCTCTTGGATTGCCCTCATCATGGCATATCCAAACTTGCCTTGCTGGAGATTTACTATAAGGGGCTGGATGCGGGGACGCAATTCAACCTCCAATCCCTCTCATGTGGAACATTCATGGACATGAGAGAAGATGACGTTTGGGACTTCATTGAGAAGCAAGCAAGGGTCATAGAGAAGTATTCCCACCGGAAAGTGGAGGGAAATCGTGTGGAGCAAGGAGCAAAGCTCACACATGAAGCTCCAAATCAGATTTTCTCCCTCAACAATGAGATCAAAGAGTTGAAGGAGGCTATCAAGACCAACTTTCCAAAGCAACAAGGGAAGGATGTTAGCTATTTGGGCAACAACAATGGCGGTGATAGCACAAACCGCAACAACAACAATAACCGGAACAATAACCGGAACAATTGGAATGAAAATAACAACAATCGGAACAACAATTGGAACAACAATAGGGGTTCAAACAACAACAATTGGCACTCCAATCAACAAAATTCCGGTAACTCTTATCCTTCCAATTTCAATCCACTAACTCCACCTTCCTCTTCCTCTACTTCTTTGAAAAGCCAGGGGCAAACATCAAATGGAGGAAACACTTCGGGAAAGGAGAAGCCCGATCCCATGTTGGAAACAATTTTGGAAAAGCTTCAAGGGTTGGAGAACCGCATCATTAAGGTTGATGATCAAATTTCTAAGGTTGATAAAGCTCAAAAGGTTTTAGAAAACCAAATGTTCAGCCATGCGGAGGAAGTTCCTAGGAATCAAGGGAAACTTCCAGGAAAGACGGAGGACAACCCTAAAGGAAGGGTGATGGCAATCACAACTAGGAGCGGAGTGACTACCACCGATCCGCAGCCTAAGTTTGTTGAAGTCTCCGTAGAGAAAGACAAGGAGAAGGGGAAGGAGAAGGAAGATGTCTACGTTCCTCCTCCAGCTTACAAACCTCCCCTACCATTCCCTCAATCTAGAGCGTGAGCGCGCCTAGATAAACAATTCGATAAGTTTATAGAACTCATGAGCAAGCTGCATATTAATATTCCCTTTATTGATGCTATTGTAGGTATACCGGCTTATGGCAAGTTCTTGAAGGAGCTCCTCTCTAACAAGAGAAAGCTAGAAGATTTTGGAGAGGTTAAGATGAGTTCGGATTCTTCGGATCTCATCAAAACCATGAAGGAGAAAATTCCCCCAAAGCTAAAGGATCCGGGGTCATTTTGCATTCCCATAGGAGTGGGAGATGTCACATACGATGCGTTATGTGACTTGGGAGCAAGTGTGAGCATCATACCACTTGCATTGTGTAGGAAGATCGGTTTAGGCGACCCTAAACCGGTAAAGATGACGTTGTACATGGCGGATCGATCCATCACTCGCCCCGTCGGTATTGTAGAAGATGTCCCGGTCAAGCTAGGTAAATTCTTTGTTCCCATTGATTTTGTCGTGCTTGATATTCCTGCAGATAGTCCGGTCCCGATCATACTCGGAAGACCGTTTCTTGCAACCTCCGGCTGCATAGTCGATTGCAAGAATGGGAGACTTGCTTTTGATATAGGAGAAGAGAAAGTAGAGTTCGTTCTTTCCACTCTAGTGAAGGAGCCAATCTTTGATGAGGATATTTTCGATATCCAAGATGAAGAAGGTTTGTCTAGGGAGGAGGTAAGTGCGATTCTCTTTAACGATCCTTTACAAAAAGTTATCACTATGAGTCTAACCAATGTAGGGGAAGAAGAAGAGTGCAATGAGGCAATTGAGGCCTTAGAAGCACAAGAAGAGATGCATGAAGTGGAGTTTGAAAAACTCCACGATGAAGCAGAAAACGTGAGAATCCACGGTCACACACTGTATTCCACGGCCGTGGATTTCACAACCAAAACCGTGTCCCACTCCAGAGAGTTATACGGTCGTGGAGAAGATGTGACAACCGTATTTCCCTTCCACGCCCTAAACCATGGCCGTGGAGGACATGGGGAACCCGTAATTTTGGGCGTGGAAAGGAGTGATCGAGACACTTCTTCAACTTCTTCTGATTCTTCTCCCACACACTCAACACCCTTAAAAACTTCTAAGGAGACATCGGATGCTTCTCAAGGATCATTGGAAGCCCCGAAAGCGATGGAACTAAAACCACTTCCTACTCATCTAAGGTACGCTTTTCTAGGACATAATTCTACCTTTCCGGTTATTGTTAGTTCCGAACTAAGCATAGATGAATATAATCAGCTCATGATTGTCCTTAGGAAACATAGGAAAGCTTTAGGCTATACTATTGAGCACTTAGTAGGAATTAAACCCTCCCTATGCATGCATAAGATACTAATGGAGGAAGATTTTAGAACTTCAAGACAACCTCAAGGGCGGTTAAATCCGACCATGAAGGAGGTTGTCAAGAAGGAAATTCTTAAGCTTCTTGATGCAGGTATCATCTACCCTATCTCCGATAGTAAGTGGGTGAGTCCAGTTCAAGTAGTTCCGAAGAAGGGAGGAATGACGGTCATCACCAACAAAAACAACGAGCTCATTCCTACCCGAACCGTGACAAGATGGCGGATGTGTATAGACTACCGCAAGCTCAACAACGCAACGAGGAAGGATCACTTCCCATTGCCATTCATCGATCAAATGCTTGAAAGGTTAGCACAACATTCGCATTTTTGCTATCTTGACGGCTATAGTGGTTTCTTTCAGATCCCGATACACCCGGATGATCAAGAGAAGACCACATTCACGTGCCCATGGGGTACGTTTTCTTATAGGAGAATGCCGTTCGGGCTTTGCAACGCCCCAGCCACCTTTCAACGGTGCATGATGGCCATCTTCTCCGAATACATTGAGGAAATCATGGAGGTCTTCATGGACGACTTCTCCGTATACGGTTCCTCTTTTAACGATTGCCTTTCTAACCTTTCTCTTGTTTTGCAACGGTGTGAAGACACTAACCTAGTTCTTAATTGGGAGAAGTGTCAATTTATGGTTAAGGAAGGAATTGTATTAGGTCACTTAGTCTCTAGTAGAGGGATAGAAGTAGACAAAGCTAAGATAGAGACCATAGAGAAACTTCCTCCCCCAACTTCGGTGAAAGGGATAAGAAGTTTCCTAGGACATGCTGGATTTTATAGACGTTTCATTAAGGACTTTTCTAAGATATCAAAACCGCTCACTAATCTATTGATGAAGGATGCAGTTTTTGAGTTTTCGCAGGAATGTTTGGATGCGTTTAACACAATTCGGCAAGCTCTAATTTCAGCACCTATTATCCAACCTCCGGATTGGACTCTTCCCTTTGAGGTTATGTGCGATGCTAGTGACGTAGCTATAAGAGCTGTTCTTGGACAACGAAAGGAAGGGCGAACCCATGCCATATACTATGCTAGCAAGACGCTAGATGAAGCGCAGCTCAACTACGCCACTACCGAGAAAGAGTTTTTAGCCATTGTCTATGCTATTGACAAGTTTCGCTCTTATCTTGTAGGTACAAAGGTGATTGTCTACACGGATCATGCTGCGATCCGGTACCTCCTTGCGAAGAAAGATGCGAAGCCAAGGCTAATCAGATGGATTCTTCTTCTACAAGAATTCGATCTAGAGATCCGCGACAAGAAAGGTTCAGAAAATTCTGTTGCGGATCATTTGAGTCGCCTAACACATCTAGAGGACGACCATTTACCCATCGATGACTCCTTCCCGGACGAACACCTACACCTTATTAAAGAGTGCATCGATGTGATCTCCAAAGGTAACGAACCATGGTTTGCTGATTTTGTTAACTATTTGGTTTGCCAGGAGATACCGCCCGGACTATCCTACGCACAAAGAAAGAAGTTCTTTAAGGATGTCCGGGAATACTTTTGGAACGAGCCTCTCCTCTTTAAGAGAGGTCCGGATGGAATCATTCGTCGATGTGTGCCGAAAGATGAGATGCAAAGTGTCATCCGCCATTGTCATTCACTACCTTGTGGAGGACACGCTAGTTCGAACAAGACTAGCGCAAAGGTATTGCAATCTGGATTCTTTTGGCCTACTTTGTTTAGAGATGTGCAATCCTTTGTTTCTTGCTGCGATGCTTGTCAAAGAACAGACAATATCTGTGACACACCTATTTCATTTCTAGTTGATTACCAATTAATTAACCCTGTTTAAAACAATAAGCGGAAAAGCGGAAAACGTAAATTTTTAAAACTTTATCTTACAACAATATTCACAATATATATACATACTAACATACGTCATAAACTCCGTTTAACCAAAACACAACTGTTTTAAAACCATGCAAAACATCCTAGGCGGTAGCATCCCATAACAGCCCACCTGATATGATCTCAAATCCAGGTGTTGGGTCCAATGTCCTTTCCTTGATCAGGCCGAGTCTGAGTAGCTGAAAAATATGTGGATATAACAACAATGAGCCACACGCTCAGTAAGGGTATACAAATCGCACTCTCCCAATATATATAAGTATCTAATATCCCGTCCCCAAAGGACACTCCATACCCTTCCTCACGTTTCCAAGCACACATACATATACACATTCACATATCATTCCACAACCATTCATATCACATTTCACATAAACATTCAAGCATGTTATCACACATCACATATAATTCCACAACCATTCATATCACATTTCACATAAACATTCAAGCATGTTATCACACATCACGTATAAACTTATCATCTCATATAAGCATCTCATATCATACCATCACATAATAATAATCATAACATAACATATAGCATGCTAGACTCGATCGCATCGATGCATAGGTGATAATTAACTAACTAGCTCCAACTGATCGTACGATATATTTTCTCATTGCTTTCGTATTTCTTTTCTTTCTTTCTTTTTTTTTTCTTTCGGTTGGCCAACCCGATAGCGTCATAGGCCCCCTGTAGATCAGGTAGCGACCTCGGCCATCTTGTCCTAAGACCCCCTGTAGATCAGGTTGCGATCTTGGACTATTTTTCTTATCTTGAGGCCCCCTGTAGATCAGGTAGCGACCCTTGGCTGTTTTTCTTATCTTGAGGCCCCCTGTAGATCAGGTAGCGACCTCTGAGGCCCCCTGTAGATCAGGTAGCGACCTCGTCCCCCGGAAACCCGTGCGGGACCCAGTTGGGCTAATTAATCAATTACCATCTTATATTATCACTTCCATATCATAACTCAGTTTCATGCTTTTATCATATTCTTCCATCATATTCTTTCCATTATCGTCTCATGTACCTCATGCATGCATTCATAAATCATATCAAGTCATCATCATCATCTCACTCATATACATATAAGCATGCATACAATCATAACAAACATATATATACACTCAAGCATGCATAAAACATACCATATTAAATACATAACATATATTAAGCAAGTGTAATTCATATACACTTACCTCGCAGGTAAGAACAATAAAACCTCGCAAACCAACTATTGAGTCCGTTTCCCACTTGGACTATCCTCTTTTTTCGTGCTTGGATACGCTCACAAAGCAACTACGTTATAGTTAGACCGAAACCTTCAAACACCTGTTGAGAATATCATATTCTTCGTATTAAACTTCTCGCTTCAAACACCAGTTAAATTCATTCCTTTGAATTTAATTAGCTTATAGCATTTTCTAGAATTCCCAATTTAATTAATTAACCTTTAATTAATTAATTAAATTTCGCCAGAACAACGTTTTGCCCGCAGGCAATTTCTGAACCCACCTGTCATCAAATCTCATCAAACAAACAACCCATAATCACCAGAATAAAGTAACGAGCATAATGGAATTTCCAATTATCCATTTTGACAAGCCTAAGGTCAATTTAGGCTAAATCGCAATACGGAAAACGAATAAATTCATAACTTATTCGTTACTAACCCGATTGACGATCCGAAAGAAGATTCGGAATCACAACGACGCAGGCTACGCTCGGACACCATCAAATTCACCGGAATCTGAGCGACGGAACCTCCCTAGTATCATATATGCTCGACCAG
>BSUD01000007.1:32547871-32597337 GCA_033239045.1 Fagopyrum esculentum
GCCCCAAGGAGAAATACTCGGACGTATAAAACCTTTCTCGAGTAACTCTTCTAGCTGTTTCTTCAATTCCTTTAGCTCTAGCGGAGCCATCCTGTAAGGAGCAATTGATATCGGTGCTGCACCGGGTAATGTCTCAATCTCAAAGTCTACCTCTCTACTCGGAGGTAAACCAGGTAAATCATCAAGGAAAACTTCAGGCAATTCTCTGACAACATCCACCTCAGATACTCCGGGGCTAACAATAGCAGAATCTGACACACTAGCCAGATAAGCCTGACATCCTTCCCGAAGTAATCTAAAAGTTGTTACTGCAGATATGAGGCAAGTAGGAATAACATTCCTCTCACCGGTGAAAATCACTTCCCTCAATCCATTTGTCTCCTTGATTACTTCCTTCGCATAACAGTCTATCAAGGCTCTATGGGTGGATAACCAATCCATACCCAATATCACATCAAACTCTCTCAAGAAATCATCTCATGTCAGCACAAGTGGTACAATACGGCCATTAGGAACCTTGTCCCACCAATCTCTCGCTGCTCCCACAAGCAATGACACAGCGTACTGAACCCTCCTCTCAGTAGGGCATATAATCCTATCAAGAATAGGCTCTGTATCCCTCAACCACTCCTCTGCAACTAAGGGATCCGTAGTCCCCTCGAAGGGTTTCGCCCCCTGCCGGCGAATCTTCTCAAAGTTCTTGTCCATCTCAACAGGAATAATACCCGCCTGAGACACTGTTGTGCCTATTGTGGTATAACTTCTCTCAAATATATCACTAAATCGGATATACCGGCCATATCCGATGGTGGTAGTGATACTGGCTAAACTGGCACCTTAGGGTGCTCCTGATCATTTCTACCATAAGCATGTACAAGCTCAGTCGACCCTTATGATGTGCTCCGCCATCTAAAAGAAAAAGAAATTTTCAGAAAACTTTTCAGAAAACTTCCCACACCCAAGCCAAGGAATCATATCCCTGCTCTGATACCAACCAAATGTGACACACCTATTTCATTTCTAGTTGATTACCAATTAATTAACCCTGTTTAAAACAATAAGCGGAAAAGCGGAAAACGTAAATTTTTAAAACTTTATCTTACAACAATATTCACAATATATATACATACTAACATACGTCATAAACTCCGTTTAACCAAAACACAACTGTTTTAAAACCATGCAAAACATCCTAGGCGGTAGCATCCCATAACAGCCCACCTGATATGATCTCAAATCCAGGTGTTGGGTCCAATGTCCTTTCCTTGATCAGGCCGAGTCTGAGTAGCTGAAAAATATGTGGATATAACAACAATGAGCCACACGCTCAGTAAGGGTATACAAATCGCACTCTCCCAATATATATAAGTATCTAATATCCCGTCCCCAAAGGACACTCCATACCCTTCCTCACGATTCCAAGCACACATACATATACACATTCACATATAATTCCACAACCATTCATATCACATTTCACATAAACATTCAAGCATGTTATCACACATCACATATAAACTTATCATCTCATATAAGCATCTCATATCATACCATCACATAATAATAATCATAACATAACATATAACATGCTAGACTCGATCGCATCGATGCATAGGTGATAATTAACTAACTAGCTCCAACTGATCGTACGATATATTTTCTCATTGCTTTCGTATTTCTTTTCTTTCTTTCTTTTTTTTTCTTTCGGTTGGCCAACCCGATAGCGTCATAGGCCCCCTGTAGATCAGGTAGCGACCTCGGCCATCTTGTCCTAAGACCCCCTGTAGATCAGGTTGCGATCTTGGACTATTTTTCTTATCTTGAGGCCCCCTGTAGATCAGGTAGCGACCCCTGGCTGTTTTTCTTATCTTGAGGCCCCCTGTAGATCAGGTAGCGACCTCTGAGGCCCCCTGTAGATCAGGTAGCGACCTCGTCCCCCGGAAACCCGTGCGGGACCCAGTTGGGCTAATTAATCAATTACCATCTTATATTATCACTTCCATATCATAACTCAGTTTCATGCTTTCATCATATTCTTTCATCACATTCTTTCCACTATCTCATGTACCTCATGCATGCATTCATAAATCATATCAAGTCATCATCATCATCTCACTCATATACATATAAGCATGCATACAATCATAACAAACATATATATACACTCAAGCATGCATAAAACATACCATATTAAATACATAACATATATTAAGCAAGTGTAATTCATATACACTTACCTCGCAGGTAAGAACAATAAAACCTCGCAAACCAACTATTGAGTCCGTTTCCCACTCGGACTATCCTCCTTTATCGTGCTTGGATACGCTCACAAAGACTAAGCTATAGTTAACCAAAACCTTCAACAACACCTGTTGAGAATATCATATTCCTTGTATTAAATTTCTCGCTTCAAACACCAGTTAAATTCATTCCTTTGAATTTAATTAGCTTATAGCATTTTCTACAATTCCCAATTTAATTAATTAACCTTTAATTAATTAATTAAATTTCGCCAGAACAACGTTTTGCCCGCAGGCAATTTCTGAACCCACCTGTCATCAAATCTTATCAAACAAACAGCCCATAATCACCAGAATAATGTAACGAGCATAATGGAATTTCCAATTATCCATTTTGACAAGCCTAAGGTCAATTTAGGCAAAATCGCAATACGGAAAACGAATAAATTCATAACTTATTCGTTACTAACCCGATTGACGATCCGAAAGAAGATTCGGAATCACAACGACGCAGGCTACGCTCGGACACCATCAAATTCACCGGAATCTGAGCGACGGAACCTCCCTAGTATCATATATGCTCGACCAGACCTTCCCTTGCTCGGAAATGCAGAAACTCGGTACCAAAATGAAGAGAATGAAGAGAGGAATCCAAAAACTCAAACGGATTTGAAATCGGATTAGAAACGAAGAGTAGATCTGAGTTTGAAGGTTGAGAGAAATCAGAGCTTTTACGAGGAAAAGTGAAAGAAAATGAATTAATAAACGATATTTCAGCTATTTATAGCGAAGACGATAATTATCCTTTAGCGGAGTCGATAATTATCCTTTTACCGATCCGGAAGCGGTTTAAGCCCCCTTCTCCAAACTTCTCGAAATTGGAATAATAAATCTGGAATATTGTATGGATAATTATTCCGCAATTGTTTCGAAAAACGCGTATTCCTAAGCCGTCTTTCTTAGCCGCTAAGAAACGAAATAGCGACTCTTTTAGCCATTTTGCCTTTTCATGTTTTTTTCATATCTAGGACATGTCCGATGTCCTGATCATTTCTCTCAACTGCATTTTTATTAATTGAAGCTCCCAAATGCTCCAAATAATACCGGGGTGTAATATCATCTAGGAGCTGGTTACCTCGAGAGGTATCTCGTGTTAAAACGGATTTAATTTTCTAAATTACTCGATTAGGTCATCTTCGATTTTTTACTGTTACAAATATCTCCCACTTTAAGAAATTTCGTCCCGAAATTTAAGAATGGACGTAGAACCAACTCGTAGATGTATCAAAAGGATGCACAACCGGATCACAATTTCTCGAGGTTTTTACTTAAAAAGGTAGGGGTATTTCGCTTTCATATCTCGTTCGGTCTCCCATGTAGCCTCTCGAGCTGAATGGTGTCCCCATCTGACCTTCACCATCGGAATCTCCTTGTTTCTCAATCTTTGAACTTGTCTGCCTAAAACCTCAACTGGTTCTTCTGGGTAGGACAAGTTCTCAGATACTTGTATCTCAGGTTCGGGAATGATATGACTTGGATCTGACCTATACCTCCGTAGCACCGATACGTGAAAGACATCATGCAATCTTGATAACTCAGGTGGTAACGCCAATCTATACGCAAGTGGTCCGATCTTCTCTAAGATCTCATATGGACCAATGTATCTCGGTGCTAACTTTCCATGCCTACCAAATCTCATAACTCCCCTCCAAGGAGATACCTTCAAAAACACTCTATCGCCTATCTCATATGTCATCTCTCGTCTATGGCGATCAAAGTAGCTCTTTTGACGATCTTGTGCTGCCTTTAAGCACTGCTTTACTACTTGTACTTTCTCTATTGTCTGTTGTACAAGTTCGGGACCCTCTATCTGTCGCATGCCCTCAAAATCCCAACATACAGGTGTGCGACACTTCCTTCCATACAAGGCCTCGTAAGGGGCCATACCAATACTTGAATGGAAACTGTTATTATACGCAAATTCGAGCAATGGCAGGTTAGAATCCCAGTTACCTTTAAGCTCCAAAACACAAGATCTCAACATCTCCTCCAAGGTCTGAATCGTTCTCTCTGATTGTCCGTCTGTCTGAGGATGAAATGCCGTACTGAAATGCAATCTTGTACCTAAGGCAGTTTGCAGACTTCCCCAGAAATGCGAGGTAAACCTCGGATCTCTATCGGATACAATCGATACAGGGACTCCGTGCAGTCGAACAATCTCTCTCACATACAACTCTGCCAGCTCATCCAAGGAGTTATCTTGTCTCATCGGTAAGAAGTGGGCAGATTTCGTCAATCTGTCTACAATCACCCATACCGTGTCATTCTTTCTGAAAGTCCTAGGAAGTCCAACCACAAAATCCATTGTAATCCGCTCCCACTTCCACTCAGGAACTGATAAAGATTGTAATTTTCCTGCTGGTGCTTGGTGTTCAGCTTTCACTTGCTGGCACACTAGACATCGAGCTACAAAATCAGCTACCTCTCGTCTCATCCTGGGCCACCAATAGATCTTCCTCAGGTCATTAAACATCTTCGTACTCCCAGGATGCATGGAATACCTCGAGGAGTGTGCCTCTTCAAGTAGCTTCTTCTTTAACTCCTCAATGTTGGGCACGCATATCCGTGTACCTCTGTATAACACTCCCTGATCAGACAACTGGAAGTGTGTAGTGGTAGCATATCCCACTTTAGCTTTCAACTTCTTCAGTGTAGCATCCTCATCTTGTCTAGTTGAAATCTCATCGAGAATCAACGGTCTAACCTGAATGTTCGCTATCAACTCGGATCCTCTTACATCCATCTCTACTCTCATAACTCTGAGAGCTAATAGATGCTCAACTTTGTAGTTGACCTTACCACCTTGGTCACTGCTCTTTCTGCTGAGAGCGTCAGCTACCACATTTGCCTTTCCTGGATGGTACTCTATAGTGCAATCATAATCCTTGAGTAACTCCATCCATCTTCTCTGCCTCAGATTCAGATCCCTTTGAGTGGGAATATACTTCAGGCTTTTATGGTCGGTAAACACCGGAAATGTATCACCATAAAGATAGTGCCTCCAGGTCTTAAGAGCATGAACTATAGCAGCAAGCTCTAGATCGTGTGTAGGGTAGTTCTGCTCATGAGGTCTCAACTGTCTAGATGTATAAGCTATTACCTTCCCTTCCTGCATTAGAACTCCTCCTAAGCCACTCCCAGATGCGTCGGTGTAAACCACAAAGTTACCCTTATCTGAGGGTACAGCCAGAATAGGGAACGTAGTCAATCTTTTCTTAAGTTCTTCAAAGCTCTCTTGACAACTGTTATCCCATATAAACTGCTGATTCTTCTTTAGCAAGTTAGTCAATGGGCGCGCGATAATCGAGAAGTTCTTTACAAACCTCCTGTAATAACCCGCCAATCCTAAGAAGCTGCGAATCTCCGTAATGCTCTTCGGAATTTCCCATTCTGTAATAGCCTTGATCTTGGATGGATCAGGTTGTATACCATCTCGTGATATCACATGCCCTAGAAAGGCAATCTGATCCGTCCAAAACTCGCACTTGCTGAACTTCGCATACAATTGTCTCTCCCTCAAAATCCCTAAGATACGTCTCAGATGTTCCCTATGAGTATCTGCATCTCGGGAATATATCAAGATATCATCAATGAAGACCACAACAAACTGATCTAGATAAGGTTGGAAGATCGAGTTCATCAACGCCATGAATGCTGCAGGTGCATTCGTCAACCCAAAAGGCATAACTGTAAACTCATAGTGTCCATACCGAGTACGAAAAGTTGTCTTCGGTATTGAATTCTCTGCTATCCTCAACTGCCAGTATCCCGATCGAAGGTCAATCTTTGAAAATACTGTAGCACCCCTTAATTGATCAAGCAAGTCCTCTATCCTCGGTAAGGGATACTTGTTCTTGATTGTGATTTTGTTCAGCTGACGGTAGTCTATGCACAATCGTAAGCTACCATCTTTCTTCTTCACAAAAAGCACTGGTGCACCCCAAGGAGAAATACTCGGGCGTATAAAACCCTTCTCGAGCAACTCTTCTAGCTGTTTCTTCAATTCCTTTAGCTCTAGCGGAGCCATCCTGTAAGGAGCAATTGATATCGGTGCTGCACCGGGTAATGTCTCAATCTCAAAGTCTACCTCTCTACTCGGAGGTAAACCAGGTAAATCATCAAGGAAAACTTCAGGCAATTCTCTGACAACATCCACCTCAGATACTCCGGGGCTAACAATAGCAGAATCTGACACACTAGCCAGATAAGCCTGACATCCTTCCCGAAGTAATCTAAAAGTTGTTACTGCAGATATGAGGCAAGTAGGAATAACATTCCTCTCACCGGTGAAAATCACTTCCCTCAATCCATTTGTCTCCTTGATTACTTCCTTCGCATAACAGTCTATCAAGGCTCTATGGGTGGATAACCAATCCATACCCAATATCACATCAAACTCTCTCAAAGATAACGGTATAAGGTCAGCTACAAATTCTCGGTCAGCTATAACTATGGGGCAAGATCTCACACACATATCAACAGTCAATGTCTCCCCCGCTGGCATCGAGACTCTAATGATATAACCTAAGGGTTCAGCTACCCTTCCCAATCTTAAAGCAAAAGACTCAGATACAAAAGAGCATGTAGATCCAGGATCAATCAAAACATAAGCTAACAAGCCAGAGACAAGAATCCTACCGGTAATGACGTCTGTAGTCTTAGCTGCATCCTCGCCAGCCAAAGCATATACTCGAGCTTGTGCCTGACCCTGAGGCTGTGGTGCAGGTGGTCTGGAAGATGTCTGTTGGGAATATCCACCTCGACCATAACCTCTACCTCTACCTCGACCTGAACCAGAACCTCTCTGAGCATTGTCTCCAACGCTACTAGCTGTACTCGGTGTCGGTAATCCAGACCTATTCCGACACTCTCGGGCTATGTGCCCAGGCTGGTGGCACATATAACATATAATCGGTGGACGATAGGATCCTGAAGCTGATGTGGTAGGGGCTGGAGCACTTGATCTACTGCCTCCACTCCATGAACCTCTATATCCTTGATAACCACCTCTCTGTCCCCTAGGTGGTCCACTGTAACTTCTGGGTACAAAAGATCGCGAGCCAGATGGTGGTGCACTACTACTCTGCCCGGTCTTCTGTCTCTTTCCTGTCAAAGCCTTCTTCTCCAAGACCATCTCCTCCGCTCGAGTGGCGGAATCAATGAGGAGAGAATAAGACAAGGGCCGAGTAGCAAACTTCTTCCTAATCTCCAAATTCAGTCCTCTTTCAAACTTGTTTCTCTTCTTAATATCAGTATCAACCTCCTCAGGAGCATATCGAGATAATCTAGTGAACTGTACCTCATAATCAGCAATGGACATGCCTCCCTGCTTGAGTTCCATGAACTCAATCTTCTTCTTCTCTGTATAGGCAGGTGGAGTATATCTCTCGGCAAACTCCCTAAGGAAGTCTTCCCAAGTCAGGAGTGGGGGTATATCCCGACCGTGTGGAACTGTGTCCCACCAATCTCTCGCTGCTCCCACAAGCAATGACACAGCGTACTGAACCCTCCTCTCAGTAGGGCATATAATCCTATCAAGAATAGGCTCTGTATCCCTCAACCACTCCTCTGCAACTAAGGGATCCGTAGTCCCCTCGAAGGGTTTCGCCCCCTGCCGGCGAATCTTCTCAAAGTTCTTGTCCATCTCAACAGGAATAATACCATGTTGAGGTGCTGGCTGTGGTTGCGGTTGTGGTGGTATGACCTCTCTCAAATAAGCCACAAGCTCTGGTATGCCTGCTATAGCTGGGGGTGGTGGTACTACATGAACTGGCACCTCTTTTTGGTGCTCCTGATCACCCCCTACAGACTCTGTGGACCCTTCATGGCTGTGCTCCGCCATCTAAAAGAAAATCAAAGCAAAATTTTCAGAAAACTTTTCAGAAAACTTCCCACACCCAAGCCAAGGAATCATATCCCTGCTCTGATACCAACCAAATGTGACACACCTATTTCATTTCTAGTTGATTACCAATTAATTAACCCTGTTTAAAACAATAAGCGGAAAAGCGGAAAACGTAAATTTTTAAAACTTTATCTTACAACAATATTCACAATATATATACATACTAACATACGTCATAAACTCCGTTTAACCAAAACACAACTGTTTTAAAACCATGCAAAACATCCTAGGCGGTAGCATCCCATAACAGCCCACCTGATATGATCTCAAATCCAGGTGTTGGGTCCAATGTCCTTTCCTTGATCAGGCCGAGTCTGAGTAGCTGAAAAATATGTGGATATAACAACAATGAGCCACACGCTCAGTAAGGGTATACAAATCGCACTCTCCCAATATATATAAGTATCTAATATCCCGTCCCCAAAGGACACTCCATACCCTTCCTCACGTTTCCAAGCACACATACATATACACATTCACATATCATTCCACAACCATTCATATCACATTTCACATAAACATTCAAGCATGTTATCACACATCACATATAATTCCACAACCATTCATATCACATTTCACATAAACATTCAAGCATGTTATCACACATCACGTATAAACTTATCATCTCATATAAGCATCTCATATCATACCATCACATAATAATAATCATAACATAACATATAGCATGCTAGACTCGATCGCATCGATGCATAGGTGATAATTAACTAACTATCTCCAACTGATCGTACGATATATTTTCTCATTGCTTTCGTATTTCTTTTCTTTCTTTCTTTTTTTTTCTTTCGGTTGGCCAACCCGATAGCGTCATAGGCCCCCTGTAGATCAGGTAGCGACCTCGGCCATCTTGTCCTAAGACCCCCTGTAGATCAGGTTGCGATCTTGGACTATTTTTCTTATCTTGAGGCCCCCTGTAGATCAGGTAGCGACCCCTGGCTGTTTTTCTTATCTTGAGGCCCCCTGTAGATCAGGTAGCGACCTCTGAGGCCCCCTGTAGATCAGGTAGCGACCTCGTCCCCCGGAAACCCGTGCGGGACCCAGTTGGGCTAATTAATCGATTACCATCTTATATTATCACTTCCATATCATAACTCAGTTTCATGCTTTTATCATATTCTTCCATCATATTCTTTCCATTATCGTCTCATGTACCTCATGCATGCATTCATAAATCATATCAAGTCATCATCATCATCTCACTCATATACATATAAGCATGCATACAATCATAACAAACATATATATACACTCAAGCATGCATAAAACATACCATATTAAATACATAACATATATTAAGCAAGTGTAATTCATATACACTTACCTCGCAGGTAAGAACAATAAAACCTCGCAAACCAACTATTGAGTCCGTTTCCCACTCGGACTATCCTCTTTTTTCGTGCTTGGATACGCTCACAAAGCAACTACGTTATAGTTAGACCGAAACCTTCAAACACCTGTTGAGAATATCATATTCTTCGTATTAAACTTCTCGCTTCAAACACCAGTTAAATTCATTCCTTTGAATTTAATTAGCTTATAGCATTTTCTAGAATTCCCAATTTAATTAATTAACCTTTAATTAATTAATTAAATTTCGCCAGAACAACGTTTTGCCCGCAGGCAATTTCTGAACCCACCTGTCATCAAATCTCATCAAACAAACAGCCCATAATCACCAGAATAAAGTAACGAGCATAATGGAATTTCCAATTATCCATTTTGACAAGCCTAAGGTCAATTTAGGCTAAATCGCAATACGGAAAATGAATAAATTCATAACTTATTCGTTACTAACCCGATTGACGATCCGAAAGAAGATTCGGAATCACAACGACGCAGGCTACGCTCGGACACCATCAAATTCACCGGAATCTGAGCGACGGAACCTCCCTAGTATCATATATGCTCGACCATACCTTCCCTTGCTCGGAAATGCAGAAACTCGGTACCAAAATGAAGAGAATGAAGAGAGGAATCCAAAAACTCAAACGGATTTGAAATCGGATTAGAAACGAAGAGTAGATCTGAGTTTGAAGGTTGAGAGAAATCAGAGCTTTTACGAGGAAAAGTGAAAGAAAATGAATTAATAAACGATATTTCAGCTATTTATAGCGAAGACGATAATTATCCTTTAGCGGAGTCGATAATTATCCTTTTACCGATCCGGAAGCGGTTTAAGCCCCCTTCTCCAAACTTCTCGAAATTGGAATAATAAATCTGGAATATTGTATGGATAATTATTCCGCAATTGTTTCGAAAAACGCGTATTCCTAAGCCGTCTTTCTTAGCCGCTAAGAAACGAAATAGCGACTCTTTTAGCCATTTTGCCTTTTCATGTTTTTTTCATATCTAGGACATGTCCGATGTCCTGATCATTTCTCTCAACTGCATTTTTATTAATTGAAGCTCCCAAATGCTCCAAATAATACCGGGGTGTAATATCATCTAGGAGCTGGTTACCTCGAGAGGTATCTCGTGTTAAAACGGATTTAATTTTCTAAATTACTCGATTAGGTCATCTTCGATTTTTGACTGTTACAATATCTCTAGGAGGAATGAGATGCCCCTCAACAACATCCAAGAGGTGGAGATTTTCGACGTCTGGGGAGTTGATTTTATGGGACCGTTCCCATCCTCTTGTGGAAACCAATACATACTATTGGTGGTAGATTACGTTTCTAGATGGGTGGAAGCAATTGCCTCTCCCACAAATGATGCCATGGTGGTGGTCAAGTTCTTTAACAAGACCATCTTCCCGCGATTTGGGACGCCAAGGACGATCATTAGTGATGGAGGTTCTCACTTCATTGCCCGGCGCTTTGAAGCTCTTCTAGCTAAGTATGGGGTTACTCACAAGATTGCCACCCCCTATCACCCACAAACAAGTGGAAAAGTTGAGATCTCAAATAGGGAGATCAAAGGAATTCTAGAGAAGACGGTTTCAAGGACTAGGAAGGATTGGTCCTTGAAGCTTGACGATGCATTGTGGGCGTACCGGACTGCATACAAGACTCCCATAGGAACCACACCATACAACCTTGTGTATGGGAAGTCTTGTCACTTACCGGTAGAGTTGGAGCACAAAGCGTTTTGGGCTATCAAGTGGCTAAATTTCAGCATGAAGGAAGCGGGAGAGAAGCGTCTCCTAGACATCAATGAGCTGGATGAACTCCGCTTGAATGCTTATGAAAACGCTAATATCTATAAGGAGAGAGCAAAGCGTTTGCATGATAAGCATATCATTCCAAAGGACTTCAAAGAAGGAGATCAAGTTCTCCGCTTCAATTCAAGGCTTCGTCTCTTTCCAGGTAAGCTTAAATCTCGTTGGACTGAACCTTTTCTAATTAAGCGTATTTTCCCCCATGGTGCAGTTGAAGTATGAGGTGAAACGGGCGGAAGCTTTAAGGTGAACGGCCAACGACTCAAGAAGTATACGCCGGAACTCCAAACCGAAGAGTTCGCGCCTACCGCACTCGAATAAGTGCGAGATTGGTCTAGCTACGGACCTTAAACAAAGTGCTTCTTGGGAGGCAACCCAAGATATTGCATTTTTGTTTTCGTTTTCGATTCATAGTTTAGCTTAGAATAGACGTTTTTGCTTTGTTTTTGCCTTCGATTCCTTCCGGTATGTTCGTGTTTTTGGATGTAGGAACGATGGAAAAGGAAAAGGGAAGGATAATGTTGAAGAAAAGTGATGAAATTTAGATTTTGGAGCTTTACAGAGAGTTCCACGGCCTAAACCACGGTCGTGACAGCTACAATGCCCGTAATTTCCAAAAGCCTTTGAAAAATCACAAAAACCACGGTTCCGTACAATTCCACGGCCGTGGAACACCCCGACAGACCGTGATACGGGGATTATCCCGTCGAGCCGGATCTAGCACCATCAACACGAGAAACTGGAGGACGATACCTTGAACTCATAGTTGCGGACTCTTGTAGACTCTTTTGTGGAAAGGGAAACTAAACTACGAAAGGGAAAGATAGGAGGCAAGCAAGCTATGCTACCCTTGAACCAACCCATTGATACAATCAGCCAAGAACCAATACCACAAACGGTACAACCCATGGACTAGATCGATCAAGAACCGAATCCAAGAACGACACAACCCTCTCGTCTATAAAGCGATGGACCGATTTGAGGAACCCATCCCAAACAATGCAAAGCACCATGGCTAAAGAGCCAAGAGACAATTGCAAATGATGTGATAACCCACTCATCGAGTAATCTAGGTCCATCTCACAAGAAAACATACAACCCGGGCTCCAATCTCCATTGGAGGGCGAGAGGGGAAAGACGTTCGCTCAAAACAAGATCTGCTTATCTATTGCATCCAAAAACTTGTCCTTACAAAGGAGAAGAAACTCCCTTAAATAGGCATCTTCCAAAAAACTAAAATAAAGACAACTAAACCAACAATTAATAAACCTAAAATAACTAAGAAAATAAAACAATGAACCGGCTCTTAAAATGCAAGTGAACCGGCCCCAAATAAACAACTTAATCCTAATCAAAACAAAAACAATTTAGGCAACTAATGATTACAAACTTCAGCATCAATCAACTTCTTCGTTTTCGGTTCCGTATCATTCTCTCCTTCTTGGAAAAGCTTCGACCCCGAAGCTTGTGGTAAGTCCGATGGAGGCAATACAGGGTAGAGGTACTCCGATGCAATGAAACGACTAACATCACCCTTATCATCCGGCAAGTTAACTATGTGCACATAACCAAACCCACGGGCAAGGACCCGAAAAGGCCCTAGACTGTTTGGGTTCGCGTCAAGCCGAGGGCGGCCTCGCTGCGGTATCTTGACCCAAACCCATGTCCCGGCCGCATGAGTGGACCTCCTCCGAGCTTGGCGAGCGGTCTCAGCGTCGAGGCGTGATGGTGGCTTGCGGTTTGCCTTAGAACGTGGGCGTCCTCTGCGGGCTGGAACACGAGCGGTTGAAGACGACTCCATGGGAGGCCGATGTTGATACGGGGATCCTCGTCTTGCAAGGCCGTGGTTGAAGGCCGTAGACTAGGTGAGATGGCTGCGGCAGAGCAGCTCAACGGGAGAGAAGAAGGGCGGCGGTGGCGCTGCAGTTCGACGGGAGTAGAAGAGGGAGAGGCATGTGGGCTGCAGTTCGATGGGAGTAGAAGAGGGAAAGGCGTGTGGGCTGCAGGTCGACGGGAGTAGAAGAGGGAGATGGTTATGGGTTAGCAAATCTTGTGGAGGCAAAGTGATAGGATCACACGAAGCATTAGCTAGAATTAAGGAGGTGGTTATGGGTTAAGATAATGTTGTGGAGGCAAAGTGATAAGATCACACGAAGCATTAGCTAGAATTAAGGAGGTGGTTATGGGTTAAGATAATGTTGTGGAGGCAAAGTGATAAGATCACACGAAGCATTAGCTAAAATTAAGGAGGTGGTTAGGGATTTAGCTAATATTGTGGAGGCTGAAACGTGTAGATAGGTTCGTTTTTTTTTTTTTTGTGTTTTTGAATACGGACTAGAGGTGGGTATGGGTAATGGGGTAGTGGGCGGTTTTGGTCGAAAGAGTGAGAGGTGGGTATGGGTAATGGGGTAGTGGGTGGTTGTGGTCGAAAGAGTGGAGGGTGTATGTGGGGGCCGTTTGGCTGAGGTTAGGGCGGCGGCAACACCAAGAACACCCGATGAACATCACGAACCGGAACGTTGACGGCGCATATGGCTCTGATACCAATCTGATACGGGGATTATCCCGTCGAGCCGGATCTAGCACCATCAACACGAGAAACTGGAGGACGACACCTTGAACTCATAGTTGCGGACTCTTGTAGACTCTTTTGTGGAAAGGGAAACTAAACTACGAAAGGGAAAGATAGGAGGCAAGCAAACTATGCTACCCTTGAACCAACCCATTGATACAATCAGCCAAGAACCAATACCACAAACGGTACAACCCATGGACTAGATCGATCAAGAACCGAATCCAAGAACGACACAACCCTCTCGTCTATAAAGCGATGGACCGATTTGAGGAACCCATCCCAAACAATGCAAAGCACCATGGCTAAAGAGCCAAGACACAATTGCAAATGATGTGATAACCCACTCATCGAGTAATCTAGGTCCATCTCACAAGAAAACATACAACCCGGGCTCCAATCTCCATTGGAGGGCGAGAGGGGAAAGACGTTCGCTCAAAACAAGATCTGCTTATCTATTGCATCAAAAAACTTGTCCTTACAAAGGAGAAGAAACTCCCTTAAATAGGCATCTTCCAAAAAACTAAAATAAAGACAACTAAACCAACAATTAATAAACCTAAAATAACTAAGAAAATAAAACAATGAACCGGCACTTAAAATGCAAGTGAACCGGCCCCAAATAAACAACTTAATCCTAATCAAAACAAAAACAATTTAGGCAACTAATGATTACAAACTTCAGCATCAATCAGCTTCTTCGTTTTCGGTTCCGTATCAGACCGTGATTTTCAAAATTTTGCATGTGACTATATAAACCACGTTCTTCACAAAAATCACCCACAAAATCCCCCTTCCACGACCTAAACGCCGAATCCACGCCCCCTCCTCAAATTCTTCGTTCGTTAATCGTTTTTAACGATTCTTCTTCCCAAACTGAAGCAAATTCGACCACCAACAAGATCCAAGCGACGAATCGAGCGGAAATTCACCAAGGAACGCACAATTCGGATTTTTAAATCCGAAAAATAGGTTTTTCCACTCTTCTTGATCTTTGTCGATTTGGTTCGTTTTTGTTAGAGATTTTAGGAAGAACTGATTGAAATTGGAGGAAATTAGATTATGGCTGCCTGTTTGTTGAGATTGAGTGCTAAATTCTGAGATTTGCGAATTTCTGAGACGAATCACGGTTCCTGGGAGAACCACGGCCGTGGCATTTCTAGAACAGCCCGTAATTTTTGACAGAATGGACTTTGTGAGGAGAGTTTCGGGAAGGATTAAGGAGAAGAAGAATAACCAGAACAAGAAGAGGAAGGGTAATCCCTCTTCTTCCTCTTCCTCTAGAGCACCACCACCCTCTTCCCCTTCACCTCCATCATCACCTTCATCACCCTCACCTCCTAGCCCTAGAGTACCGACCATTCATGCGGATCACCTCGATGCACTCGAGAGGATCCATGAGAGACCTGTGATTGGACCTAGGTACCTTTTGTTAGAGAATCTAACTCCTCTTAACATAGTTGATGACCTCACTTGGCTCTTAGATAGAGCCGGACTAGTTGTCTTCTCGGCTATCCGAGAAGACGCTTATGAGGAGATTACACGGGAGGTTGTGACGTCTTTCGAGCACAACCATGTAGACAGGACCGTCTCTTTCCGTCTTATGGAAAGAGACTATCATTTTACCATCCGTGAGTTCGGGACCTTCTTTGGGTTCCAAGAGACCTTTAACGGTCGATTTCCTAGTGGCGTTTACGCCAAGGACTTTTGGGAGGAGGTAGCGATGATTTATGCCAGCGAGGACCGCTGGCAGCCCGCTGACACCAAGGCTAGGTTGATGTACCACCTAGCCTTGAAGATTGCTCATCGTGTTCTTTCGGAGTGTCTCTTTCCTCGGACGGAGACGCCCCAAAAGATCAAGACGGATGAGCTCTTTTTGCTTTACTCTATGCTGTATGGGCGCCGAGCTGACTGTGCCACCCTCTTGGCTGCTACTATGAGCAAGCTCAAGAACAAGAAGAAGGGCAACATCGGATATGGTGGGATAGTTACCCACCTTGCTAGGAGCTTGGGTGTTTATTTTTCTGCGTGTACCCGCATACCGGCCGTTCCCTTAGGACTCCATGCCTTCATGACTAGGGGTCTCATCTTCCCCACACATAGAGGTCCGCCTTATGCGGCCATGCCTTGGGAGAGCAGGACGGGTAGGGGTATAGAGTGGCTACCGGAGTACTCCATTATGGCGGGACGCCATAATTGGAAGGAGACGTTCGCTGCTATGCATGCGATCAGGATTGCAGCTCCCCCATATGTCCCACCACCAGTTGTTGAGGAGGAGGAGAGCCGAGCAGGAGTTTGGCACGTTTCCGGATCAGCCGGATGCGGCCCCCGATGCACCTAGACGTTCTCCACGTCCAGCTAGAGCTTCAGGCTCGTCTTCTCGCCGCGCTAGTGTGAGTGAGAGACCTACATGAATGACCACACCTCCTGCATGGTATGGAGTTCCCCCTCCTTGGTCCACAGAGCAGTCAGCAGCACCAGCACCAGCACCATCCGACGCTCCAACATGGTACAGTCAGGCTCCGGGATGGTATGAGCAGATGCCGGATTGGGCTACTGGTCTTTCGGAGAGAGTAGGAGCATTGGAGATCCGAGCCGATGCTAGAGATGGACGCTTAGACGACCTCGACCACATGATGAGGGATGTCTACCGCCAGCAGTTTGGGCGGTTTTATGATCCTAGCTTCTCTCCATTCCCGCCTCCACCAGCGCCGCAGTGATTGATTGCATGACCGTTCGCTTTAGCCATTCCACCACCACTTTGTGAGTTTCTTTTTCTTTTGTTTTTTTTTCTTTCTTTCTTTTGAACATTAGGGAAAATGTTCGTCCTAAGTATGGGGTGGGATGTACTAAAAGTTTGTAATAACTCTTACTCACTATGTTTGCTTCTATTCGAGACTATCATTGCATGTTCATTATATTGTTGCACGTTTCATTATTGCATTGCATGAAAAAGAACTTGAAAAACCCATAAAAATTGAAAAATTTTGAAAATTTTGTGCTTCTATTGAATTGAGATGATTTCCATGATAATCGCTACTTGTGAATTGAGTTTGATGACAATTGCATGCTTAAACGATTAGTGAATTGAAAAGAAATCGAATGTGTTGATTGTGCCTCTTTTGCAAGTTTCATAATGTGATGAATATTACCTAAATCATGTTGAGAAATTGAAGTTGAAATCAAACTATAAGTTCTTATACTTCTTGTTGAGATGATTAAGGCAATTCGATATTTTCTTTCTTCTTTCTTTGATCATTTAGCTCCTCATTGAAATATTGACCTCCTTTACCTATCCGGGAATTTGGAGAAGTGAATGAAAAAGGCATGTTTGATGTGGGAGGGCCATGAGAGCAATTATTTGCAATCAAAAGAATAGAAAGAAATTATAGGTTTGGGGAAGTCAATCATGATGATGAGTAACTCGGCACCATTCACATAGCCGGGTGTTTGTGTCTTGCCAAAGTCGGATTGAGCGATATTCCTAGCGGATTATGGTATGTGCGCTAAGGGTTTGAGGCATCTCATGAAAATTGAGAAACGCCAATCTCCTAGGCTTCGGTTTTTGTGCACCTCTATCCATAACTCCAAAAGTAAAGTCGAAAAAATGAAAAGAAGAGAGCGAAGCTCTAAGTTGAAAGTGTGCGGAAACCGCAAAAAAAGAAGAAGGAGTAGTTGTCCACTTTCCCGGATTCATGCACCACATTCCCTAAAAGCTTCCTTTCCTTCCACATTCTAGACCTTTTCTTTGAAAGTCCTTAAGATCAAAAGAATGTTATATGACTTGGTGGTCTAAATTGAAGTTTCTTATGATTGATTTTGATAATGTTTGAAGGTTATGATGCTTGTATAAAAGTTTAATTGATTCATGAGTTTTCTTTGCCTTTTACTCTTTGAATAAGTGTATGAAAGTCTTATAAACGATTGAAGAAAGATTTGAGAATGATCTATTCTTTAGAAGGCACATTCATCCAAAAGAAGTATTACTTTGAGAAGGTACACATATTTCATCCTAACTCTTGTTTTAAAAGCTTTTGAAAGACCTTGCTTAGGGACAAGCAAGTTGCAAGTATGGGGTTATTTGTTAGCATGAAATATTGTGATATTCTAGGCACGTTTTCTAAGTGTATTTGATTCATATTGATAGTCTTTGATTGAACATTGTTGCATTTGTGAGCTAGTTTGCCTATATTGTCGATATGGATGTCTACACAAGCTTTATATTGATTATAGGTGATTGAGAGCCATTTCCGAACGGAATCGAGCAAAGATGAGTTGATTGAGTATGTCCATGGATTGAGGACATTCTTAGGAGCAAAATGAATGTCAACTTCAGGAATGCACGAGGCTAGGGAAGAATCACGTTCTTGCCCTAAACCACGCTCTAAAATACGGCCGTACTACAAACCACGTTCAGTTCCACGGCCGTGGAACCCTGCAAGAGAAGCGTGATTCATTCCAGAAGCTTTTACGGTCGTGGAATCCATGGTTCAAACCGTGTTGATTTCCACGCTCTAAATTACGGTCGTGGAACCTTCCACGACCGTGATCTTGGCGATCTTTTTCGCCATATTTTACGCCACGATCTTTCAGAAGATTGGGCCGAGCCAGTATTTTATCTTGCCCTATAAAAGGACGGATGAAGAGAGATTCCGTCACCTTCGCTTAGACGCATTTTTGCAACCTCGCTTTACACTTTCGCCTACGCCGCAACTTGGGGATTTTTGCGATTCTTGCAAAAGACTAATTTGCGCTCATCCTTGGAGTTGCCCTAATCTCGCACTTTTAGTGGAGATTGCTGTTGAGTTTTCCGGATCGAAGGAAGATCAAAGATTCGGAAGGTTATTCGCAAGAAGATTCCTCTTCTTGTTTAGGTTAGATTAGAAGACGGATTGACATCCCGTTCTTCCTTCTTATCTACGATTGTGTTTATTTATTCTATTCCGAATCTTGTGACGATATTTGTTCTTGATTGTGACTTTGAGATTGGTTTGAAGTTTATTGAAAGTTTTCGGAAGTTTTCATCTTTCAATCTTTTAATTCTTGAATTTGATATCAACATGACGGTTATTGGCTAAAAATCCTTAACAATTCTAAGGTGAAGGGTTGATAGTTGTGGCTTAGATGATGATAGATCGAACGTAAACAGATTAGACCCTGAGAGTTAGAAAGAATCGTCGACGAACCCTAAATCGCGGTTTGTTCTTGAGTTCCACGACCATGGAATCTCAAGATCCACCCGTAATTTCTCTTAAGTTTACGAACCTGCTTTTACTTTAATCCAAAGTTAAAGATTAGCTTTAACTTAGTTTAGGCTTGCCTTTTCTAGGTGGTAGTGAAGCCTCAACAACCTCTACCTCGATTGTGAGTGTCATAACCTTAATCGATTTAGTTAGTCTTGATCCTTGGATTACAAGTTTGGGTATTTGACATTAATTCTTACCTTTAGAACCTTTCTATATTGAAGCCTCAACAACCTGTATAGAGAGTATCTTATAGGTGAGTCACATAAGGTTTTTGGAACTTCACCGTACGATTATCTTACATTAGCATACCTTTGCAAGTCTTAACTCTGTCTTATATCATTAGTATATCTTGAATCGATTGCCACAGCTGGATACTTGGATCTTTAGGATTGTTGTTTTCCCAATATTCGCAAAAACTCTCATATTTACTCGCTTGATAATCTGCAATTGAATTTGTTCCCACCCAAATCCTTGTGTTCTATACTCTGGAATTCTTGCTTAACTATATCGATCCGTACACTGCGGGTTCGCTTGCTTGATTCTAGTTTTATAATTAAAACTTATTTGCACGCACGTTTAGGGGCGAACAACAAGAGAAAGAAGAAACTCGCACCAGGACTGAGGCAATCGAAGTAGATATGGCAGCCTTAAGAGACCAATATCTACTTCGACCGAGGGAAGACCCAGTTACCGATGCTGGACCGATGCAGGTCCCAGTTGCTGACCCTCGACCGAGGCAGGTTCCAGTACCTGACGCCCCGGCCGAGGTGCTTCCACCTCGGATGCCAGTCCGAGGTGTTCTTCTTGCAGGAATCCCACAAACCCTAGGTCAAAGGATGGACCCCAATCAACAACTGAGGCGTCCAGGAGTTAATCTAGGAGATCCAGCGGACCATGACTACGAACTTCGACCGCAAGTTCTATCCATGATTCGCCAATGCCAGTTCAGAGGGCTAGAAAAGGAATCCCCACATCAACATTTTCAAAACTATGAGATCTTGATGGAGACCTTGAGACCCTCAAGGATTGAAAATACAACTACAAGCTAAGACCTTTTTACTTTTCTTTAAAAGATAGAGCTCTTACTTGATATCAATCTCTTCCTCCAGGAAAAATCAGCACATGGGAGGAGATGACTATAGAATTCTTGACCAAATTCTCTCCCCCCTCAAAGACCGTTTAAATGAGAGGAAAGATCAATGCTTTCATTATGAAGGACAATGAGAGCTTGTCCAAGTCATGGGAGAGGTTCAAGGACATTCTTTTGGATTGCCCACATCATGGGATTCCAAAGATAGAGTTAATGGAGAAATATACCCATCAAGGAGCTGAAGATGGAGTTAAAAGAGTTAAAGTCCAAGAAACTCAGCCCAACAACAATCAACTTACGTCTTTGAAGAATGACGTGAAGCAATTGAAGGAACTCTTGGTTGCTCAAACCAAGAAGGAAGATCAAGGACCAAGAAATAACAACAATGGATACCGTAACAACAACAACGGTTCCCGGAACAACAACAACAACAACAATAGAGGATCCAATAACAACAATTGGAGGGCGAACAACCAAAATTCTGGTAACAGTCATTCTAACTCCAATTCTAACGATTCCTCTAATCCTTTCCTCTCTTCCCCTTCTTCTTCTTCTACTCCATTAAAGAGCCAGGGGCAAGGATCAAGTTCGTCTCAGCCGGAAAAGAAAGACGCAGTGCTGGAGGCTATCTTGATCAAGCTTAGCGCTATGGAGACTTCTATGACTTCATTTTCGAAGGCCCAAAAGGCCTTTGAACAACAACTTGCAAGTAGGGCGAATGAAGCGCCAAGAGATCCAGGGAAGCTTCCAGCAAGGACGGAAAGCAACCCTAAGGGCCAGATCATGGCCATAACTACGAGGAGTGGACTGAAAACTGAAGATCCAGTGCCACGGTCGGTGCTAGTACCGACTAAGACCACCTCGGTCCAGGTGCAGTCAAAGAACACTTCGGCCGAGATGCCAACCGAGGTGCAGCCACAGAAAGCGGAGGGGAAAACTGAAGTTTATGTTCCACCTCCTGCATACAAACCACCACTTCCATTCCCCCAGTCAAGGGCCAGAGCACATCTAGACAAGCACTTTGGTAAGTTCCTTGACTTGATGAATAAACTGCACATTAACATTCCTTTCCTTGATGCTATTCTAGGGATGCCCGCCTATGGGAAGTTCTTGAAGGAGATCCTATCAAGGAAAAGGAAACTGGAAGATTTTGGTGAAGTAAGGATGACATCTAAATCCTCGGAACTTATTCAAATCATGAAGGAGAAGATGCCACCTAAATTGAGAGATCCCGGCTCATTTTGCATTCCCATTCAAGTTGGGGATGTCACTTGTGAAGCCCTATGTGATCTAGGAGCCAGCGTGAGCATCATTCCGCTGGAGCTATGTGTGAAGATCGGACTTGGAGAGCCCAAGCCGGTCAAGATTCGACTATACATGGCGGATCGCTCCATCACCCATCCCGTGGGAATTTTGGAGGACGTTCCGGTCAAGTTAGGTAACTTCTATTTACCAATAGATTTTGTTGTACTTGACATTCCCGCAAATTATCCTGTTCCTATTATTCTCGGGAGGCCATTTCTAGCAACTTCGGGTTGCAACGTGGATTGTAAGAACGCCAAGTTGAAATTCAACATCGGCGGAGACGAAGTGGAGTTCGCACTACTTGCAGCCATGAAAGGAGGGCAGCTAAGCGATGATATCTTCAACATCTATGATGAAGAAGAATCAAGGGAATTGGTGAGCTCCATCCTTATTAACGATCCACTTGAACGAGTTATTAGTTTCAGTTTAATGGAGGAAGGTATAGATACTTCTTGTGATGCAGATATACTGAGCTTAAAAGCACTGGAAGAAGATCCAGGAGCTAAAACTGAGAAGCTAATCCAGGAGACGAAGATCTCCAATTTCGGTTCCAGTTGCAGTACCTCGACCGAGGCACTTTCTGGACTGAGCGAGGCGACCAAAGAACATCTCGGTCAACGCCTCTGCGCCTCGACCGAGGTCGAAGGTGAGACGACTTCAACTGAGACTTCCGAAAGTCCAGTTTCTAGATCTACTCCACTGGAAGGAGGAAGCAAGGATCCCCCTCAGAAAGCGCCCCCAGTTGTGGAGCTTAAGCAACTCCCAAATCACTTGAGGTATGTCTTTCTTGGACCGGATTCCACTTATCCCGTTATTGTTAGTGCTTCCCTCTCTGAAACTGAATTGTCTAAACTAATGCATGTCCTGAGAAAGCATCAAAAGGCTTTGGGTTATACTATAGATGATCTTATTGGCATTAAGCCCTCTTTCTTCATGCATAGAATTTTAATGGAGGATGATCATAAGACTTCACGGGAACCTCAAAGACGGTTAAATCCGATCATGAAAGAGGTTGTGAAGAAGGAAATTCTTAAGTTGTTGGATGCAGGTATCATATATCCTATCTCGGACAGCAAATGGGTTAGCCCGGTGCATGTAGTTCCGAAGAAAGGAGGGATGACCGTTGTAACGAATAAGATCAACGAGTTGATCCCAACCAGGACCGTTACGGGCTGGAGGGTTTGCATTGATTATAGGAAGCTGAACAGGCCACACGGAAGGACCATTTTCCACTTCCCTTTATTGATCAAATGCTCGAGCGGTTGGCCCAGCATTCACACTTTTGCTACTTAGACGGCTATAGTGGATTCTTCTAAATTCCTATCCATCCGGATGATCAGGAGAAGACCACTTTCACTTGTCCATGGGGGACATTTGCTTATAGGAGGATGCCATTTGGATTGTGCAATGCACCTGCTACCTTCTAGCGATGCATGATGGCCATCTTTTCCGAGTACATAGAGGAGATCATGGAGGTATTTATGGATGATTTTTCAGTATATGGTTCCTCTTTTGATGATTGCCTATCTAACCTTTCTCTAGTGCTACAAAGATGCGAAGACACTAATCTCGTTTTGAATTGGGAGAAGTGTCATTTTATGGTTAATGAAGGCATTGTGCTAGGACACCTCGTTTCTAATCGAGGCATTGAGGTCGATCGCGCTAAGATCGAGACTATTGAGAAACTCCCTCCCCCTTGTTCTGTTAAAGGTGTGAGGAGTTTTTTCGGGCATGCATGTTTCTACAGGAGATTCATCAAGGACTTCTCTAAGATTTCTAAACCTCTAACTAACCTTTTGAATAAGGATGTTGTTTTTGAGTTTTCGTAGGAGTGTCTTGATGCATTTTACAGGATTAAGGAAGCGTTGATCTCCGCTCCCATTATCCAACCTCCGGATTGGACCTTGCCCTTTGAGATCATGTGTGATGCTAGTGATGTAGCCGTAGGAGCGGTGCTTGGTCAGAAGAAGGATGGGCGGACCACCGCCATTTATTATGCTAGCAAGACGCTAGATGTAGCACAACGCAACTACGCTACCACCGAGAAGGAGTTATTGGCGGTTGTATATGCTTTCGAGAAGTTTCGTTCCTATTTAGTAGGGGCGAAAGTCATTGTCTACACCGACCATGCAACCATCCATTACTTGTTGGCTAAGAAAGATGCCAAGCCACGCCTTATTCGATGGATTCTCTTGCTTCAAGAGTTTGACTTAGAGATCCGCGATAAGAAGGGATCCGAAAACTCTGTTGCGGATCACCTCAGCCGGCTACCTGCATCTTCACGCGAGAAGGACGACCCACCCATAGACGATTCATTCCCCGATGAGCACTTACACTTGTTGGAGCATTTGATAGGCTTACTTACTTCACCCCACGATGGAGGTGAAGTATGGGGTTGAGGGCACCTCCCATCACGTTTGAGAGACGCACTATGGTCCAGCTAGCGACCTTAAACCAAGCGCTTCTTGAGAGGCAACCCAAGGTATTGCTTTCTTTTCCCTTTTTCTAGTCTGGCTTAGATAGTTTTGCTTTTGCTTTGCTTTGTTTGTTTTTTGGCGTCCTAGACAGATAACAGGTGACATCTAAGGAAGGAGTACAAACCAAGAGCATAACTGGAAGGACAGAAGATCGAGAATTTGAGAAGACGAAGTTTGACTGAGACACTTCTCGGTTGCTGTCAGAGCACCTCGACCGAGATGATTCTTGAGCAACCGAGGCGACTAGGGTTTCTGAAGAACCTCCTCGGTCAGTACCACCTCGGTCCAGTCGAGACCACCTCGACCGAGGTGACAGCAGTTCCAAAAAGGGTATAAAAAGGGAAAAATTTCTTTTTCTTCTCTTTACCTACCCCCTCGACCGCGGCGTCCCATTTCACCTCGCCTCTTTGATTCTCGTTCGTTTTCGAAGATTTTCGCTTCCAAATTGCAATTAAGGCGTAGAGGATTCCAGTGCAACGCCGATCTGTGAAGAAATCGAACCGAAACGGCCGAACGAGGTACAAAGAGTACAAAACCCTAACCTCGCTGATTTCGCTTCGATTTGGGCTTGGATTGCCCTGCATTTGCTGAGAAACGGATTAAGTACCCCATAGGAACCAGTTGTAGTGATTTTGGGGGAAAAGAACTGGAATTTTTGAGGAAATCAGTTACGCAGTTTTCGCCTCGGTCCAGACGTGCTGTGCCTCGGCCGAGGTGTTCTTGAGTGTTGTCAGACCGACCGAGGTGATCTGACAGTGAGAGTTTGAAAATGAGTTCTGACAGACGTCTTGCCATTAGGGATAGATCCTCCCCTTCCCCTTCTTCCTCTTCTTCCCGACCTTATCGACCGGTGATCCACGAGCGACACCGGGTCGATTACAACCGTATAGCAGCCCGTCCAGTGATAGCACCTCACTTCCTGGACGTGTCAGCCTTTGACTGTCTCCATGTGGATGGAGACCTTAGACGTATGATATCGACGGTAGGATTGGATCAGTTTACTGAGATCCGTGCACCTGCCTATTTGGAGCCCACCCTAGAGTTTGTTAGCTCCTTTACCTATCTCCCCACAGAGCGTTCTGTGAAGTTCCGGTTAATGAACCGGAACTTCTTAGTGCCATTAGAGTATTGGAGGGACATTTTTGGTTTTCCTGCCCCGACCGCTGTTGATTTCCCTTGCCGGACTGTAGCTAGGGAGTTTTGGGGACATATTGCTCACGTGGTTGAGCACGCAGACAGGTGGCGCCCTGGAGACTCCAAGGAGAAGGTTATTTTTCACTTAGCTTTTACGTTAGCTCACCGTATCTTCAGTGAGACACTTCTGGCGCGTACTGAGACGCCCCAGAAGGTCCGACAGGGGGAGCTTTTTAGCCTATACTGCATGGTGACTGGAGGGATCCCCGACTTTGGCTTGATGCTGGCAAAGGATCTGCACAGGATCAAGGCCAAGGCGAAGGGGGACATCTGATGCGGAGGACTTGTGACCCACATCGCCAGCTACCAGGACATGGACCTCAGCGCTTGCACTATGGTGGCGGCTGCCAAGCCGCTTGGGCTACAAGACATGATCACTCGGCGGATTCTGGTTCCCCGAGGATTGACTACACCATACGTGGCTATGCCATGGGAGCTAACTGCACCGCAGGGGATCAGGTGGTCAACCTAGTTTACAGTTTATGACCCTCATTTCTGGCAGACCGCTTGGGCCCCACTGATGGAGGATTATAGAGAGGCAGCAGTTGCACCAGCTGAGGAGGAGGAGGTAGATGATGAGGAGACTGCTGATGACAGGGATGGTGGAGTCCCGATGGATACAAGGACAGATACTGTTGGGACGAATGCGCCAGTTATTGATCTTGATGATGATGATACTGAGACTGCACCAGCCACATCTCCAGTGAGACCTGCTAGGCGTAGGACACGCCGACACAGAGATCCAGAGGCTCACCGTCGGATCGATGATCTGACGGATCAGATGATTGATTCTTATGCTACTCTGTCACTGGATATCCGTGAGATGCAGGAGAGGCAGCATTACCAGCATATGATGGCGCAGATTCAGTTCCAGCAGATCATGGGTTACCCGTTCGACCCATCACAGTATCCATATGTATCACCACCACCACCACCGGATGGTGACTACTGAGAGCTACAGGATTTTCTTTCTTATTTTTATGCAGTTCAGCTTATTGTCCGGTGAGTATTTTATTCCTTAGACTTATTTTGACCCACTGGGACAGTGTGTCCCAAGTATGGGGTGTTTATTGATGTATTATTTGACACTTATGTGATGTATGACTCTACTTGATCGGATATTTATTTATATTTATGCTTCATTTTGCTTCTAATTGTTTATCTGAGATTGCATGCATACATACAGGTTATTTGATTGAGAAAAACGTCAAAATTGGAAAAAAAACTGGTTTTTTAAAAAAAAAAATTTTTTGACCTTAACCGGGGAGTTCTAGCCGAACGAGGTGTTCCACCTCGGTCGACCTAAGAACACCTCGACCGAGGTGGGTTAACTGAGAGTTTTCGAAAACGATTTTTGTGCTTCTTATCTAGATATGATCTCAGTGAAGATCTTGTTTACTGACTGGTTTTGAAATCTTTATGTGTTTGAAAGGTTTTATAATATGTTTAAGTTGCTAAATGCTTTGTTTGAAATTATTGGCATGTTTAATACTTTATTTTTGTCTAAATTATGTTGAATTTGAAGGTTGACACCACGTTATGAGTTCTCTCACTTTCTTCGTGGAAAGACCAAGGCAATTCATTCTTCTCTCTTCTTCTTCTTGATCATGCTTAGCCCCTCATATACATTTTGCCTCCCTTTACCTATCCGGGAATTTGGAAGCAAGCAAAGTGGTGAAAGCAAGTGAAGTTAAAGTTGAGAAGTTGGTTGGAAGTGAAAGTGTTAGAAAGTAATAATAGGTTTGGGGAAGTCAATCATGATGATGAGTAACTCGGAACCATTCACATAGCCGGGTGTTTGTGTCTTGCCAAAGTCGGACTGAGCGATATTCCTAACGGGTCATGGTATGTGCATCAAGGGTTTGATGCATCTCAAGAAATTGATGATTGCTGATTTTCTAGGCTTCGATTATTGTGCACCTCTGTCCATGCATCCCAAAAAGTAAAGTAAAAAGAAAAAGTGTGAAATAAGCAAAGCTTATTGGTGGAAGATGTTGAAAGTCAAAGTGAAAGTGAAGTATATCCTTTTCCCGGATTCTAGCACCACATTACCTTACATATATCCCTACCCTACACGTTTCTTGACCTTTCTTTTGGGAAGCCCTTGAGACCTCGAGCTTGTTGATTGACTTAGTGGTTTAAACTGGATTATGCATGATTAATTTCGATAATTATGAGTTATTATGCATTCTATGATTTTATGCAAAGATGAACAACTTTCTTATATTTATAAAATGTTTTGATCATATTTTGATTTTAAATTCCATGAAGTATTCTCTTAGAGTGATCTATGATTGTAGCACACCATTAAAATGTTTTTGAAAGACTTTTCATTGATTTTCTTGACTTATAATCCATTCTATCTTTCCTTTTATATGCGGAACTTGCTTGGGGACAAGCAAGGGCTAAGTATGGGGTATTTTGATAGCATGAATTATAGTCTATATTTTGGGGTTTGTTTGGACGTTTTATCTTCAATAATGTGCATGTTTGTATGTATAATATGTGATTATATTACCATTTTATCTACCTTTGCGGGAATCGAGGTCTACACTTGGTTTTGTTGTAATCGTAGGTAAAATGGCACGTTTTGCATCAAAAAGGAGCAAAAGAAGCTATGGAGTCATTGGAGCTACATTCAGGAACATAAGGAACCATCCAGGAAGCATAGGCATGGATTAAAGATTCACTTTGGACCAGATTTGAGAGATTTCACTTTCAGTTGTGACTCACCTCGGTTGACCACAGATTCACCTTGACCGAGGTGATCCAGAGAAGTCAACTCGACCGAAGCGAACACTTGGACGCGGCGAGAATATTTTATTCTTGGCTGAGATCTTTTATCTTTGGAAAGAGATCTTATATTTTTGGGCTTGTCTCCTGGAAGGAAGAAGATATGCTATATCATATATTTTACCTATTTTTATGGGAAGACATCTTTCTAAGATATCTTATCTTTGAAGAGTAATTTTCCTATAAAAAGGGTCGGATTTTCCACAAATCCGACCGTGCTTAGACCTCCGCTATCACCTTGCTTACACCTACTACACCGCTACAGCCATACTCCAGTTGGGAGATTTGAAGAACCTTTTTGAAGGTTGAAGAAGGAAGATTGTAGCTTTTATAGCTTTTGAAGGGTTTTTGTAAGATCATCTTAGATTCCCTTCCTTGTTGTCTTGTCTTGTTGGATTTCTATCCAAGGAACGCTTTGTTGTGATATTTGATTCAGTTATTGAAGTCTTTTCATTAAATTCTTCTTGTTCAAATATTCACTTTCTTCCCATATACTTGATTAATACTTTCATGATGATGAATGGCTAATCTCTTTGTGTGATTCTAGGGTGATTGACTGAAGGTTGTGGGAAAAACAATGATATAATGATCTTAATTACAGTAGGACCCTGAAAGTTCGAGTCTTTAACCTTAACCCTAAGCATCTCGCTCAATCGATGAACATCTCGGCCGGGGTGGAATTCTTCTGACCGAGGTGACTTATCTGATCCGAAACTGAGAGTTAAGTGTTAGAGTTTGCCAAATCCTATTCTTATTACACCTTTCCTGGTTCAATGCAAGCCTAGGATGAGACTTACCCGGTGATTCCTATGTTTGTTTACCCAAGATCATAAGTATAGGTAGTAAAGGTTTATCCTTTATTGGGGTTTGAGTGTGCTTTCATACCACCTTTGTGAGTTAGCCTGAGACTTACCCGGTAAAGGTTGATTCTATTACCTTAGATGGTGTGTTAGTTTGAGGTTATAGTTCTTTATCTTAATTCCCTGAGACTTACCCGGTAATAGGAGTTATGGTTTAGGATTAGTGAGTAGTGAGACTTACCCGGTAATCTATTCCACTTTAGTAACACCTTCCCTATGCAAAAATCTCAGCTTTGTCCGCTTATCTTTAGATCTTGAGTTGGAACCACAACTAGATGCTTTAATCCCTAGAATTGCATATTTCCTTTATTGACTTTTATCATCTTTGATTGTCTTAATTACTGGTGGTTAGTGATTACTTAAGCTTACTGTAATTGGACTTTGTTTCATCAAGTCCCTGTGATCGACCCCTGGAATTCCTTGCTTTTTACTACGATTGACCCGTACACTGCGGGTTCGCATCCTTGTTTTAAGCTTACGTCTAGGGTTATAAATTTAAAGCTTGCACACACCGTTTGGAGCGAACACTTATGATTAATGGGTGACAACAGAATAATCAGAGTAGTGTAGCAAAAACGTGTTGGGTCACAACCCACAGAGTAGGAAGATCAAGGTTACTGATGGGTGGCATGTCAAGTTTAAGATGATGATAGTTGGAGAAATACATTTCGCTGGAAGGAACATGAGCTAGGCTACATGGAGTAACTGGAAATATGCTACGGGAACCGTAGCACCCAACAAGGTAGACAGGAAATTATGTGCATATAGAGGTTATAGAAAGAGAGTGGTATACTATTATGGATCCAAGTGAAGCATGATGACTTCATCACATGTTGAGACGAGTAGTTTCGGAATTCAATACCTAACGGAATACTCTAGAGTGAGTTCTTGATGGATTGAGGAGAGAATTAACGATGCAATAAAAGTATTGTGCAGGGTCTGCACTAGGGAGCTCAAGGTGAGTAACTATCAGACTGAGTCGGAAGACATATAAAAAAAAAGAAGCTACGGGAGTATACTTACAACCCAGTAATCGTGCATAGAGAAAGCATAATCTCATAGTAGAGTATACGTGTAATGTTATATCGGAACGGAGCTGAGTTGCGTTTTGAGTCAGAGGGATTTTATTAGTCCCATAAACGTGGTGGATATAAGAGTACAATGTTGATGGTGTTGTCAGTACGCACACATTCTATGTCACTTAAGATCTTGGAAAAGGCGTGAGAAGCCTAAGGTTAAGCTAACGATATATTAGAGATCTCTAAATAATATGATAACGCTAAGTGAACACAGAGGATGACCACAAGATTTTATTTTAGTTGTCTCAAGTGTTCGACCCAAAAAAGGGTATATGTGATGGTTCCGTATTTGAGGAATAAAATGATTGAGTCATAGTAAAAGACAAGATCAAGTGAGTTGTGATACAAACAGCATTAGGCACTGGATAAAGTGCCGGTGGATGTCTAAGACCTTTGGCCCTGAGGGTGTAGTCAGAACCTTTTAAGAAGGCCGGAAGCAAGTGGTTGTAACGAAAGGAAGAGAGTTGAATAGATTATTTTTCCGTAAGGTCATCAAAGGACCTCACAATGAGTCCCGACCCTCAGAGTAGCAACAACACAACGGATCTTACAACAAGACACATACAAATGAAAACAAAAACTCGATATAAAACCAAAGGTTTAAACAAAGGAAGCGTGAAAGACTCGCAACCGAGTTCAAAACAAAAGGGAAAGCAACAACATAAACATAAACCCGATCCCGTCGTATAATATACGGGAAACCCGGTTGACCACACCATCCGGATCACTCAGCAACATCCTGAACCTGAGGAACATCTACAACATCGGTATAAACCGTTAGCTAACATTCTAGATATCAGAAAGATCGTAAAGGCACAAACACATATAAGTTAAAGTAAACATATAGCATGCTCGCACACAACCGGTTATTATCTTTCATTAAGTTATCCATTACCAATTCAACTTCTTTTGTCACACGAGAATCTCCCGAAACTCACCTCCGCTTCCATTTACCAATAGGAGTAGATCAGTATTATCCGTTACCTACAGGTCTGGGTTGAAAGAGCACATTCTAGTCTCCTGTAGAACTAGATAAGTGGTCACCGCCCGGTTATCAAACACTTGGGTCAATTAAGGTTATAAAGGGTGATTCCTATTCCGGTTATCCGTTATAACATGATAAGCAACACAAACAAGCCAAAACATTCAATCCAATATATGGAATGAAACTAAGTAAGTCCAAGGGACTTACCTCACTCGAGGTAATCTAAAAGCTCAGCAATGACTTAGAGAACAACTCCTACCCTCAGGAAAGGAGCAAGGAAAGCCTGTTCGCACAAGCATCACGAATCAGAAATGAAACGGTTGCTAGAAGTCTAAAACTTCTAGTCTCAATGATCTCTAAGAGATCTCCACAAGCTAAGGGCTCAACCTTAGTCTTACAACATATACTCAGGGGGCAAGAAACAACCATAACGAAGAACCGTAAGGTGAATATAAAGGATATTAATACTCTAGAAGGGGGTTGAATAGAGTATGAGAACTTTTCGCAAAAACCTATCTCAAGGCTTTGAAACTGATTTCAAAGGCCTTGATGTCGATCTGAGCTCTTTGTGACACACTTTGATTTCAAGGACTTTGAAACTGATTTCAAGGGCCTTGACTTTGTAAACCTGCAAAACAAAGTTAGTCACAGTAAAGCAAGATATGGTGCGGAATTGAAAAGTAAGACACGAGGATATGTTTACGAAGTTCGGCTCTAAATAGCCTACTCTCCGTTCCAGGGTATATCCATAAGATCTAACTATCTATTATCAGCTTCAAAGAGTCCTAGATACAAACTAGAAGAAATCCCCTTCTTCTCTCACTGTAGTCAACGCTACTATCTAGCTCCAACTCTTCACCTTGCTATAATAGCCTAGTTACTTTGTAGAGTAACACACACTCTAGTATAACACTCTTTAGATATTCCAATGAAGCTCTCGAGTTTTATCTCTCTCTAGGGGATAAAGTTTTTTTGTAAAAGAGAGAAAGAAAAACTTGTTTGATCGAATGAAGATGCTTTGGATCACTTGAAGATTTTGAATGTTTCCGTGTAAGCTTGTGTTCTTTCTTCTTCAATCGACATCTTCATCTATAGTCTTCGATGGAGAGATCTTCTAGTCGTTGGCCTTCTCCATGAAAACTGCTTATTGGTTGAGATGAGGTAGCCGTTGTAGATCTTCTATCGTCTTCATCTTCTTAAAGCACATTGATCTTTCTTGTCCGTAATCTTCTCATACTTGTTGAAGATCTTTGTCATTTGATCGAGATCTTCAAAACTTGTTGTGAAGATATCAAAATCCGTTGAGGAAAGATCTTGCATTTTTTAGTTGAGGATCTTTGCGAGATCCTGTTTTGAATCGAATCCACTTGGTCGTTTAAGATCTTTTTTAAGCGTATCTTCTGGTTGAACATATCTCCTTGGAAGATCTTCTTTTGATGCTTTGATAGATTTGGTTGTTAGAGTTTTGAATTCCTTCCAGCCAATTTTTCCTTTGAAACAGACTTCAAGGCTTTGGCTTCTTATCCCTTGAAATGGCTTTCAAGGCCTCCATGTTGAATCTCTTTAAACTCTTTGTATGTCCCTTGTATCCGATTTCAAGGACTCATTCTGTCCCTTGAAATGATTTCCAAGGCCTGCATACAATCTAGACAAACACCAAAACAAACCAAGCAACTAGAAATACAATCGATAGTTTGTTAGTATAAAAACCACTTTATTTGTGTCAAGTCTTCCATCATCACCTATATAAATATATAATTAAGGTTGAGTTTTCAATCTCCCCCTTGATGGAAGACAACACAAATATCGTTTCAGCATTGTAAAGTTAGCGAAGCATATTTGAATATCAAAACCAACTTAAAATGCAGAATGTAGAAATATCGAAATGTCGGATCATGAATTTCTCCCCCTTTGTCTTTCAACAAGGGAGGAAAATAGTTAAAGCACGGGAGTTTTAAACGATTAAAAACCCAGAAAAAGTATTTCAAAAACCAACTATAAAACTGAGTCTTTCAAAAACACATGACAAGGATTTGATATCAAAATGAAGGGCCTTGCAATCCATGGTCATGTAGAGAGTCTTCATTCATGGTACCACCGCTAATTGAGACGCCCCTTCCCGTAATGCTCCCTCACGCACAACCTTTTCCAACAGTCTGTAGCATTCGAGATGTCATGATTCTTAATGGATATGTCAGTTCATCTTTGATCAGAGTCATCTTTGTATTTTTTACAACCCCAAACTCTTCTAATTGTAAGATGTCTGGATCCTCAAATAATGGTTGACCAATAGGGCGATCCTTGATAATCTTGTAACACTCAGTCATGAATTTTTCAACATCTTTGGTGGTAGCTTGACCATCTTCTTCTGTTAACGGCTTAATGCTATTGGCCGCTGTAAGAGACAACATTCACATGAAACATTTGGTTTATCTTCTGGTTTAAAATACCCAGTAAGTCCTGCGTCTCATCCAGACGATCAGTAACTGCAGATATGAAGTTTATGAGATCATGTCGCATAGAATCCAGGCCTCTTTCTACAACCTCCAGTCTCTGTACAGTTGTGTAATTCCAAGTCGGTTGCTCTTTCAAAGCCTACTCCCCTGTTGATGTTCTCTTAATGCCCATGCAGTCAAAAAATTCTTCATCCATTTCTCCAACAATAAACTCTTGTTTCTCAGCAGTGTAATCAATAGAAAAATATCGAAAAAAATTGGGGAGCAAGTTTCCATAGGGCAAATGGGAATCACTGGGAGAGTTGATGGAGTGAAGCATATGGGACAATATATTTTCAGGAAGGTTAACATCCATTCCATTTAGTACATGATACAGAAAAGCAAGCAACTAGTTTATAAGCACATCCCTATTGTTAATCCTTCATACCACACATCTCACCAGCAAGATACACACAATTCTGGCTTCAAGAGTTAAACAGGTAGTGGTAGGTTGTGGTAGAGAGTTGGGTAAAAGAAATTGCTCTTTGGCCATTTTATCAGTTCTAGAGGGAGTGGGATGGTAATATGAGTTGAAGGAAGGAAGCCCAAGAATCTAAGCAATTATTGAAGAGGAAAGAACGATTTTCTTACCTTTAACCACTAATTCCAGAACAAGTTCTCCTCGTTCTCTTCGAGCTATCAAGTTGACATAGAACAACCTGGTTAACCTTGGATATGCTATCTCCCCGGGATTGAGAATGATCTAGTTTGAATTGGCTTGAAGCACATTGAATTGATCTTCAGGTAGAGGCTTATTAAAGATATCTGCAAGCTGCAAGTCAGTTGATATAAACGAAATCGAAACATTACATTTCTCAACATGATCGCGTATGAAGTGATGTCTTACATCAATATGCTTAGTCCTTAAATGCTGCACAAGATTTTTAGTAATCGAAATAGCACTAGTATTATCACATTTTATCGGGATACCTTTAAATTAAAGCCAAGATCACGTAGTTGTTGAGCTATCCATAGAATTTGTGCACAACAAGCTCCCGCAACTATATATTCGGCTTCGGCTATGGATAGGGCAACATAGTTTTGCTTTTTAGAGTGCCAACTAATTAGGGATGCCCCTAAGAATTGACAACATCCAGAAGTGCTTTTTCTATCGACCTTATAACCTGCAAAGTGTGCATCTGAATAACCAATGAGGTGAAAAGAGCTTTGACGTGGGTACCATAACCCTAAATCCTTAGTGCCATTGAGATACCGAAATATCCTTTTCACAACTATCAAGTGTGACTCCTTAGGATCAGCTTGAAATCTTGCACACATGCACACGCTAAACATAATGTCAAGTCGACTAGCGGTTAGATATAACGAAGAACCGATCATACCTCGATACTCCTTTTGTACAACACTTTTGCCATCTTTGTCATGGTCAAGCAAAAGTGTAGAACTCATAGGATTCTTTGCAACCTTGGATTGATCCATCTTATACTTCTTAAGCAAGTTCTTGGTATACTTACTTTGATTAATAAAAAAAATCCTTTCTTTGCTTGTGTAACTTGAAGTCCAAGAAAGAAATTTAACTCACGCATTAGGCTCATTTCGAATTCTATGCACATAATGTCTGAAAATTCCTTCCATAGGAAATCATTAGTAGCACCGAATAATATATCATCAACATAGATTTGTACTACTAGAATATCGTTGCCTCTGGTTTTGATAAATAAAGTTTTATCAATCAAACCTCTTTTGAAATTGTTTTCAAGATAAGGAGATACTTGGAGAATCTTTCATACCAAGCTCTAGGAGCTTGCTTAAGACCATAAAGAGCCTTGTCCAATTTAAAAATATGATCAGGAAAATAATCATTTTCAAAACAAGGTGGTTGAGCAACGTAGACTTCTTCTTTAAAGAAGCCATTTAGAAAAGCACATTTTACATATATTTGAAATAACTTTATGCTCATGAAAGATGCAAATGCAAGTAGCATATGAATGGCTTCTATCCTGGCAACCGGAGCAAAAGTCTCCTCACAGTCAATATCTTTCTCTTGGTTATAGCCTTGAGCTACAAGTCGTCCTTTATTTCGAATGACTTTACCGTTTTCATCCATCTTGTTTTGAAAAACCCATTTTGTGCTAATGACGGATTGATGCTTTGGTCTTGTAGTATGAGTTCAAACCTTGTTTCTCTAAAACTCATTTAGTTCATTTTGCATGGCAATGATCCAGTCGGGTTCTTGAAGAGCTTGAACATAATTCTTCGGCTCAATAAGTGACACGAACGCACAGAACGCACATAGGTTGTTCACTTTGGATCGAGTTTGAACTCCTGCGTTTGGATCTGAGATCATATTCTCTTGTGGATGGTATGAAGAATGTTGAAACTTCCTTCGTTTGTAAGACGGAACAGATCCTGAAGATTGAGGCTCATATGCTTGACTAGATTCAGGTACCGTTGGAGTTTTGCCCTTGGATCCTATCTCAAGGCCTTGAAGTTGGGTTTCAAGGCCTTGAAACGGAGTTTTGACATCACAGTTTTCTGTTTCAAGGTCTTGAAGATGTGTTTCAAGGTTTTAAAAGTTTTCTCAAGTATCTTGATTCTTCTCTTGCATGTTCTTTTCTTGAGCCTTAGGATCTTCCTCTTTATTAGAATTGTGATCTCCTCGTTGATTCAAATTTAGATCTGCAAAACTTTCACTCAAAGTACCATCATTGCTTTCATCAAATATGACATGAATACTTTCCTCAACAATTTTGGTACGCTTATTATAAACACGATAAGCTTTGCTATTTGAAGCATATCCAATGTGTGACACCTATTTCATTTCTAGGTGATTACCAGTTAATTAACCAAATGTGACACCCACCTATTTCATTTCTAGTTGATTACCAGTTAATTAACCCTGTTTAAAACAATAAGCGGAAAAGCGGAAAACGTAAATTTTTAAAACTTTATCTTACAACCATATTCACAACATATATACATACTAACATACGTCATAAACTGTGTTTAACAAAACACAACTGTTTTAAAACCATGTAAAACATCCTAGGCGGTAGCATCCCATAACAGCCCACCTGATATGATCTCAAATCCAGGTGTTGGGTCCAATGTCCTTGCCTTAATCAGGCCGAGTCTGAGTAGCTGAAAAATATGTGGATATAACAACAATGAGCCACACGCTCAGTAAGGGTATACAAATCGCACTCTCCCAATATATATAAGTATCTAATATCCCGTCCCCAAAGGACACTCTATACCCTTCCTCACATTCCAAAGTCGATCAATGCATACATATCCACATTCACATATAATTCCACAACCATTCACATCACATTTCACATAAACATTCAAGCATGTTATCACACATCACATATAAACACATCATCTCATATAAACATCTCATATCATCTCAACACGTATAAATAATCATAACATAACATATAACATGCTAGACTCGATCGCATCGATGCATAGGTGATAATTAACTAACTAGCCCCAACTGATCGTACGATATATTTTCACATGTGCTTTCGTATTTCTTTTCTTTCTTTCTTTTTTTTTTCTTTCGGTTGGCCAACCCGATAGCGTCATAGGCCCCCTGTAGATCAGGTAGCGACCTCGGCCATCTTGTCCTAAGACCCCCTGTAGATCAGGTTGCGATCTTGGACTATTTTTCTTATCTTGAGGCCCCCTGTAGATCAGGTAGCGACCCCTGGCTGTTTTTCTTATCTTGAGGCCCCCTGTAGATCAGGTAGCGAACTCTGAGGCCCCCTGTAGATCAGGTAGCGACCTCGTCCCCCGGAAACCCGTGCGGGACCCAGTTGGGCTAATTAATCAATTACCATCCTATATTATCACTTCCATCTCATAACTCAATTTCATGCTTTCATCATATTCTTCCATCATATTCTTTCCATTATCATCTCATGTACCTCATGCATGCATTCATAAATCATATCAAGTCATCATCGTCATTCCACTCATATACATATAAGCATGCATACACTCATAACAAACATATATATACACTCAAGCATGCATAAAATCATAGCATATTAAATACATAACATATATTAAGCAAGTGTAATTCATATACACTTACCTCGCAGGTAAGAACAATAAAACCTCGCAAACCAACTATTGAGTCCGTTTCCCACTCGGACTATCCTCCTTTATCGTGCTTGGATACGCTCCCAAAGCAACTAAACTATAATTAAACTGAAACCTTCAACAACACCTGTTGAGAATATCATATTCCTCGTATTAAACTTCTCGCTTCAAACACCAGTTAAATTCATTCCTTTGAATTTAATTAGCTTATAGCATTTTCTAGAATCCCTAATTAACCTTCAATTAATTAATTAAATTTTTGCCAGAATAACGTTTTGCCCGCAGACAATTTCTGAATCCACCTGTCATCAAATCTCATCAAACAAACAACCCATAATCACCAGAATAAAGTAACGAGCATAATGGAATTTCCAATTATCCATTTTGACAAGCCTAAGGTCAATTTAGGCTAAATCGCAATATGGAAAACGAATAAATTCATAACTTATTCGTTACTAATCCGATTGACGATCCGAAAGAAGATTCGGAATCACAACGACGCAGGCTACGCTCGGACACCATCAAATTCACCGGAATCTGAGCGATAGAACCTCCCTAGTATCATATATGCTCGACCAGGCCTTCCCTTGCGCGGAAATGCAGAAACTCGGTACCAAAATGAAGAGAATGAAGAGAGGAATCCAAAAACTCAAACGAATTTGAAATCGGATTAGAAACGAAGAGTAGATCTGAGTTTGAAGGTTGAGAGAAATCAGAGCTTTTACGAGGAAACGTGAAAGAAAATGAATTAATAAACGATATTTCAGCTATTTATAGCGAAGACGATAATTATCCTTTAGCGGAGTCGATAATTATCCTTTTACCGATCCGAAAGCGGTTTAAGCCCCCTTCTCCAAACTTCTCGAAATTGGAATAATAAATCTGGAATATTGTATGGATAATTATTCCGCAATTGTTTCGAAAAACGCGTATTCCTAAGCCGTCTTTCTTAGCCGCTAAGAAACGAAATAGTGACTCTTTTAGCCGTTTTGCCTTTTCATGTTTTTTCATATCTAGGACATGTCCGATGTCCTGATCATTTCTCTCAACTGCATTTTTATTAATTGAAGCTCCCAAATGCTCCAAATAACACCGGGGTGTAATATCATCTAGGAGTTGGTTACCTCGAGAGGTATCTCGTGTTAAAACGGATTTAATTTCCTAAAATACTTGATTAGGTCATCTTCAATTTTTGACTGTTACAAATATCTCCCACTTTAAGAAATTTCGTCCCGAAATTTAAGAAAGGACGTAGAACCAAACCCGTAGATATATCAAAAGGTTGCACAACCGGATCACAATTTCTCGAGGTTTTTACTCAAAAAGATAGGGGTATCTAGCTCTCATATCTCGCTCGGTCTCCCATGTAGCCTCTCGAACAGAATGATGTCCCTATCTAACCTTCACCATCGGAATTTCCTTGTTTCTCAATCTTCGAACTTGCTGCCTAAAACCTCAACTAGTTCTTCTGGGTAGGACAAGTTCTTAGATACTTCTATCTCAGGTTTGGGAATGATATGACTAGGATCTGACCTATACCTCCGTAGCACCGATACATGAAAGACGTCATGCAATCTTGATAACTCTGGTGGTAACGCCAACCTATACGCAAGTGGTCCGATCTTCTCTAAGATCTCATATGGACCAATGTATCTCGGTGCTAACTTCCCATGCCTACCAAATCTCATAACTCCCCTCCAAGGAGATACTTTCAAAAACACTCTATCACCTATCTCATATGTCATCTCTCGTCTATGGCGATCAAAGTAGCTCTTCTGACGATCTTGTGCTGCCTTCAAGCACTGCTTTACTACTTGTACTTTCTCTATTGTCTGTTGTACAAGTTCAGGACCCTCTATCTGTCGCATGCCTTCAAAATCCTAACATATAGATGTGCGACACTTTCTTCCATACAAGGCCTCGTAAGGGGCCATACCAATACTTGAATGGAAACTGTTGTTATACGCAAATTCGAGCAATGGCAGGTTAGAATCCCAGTTACCTTTAAGCTCCAAAACACAAGATCTCAACATCTCCTCCAAGGTCTGAATCGTTCTCTCTGATTGTCCGTCTGTCTGAGGATGAAATGTCGTACTGAAATGCAATCTTGTACCTAAGGTATTTTGTAGACTTCCCCAGAAATGCGAGGTAAACCTCGGATCTCTATCGGATACAATCGATACAGGGACTCCGTGCAATCGAACAATCTCTCTCACATACAACTCTGCCAGCTCATCTAAGGAGTTATCTTGTCTCATCGGTAAGAAGTGAGCAGATTTCGTCAATCTGTCTACAATCACCCATACCGTGTCATTCTTTCTGAAAGTCCTAGGAAGTCCAACAATAAAATCCATTGTAATCCGCTCCCACTTCCACTCAGGAACATATAAAGATTGTAACTTTCCTACTGGTGCTTGGTGTTCAGCCTTCACTTGCTGACACACTAGACATCGAGCCACAAAATTAGCTACCTCTCGTCTCATCCTAGGCCACCAATAGATCTTCCTCAGGTCATTAAACATCTTCGTACTTCCAGGATGCATGGAATATCTCGAGGAATGTGCTTCTTCGAGTAGCTTCTTCTTTAACTCCTCAATGTTTGGCACGCATATCCGTGCACCTCTATATAACACTCCATAATCAAACAACTGGAAGTGTGTAGTGGTAGCATCTCCCACTTTAGCTTTCAACTTCTTTAGTGTAACATCCTCATCTTGTCTAATTGAAATCTCATCAAGAATCAACGGTCTTACCTGAATAGTCGCTATCAACTCAGATCCTCTTACATCCATCTCTACTCTCATAACTCTGAGAGCTAATAGATGCTCAACTTTGTAGTTGACCTTACCGCCTTGGTCACTGCTCTTTCTGCTGAGAGCGTCAGCTACCACATTCGCCTTTCTTGGATGGTACTCTATAGTGCAATCATAATCCTTGAGTAACTCCATCCATCTTATCTGCCTTAGATTCAGATCCCTCTGAGTGGGAATATACTTCAGGCTTTTATGGTCGGTAAACACCGGAAATGTATCACCATAAAGATAGTGCCTCCAGGTTCTTAAGAGCATGAACTATAGCAGCAAGCTCTAGGTCGTGTGTAGGGTAGTTCTGCTCATGAGGTCTCAACTGTCTAGATGTATATGCTATCACCTTCCCTTCCTGCATTAGAACTCCTCCTAAGCCACTCCCAGATGCGTCGGTGTAAACCACAAAGTTACCCTTATTTGAGGGTACAGCCAGAATAGGGAACGTAGTCAATCTTTTTTTAAGTTCTTCAAAGCTCTCTTGACAACTGTTATCCCATATAAACTACTGATTCTTCTTTAGCAAGTTAGTCAATGGACGCGCGATAATCGAAAAGTTCTTTACAAACCTTCTGTAATAACCCGCAAGTCCTAAGAAGCTGCGAATCTCCGTAATGCTCTGCGGAATTTCCCATTCTGTAATAGCCTTGATCTTGGATGGATCAGGTTGTAGACCATCTCGTGATATCACATGCCCTAGAAAGGCAATCTGATCCGTCAAAAACTCGCACTTGCTGAACTTCGCGTACAACTGTCTCTTCCTCAGAATCCCTAAGATACTTCTCAGATGCTCTCTATGAGCATCCGCGTCTCGGGAATATATCAAGATATCATCAATGAAGATCACGATGAACTTATCTAGATAAGGTGGAAATATTGATTTCATCAACGCCATGAATGTTGCAGGTGCATTCGTCAACCCAAAAGGCATAACTGTAAACTCATAGTGTCCATACCGAGTACGAAAAGCTGTCTTCGGTATTGAATTCTCTGCTATCCTCAACTGCTAGTATCCCGATCGAAGGTCAATCTTTGAAAATACTGTAGCACCCCTTAACTGATCAAGCAAGTCCTCTATCCTCGGTAAGGGATACTTGTTCTTGATTGTGATTTTGTTCAGCTGACGGTAGTCTATGCACAATCGTAAACTACCGTCTTTCTTCTTCACAAAAAGCACTGGTGCACCGCAAGGAGAAATACTCGGGCGTATAAAACCTTTCTCGAGTAACTCCTCTAGTTGTTTCTTTAACTCCTTCAGCTCTAGCAGAGCCATCCTGTAAGGAGCAATTGATATAGGTGTTGCACTTGGTAATGCTTCAATCTCGAAGTCTACCTCTCTACTCAGAGGTAAACTATGTAAATCATCAAGGAAAACGTCAAGAAATTCTCTGACAACGTCCACCTCAGATACTCCGGGACTAACAATCGTAGAATCTGACACACTAGCCAGATAAGCTTGACACCCTTCTCGAAGTAATCTAAAAGTTTTCACTGTAGATATGAGGCAAGCAGGAATCATAATCCTCTCACATGTCAGAATCACCTCTCTCACCCCATCTACCTCCATGGTGACTTCCTTTGTAAGAATCAATAGAAAGGCAGATCCCGTCTCTAGTTGCTCCCTTAAGTAGGGATATAACATATTGTACACGTCTCTCATCAGCGTAGATAACTCCATCTAGAATGGACGTAGTGTTCCTCAATCACTCATCCATTACTAATGGATCAGTAGTCCCCTCAAACGACTTTTTCCCTTGGCGGAAAATCTTCTTAAAATTCTTGTCCATCTTTACTAGAATAATACCCGCTTGAGACACTGTTGTGTCTATGGTGGTATAACTTCTCTCAAATATATCACTAAATCAGATATACCAGCCATATCCGATGATGGTAGTGATATTGGCTAAACTGGCACCTTAGGGTGCTCCTGATCATTTCTACCTTGAGCATGTACACACTCAGTCGACCCTTTGGCTGTGCTCCGCCATCTAAAAGAATAAGAAACTTTCAAAAGCTTTTTAGAAAACTTCCCACAACTCAAGCCAAGGAATCATATCCCTGCTCTGATACCAACCAAATGTGACACCTATTTCATTTCTAGTTGATTACCAGTTAATTAACCAAATGTGACACCCACATATTTCATTTCTAGTTGATTACCAATTAATTAACCCTGTTTAAAACAATAAGCGGAAAACGGAAAACGTAAATTTTTAAAACTTTATCTTACAACCATATTCACAACATATATACATACTAACATACGTCATAAACTCTGTTTAACAAAACACAACTGTTTTAAAACCATGCAAAACATCCTAGGCGGTAGCATCCCATAACAGCCCACCTGATATGATCTCAAATCCCGGTGTTGGGTCCAATGTCCTTGCCTTAATCAGGCCGAGTCTGAGTAGCTGAAAAATATGTGGATATAACAACAATGAGCCACACGCTCAGTAAGGGTATACAAATCGCACTCTCCCAATATATATAAGTATCTAATATCCCGTCCCCAAAGGACACTCTATACCCTTCCTCACATTCCAAAGTCGATCAATGCATACATATCCACATTCACATATAATTCCACAACCATTCACATCACATTTCACATAAACATTCAAGCATGTTATCACACATCACATATAAACATATCATCTCATATAAACATCTCATATCATCTCAACACGTATAAATAATCATAACATAACATATAACATGCTAGACTCGATCGCATCGATGCATAGGTGATAATTAACTAACTAGCCCCAACTGATCGTACGATATATTTTCTCATGTGCTTTCGTATTTCTTTTCTTTCTTTCTTTTTTTTTCTTTCGGTTGGTCAACCCGATAGCGTCATAGGCCCCCTGTAGATCAGGTAGCGACCTCGGCCATCTTGTCCTAAGACCCCCTGTAGATCAGGTTGCGATCTTGGACTATTTTTCTTATCTTGAGGCCCCCTGTAGATCAGGTAGCGACCCCTGTCTGTTTTTCTTATCTTGAGGCCCCCTGTAGATCAGGTAGCGACCTCTGAGGCCCCCTATAGATCAGGTAGCGACCTCGTCCCCCGGAAACCCGTGCGGGACCCAGTTGGGCTAATTAATCAATTACCATCCTATATTATCACTTCCATCTCATAACTCAATTTCATGCTTTCATCATATTCTTCCATCATATTCTTTCCATTATCATCTCATGTACCTCATGCATGCATTCATAAATCATATCAAGTCATCATCGTCATTCCACTCATATACATATAAGCATGCATACACTCATAACAAACATATATATACACTCAAGCATGCATAAAATCATAGCATATTAAATACATAACATATATTAAGCAAGTGTAATTCATATACACTTACCTCGCAGGTAAGAACAATAAAACCTCGCAAACCAACTATTGAGTCCGTTTCCCACTCGGACTATCCTCCTTTATCGTGCTTGGATACTCTCCCAAAGCAACTAAACTATAATTAAACTGAAACCTTCAACAACACCTGTTGAGAATATCATATTCCTCGTATTAAACTTCTCGCTTCAAACACCAGTTAAATTCATTCCTTTGAATTTAATTAGCTTATAGCATTTTCTAGAATCCCTAATTAACCTTCAATTAATTAATTAAATTTTTGCCAGAATAACGTTTTGCCCGCAGGCAATTTCTGAATCCACCTGTCATCAAATCTCATCAAACAAACAGCCCATAATCACCAGAATAAAGTAACGAGCATAATGGAATTTCCAATTATCCATTTTCACAAGCCTAAGATCAATTTAGGCTAAATCGCAATATGGAAAACGAATAAATTCATAACGTATTCGTTACTAACCCGATTGACGATCCGAAAGAAGATTCGGAATCACAACGACGCAGGCTACGCTCGGACACCATCAAATTCACCGGAATCTGAGCGACAGAACCTCCCTAGTATCATATATGCTCAACCAGGCCTTCCCTTGCGCGGAAATGCAGAAACTCGGTACCAAAATGAAGAGAATGAAGAGAGGAATCCAAAAACTCAAACGGATTTGAAATCGGATTAGAAACGAAGAGTAGATCTGAGTTGGAAGGTTGAGAGAAATCAGAGCTTTTACGAGGAAACGTGAAAGAAAATGAATTAATAAACGATATTTCAGCTATTTATAGCGAAGACGATAATTATCCTTTAGCGGAGTCGATAATTATCCTTTTACCGATCCGAAAGCGGTTTAAGCCCCCTTCTCCAAACTTCTAGAAATTGGAATAATAAATCTGGAATATTGTATGGATAATTATTCCGCAATTGTTTCGAAAAACGCGTATTCCTAAGCCGTCTTTCTTAGCCGCTAAGAAACAAAATAGCGACTCTTTTAGCCGTTTTGCCTTTTCATGTTTTTTCATATCTAGGACATGTCCGATGTCCTGATCATTTCTCTCAACTGCATTTTTATTAATTGAAGCTTCCAAATGCTCCAAATAACACCGGGGTGTAATATCATCTAGGAGTTGGTTACCTCGAGAGGTATCTCGTGTTAAAACGGATTTAATTTCCTAAAATACTTGATCAGGTCATCTTCAATTTTTGACTGTTACACAATGAATACTGCTTCGTCAATACGTGCATCAAATTTACCAAGGTTATCTTTTCCATTGTTATGGACAAAGCAGGTACATCCAAATGGTTCAAAATAGGAAATATTAGATTTTCTACCCTTAAAAAGTTCATAAGGAGTCTTTTTCAAAATAGGGCAAATTAAACATCTATTCAAGATGTAATTAGTAGTGTTTACTACTTCGTCCCAAAAACGTTTTGGCAAATTGTTTTCTAAAAGCATAGTCCTAGACATATCCTCCAGGGTGCGATTTTTACGTTCCATAACCCCCTTTTGTTGAGGAGTTCTAGGAGCTGAAAAGTTATGTGAAATACCATATTTTGCACAAAACAAATCAAACTTTTGTTGATCAAATTCTCTACCATGATCACTTCTTATGAAAACGATTGGTAGGTTTTTCAAAGATTGCAACTCCTTACACAATTTTGAAAACTCAAACAATGCTTCAGATTTTTCCCATAAGAATGATATCCATGTGAAACGAGAAAAATCATCCACAATAACAAGGATGTACTGTTTACCTTTGGGAGATTTGACATGCATAGGACCACAAAGATCCATATGTAAAAGTTCAATGGGTCGAGAAGAACTTACAACCTTCTTTGGTTTTAATGAACCCCTTGTTTGTTTACCTTGTGTAGAAGCTTTACATAGTTCATCTACCTTGAAGTTTAGGTTTGGCAAGCCACATACTAAATTCTTTGAAAGTAACTTCTACAAGGTATGCATGCTTACGTGACCAAGTCTTCTATGTCAAAGCCTTGGATCATCTGTCAAGGCCTTGAGACACTTTAACTTAGTTCCTGAAACTTGGTTAGTACTCATAGAATAAACATTGTTACATTTAGGAGCAGTAAGCACAATGTTACCCGACGTCTTGTCCAGAACTTCATATTTTTCCGAATCAAACATTACCTTGTTAACTTTATCACATATTTGAGAGATGTTAAGCAAGTTATACTTCAAACCGTCAACAAGATATACATCGTCAATATAGTTAGATGAATTATAATATATTTTACCATTGCCAATAATGTCACACTTTCCTTTATCACTAAGCATAATGGTTTCAGATAATTGCTTCTTTAAATCTGAGAATAGTGAACTTTTTTCACTCATGTGTCTTGAGTAACCACTATCTAATATCCATTTATGCTCCTTTACCTTGGTGATATTGTTCGCTCCAAACGGTGTGTGCAAGCTTTAAATTTATAACCCTAGACTTAAGCTTAAAACAAGGATGCGAACCCGCAGTGTACGGGTCAATCGTAGTAAAAGCAAGAAAATTCCAGGGGTCGATCACAGGGACTTGGTGAAACAAAGTCAACACGGTATGCTACGTTAATTCTAACCACAAGAGCAATTAACACAATCAAAGATGAATAAGATGTCAAATAAGCAAACATGCAATTCTAGGGATTAAAGCATCTAGTTGTGGTTCCAACTCAAGATCTATAGATAAGCGGACAAAGTTGAGATTTTTGCGTGGGGAAGGTGTTGCTAAAGTGGAGTAGATCACCGGGTAAGTCTCACTACACACTAATCCTAAACCGTAACTCCTATTACCGGGTAAGTCTCAAGGAATCAAGATAAAGAACTATAACCTCAAACTAACACACCATCTAAGGGAATAGAATCAACCTTTACCGGGTAAGTCTCAGGCTAACTCACAAAGATGGGATGGAAGAACACTCAAACCCCAATAAAGGATAAACCTTTATTACCTATACTTATGATCGTTAATACACAAACTAAGGAATTACCGGGTAAGTCTCATCCTAAGCTTGCATTGAACCAGGAAGATGTAATAAGAATAGGATTTAGCAAACTCTAACACTTAACTTTCTGTTTTAGGTCGGATAAGTCACCTCGGTCAGAAGAATTCCACCCCGGCCGAGATGTTCATCAACCGAACGAGATGCTTAGGGTTAAGGTTAAAGACTCGAACTTTCAGGATCCTACTGGAATCTAAGATTATTCTATCATTGTTTTTCCCACAACCTTCAGCCAATCACCCTAGAATCACACAAGGAAATTAGCCACTCATCATCATAATGAAAGTATTAAAATATATGGAAGAAGGTGAATATTTGAACAAAGAAGAATTTGATGAAAAGACTTCAATAACTGAATCAAATATCACAACAAAAGCGTTCCTTGGATAGCAATCCAACAAGACAAGACAATCAATGAGGGAATTGAAGACAATCTTACAAAACCCTTCAAAAAGCTATAAAAAGCTATGATCTTCAACCTTCCTTCAACCTTCAAAAAGGTTCTTCAACAACTCCCAAATTGGAGTGTACTGCGGCTGCTGCGTGTGTAAACCCTGATCGACGGTATAGCGTGTTTTCCAGCTGTAAGCGGATTGTATGCGGGCTCCCCGATTTGTGAAAATCCAACCCTTTTTATAGGAAAATAAACCTCCAAAGATAATAAATCTTAGAAAGATATATTCCCATAAAAATAGGTAAAATATATATTCTGCATATCTCCTTCCTTCCAGAAGCTCAGCCCAAAAATATAAGATCACTTTCCAAATTTAAAAGATCTCTTCCAAGAATAAAATATTCTCGCCGCGTCCTAGGTATTCGCCTCGGTCGAGTCGGTGTCTCTGGATCGCCTCGGTCGAGGTGAACCTCTGGTCAACCGAGGTGACTCACGACAGAATGTGAAATCTCTCGAATCAGCTCCAAAGTGAATCTTCAATCCATGGCTATGCTCCCTGGATGTAGCTCCAAATGACTCTTGACTTCTTTTGCTCCTTTTTGATGCAAAACGTACCATATTACCTGCAATTACAACGAAACTAGGTGTAGACCTCGATTCTCGCAAAGGTAGATGAAATGGTAGTAAAATCACATAATGTACATACAAACATGCAGAATATGAAAGATAAAACGTCCAAACAAACCCCAAAATATAGACTATAATTCATGCTATCAAAATACCCCATACTTAGCCCTTGCTTGTCCCCAAGCAAGTTCCTCATATAAAAGATAAGATAGAATGGATTATAAGTCAAGAAAATCAATGAAAAAAAATCTTTCAAAAACATTTTATGGTGTGCAACTATCATAGATCACTCTAAGAGAATACTTCCTGGAATTAACTTAATATGATCAAAACATTTTATAAATATAAGAAAGTTGTTCATCTTTGCATAAAATCATAGAATGCATAATAGATCACAATTATCAAAATTAATCATGTATAATCCAATTTAAACCGCTAAGTCAATCAACAAGCTCAAGGTCTCAAGGGCTTCCCAAGAGAAAAGGTCAAGAAACGTGTAGGGTAGGGATGTATGTAAGGTAATGTGGTGCTAGAATCCGGGAAAAGGATGAACTTCACTTCACTTCAACTTGCAACATCTTCCACCAATAAGCTTTGCTTATCTCACACTTTTCCTTTTTTACTTTTTGGGATGCATGGACAGAGGTGCACAATAACCGAAGCCTAGGAAATCTGCAATCATCAATTTCTCGAGATGCATCAAACCCTTGATGCACATACCATGACCCGTTAGGAATATCTCTCAATCCGACTTTGGCAAGACACAAACACCCGGCTATGTGAATGGTGCCGAGTTACTCATCATCAAGATTGACTTCCCCAAACCTAAAATTACTTTTTAACACTTCACTTCCAGCCCACTCTTCAACTTTAACTCCACTTGCTTTTACCACTTTGCTTGCTTCCAAATTCCCGGATAGGTAAAGGGAGGCAAAATGTATATGAGGGGCTAAGCATGATCAAGAAGAAGAAGAAGAAGAGAATGAATTGCCTTGGTCTTTCCAAGAAGAAAGTGAGAGAACTTATCCTGCGGTGTCAACCTTCAAATTCAACATAATTTGGATAAAAATCAAAGTATTAAACATGCCAATAATTTCAAACAAAGCATTTAGCAACTTAAACATATTATAAAACCTTTCAAACACATAAAGAATTTAAAACCAGTAGGTAAACAAAATCTTCACTGAGATCATATCCAGATAAGTAACACAAAATCGTTTTCAAAAACTTTCTGTTACGCACCTCGGTCGAGGTGTTCTTGGTTCAACCGAGGTGAAGTGCCTCGTTTCACCAAAATCTCCCCGGTCGAGGTCAAAATTTTTTTTTTTAAAAAAAATCCATTTTTTTTCTTTTCGGTTTCGACGTTTTTCTCAATTAAATAACCTGTAGGTATGCATGTAATATCAGATAATCATATAAATGCAGAAGTGAAGCATAAAATAGAATATCCGATAAAGTATAATACATCAAAGGTAGTCGAATAAAATACATCACGTAGTCAGATAAGTACAAATACCCCATACTTGGGACACACTGTCCTAGTGGGTCAGAATAAGTCTAAGGACAGGATACTCACCGAACATAGCTAAACTGCATGAAGAAGTAAGAAACAGCTCCCAGATAAGACCATCTCGGTTGGCGAAGCACATATCGGTCGAGGTGTTCTGACAGTACCCGAGATGTATCTTAGTAAAGCTCGTTTCCTCAACTTCTC
>BSUD01000007.1:32598260-32661032 GCA_033239045.1 Fagopyrum esculentum
GATCTCTTCCAAGAATAAAATATTCTCGCCGCGTCCTAGGTATTCGCCTCGGTCGAGTCGGCGTCTCTGGATCGCCTCGGTCGAGGTGAACCTCTGGTCAACCGAGGTGATCAGAATGTGGAATCTCTCGAATTTGCTCCAAAGTAAATCTTCAATCCATGGCTATGCTTCCTGAATGTAGCTCCAAATGACTCTTGACTCCTTTTGCTCCTTTTTGATGCAAAACGTACCATATTACCTGCAATTACAACGAAACTAGGTGTAGACCTCGATTCTCGCAAAGGTAGATGAAATGGTAGTAAAATCACATAATGTACATACAAACATGCAGATTATGAAAGATAAAACGTCCAAACAAACCCCAAAATATGGACTATAATTCATGCTATCAAAATACCCCATACTTAGCCCTTGCTTGTCCCTAAGCAAGTTCCTCATATAGAAATCAAGATAGAATGGATTATAAGTCAAGAAAATCAATGAAAAGTCCTTCAAAAAACATTTTATGGTGTGCAACTATCATAGATCACTCTAAGAGAGTACTTCATGGAATTAAAAACTCAATATGATCAAAACATTTTATAAATATAGGAAAGTTGTTCATCTTTGCATAAAATCATAGAATGCATAATAAATCATAATTATCAAAATTAATCATGTATAATCCGATTTAAACCGCTAAGTCAATCAACAAGCTCAAGGTCTCAAGGGCTTCCCAAAAGAAAAGGTCAAGAAACGTGTAGGGTAGGGATGAATGTAAGGTAATGTGGTGCTAGAATCCGGGAAAAGGATGAACTTCACTTTCACTTTTGACTTGCAACATCTTCCACCAATAAGCTTTGCTTATTTCACACTTTTTCTTTTTACTTTACTTTTTGGGATGCATGGACAGAGGTGCACAATAACCGAAGCCTAGGAAATCCGCAATCATCAATTTCTCGAGATGCATCAAACCCTTGATGCACATACCATGACCCGTTAGGAATATCGCTCAATCCGACTTTGGCAAGACACAAACACCCGGCTATGTGAATGGTGCCGAGTTACTCATCTTCATGATTGACTTCCCCAAACCTATTATTGCTTTCTAACACTTTCACTTTCAGCCACTTCTCAACTTTTGACTTGCTTTCACCACTTCGCTTGCTTCCAAATTCCCGGATAGGTAAAGGGAGGCAATATGTATATGAGGGGCTAAGCATGATCAAGAAGAAGAAGAAAAAGAATGAATTGCCTTGGTCTTTCCAAGAAGAACGTGAGAGAACTTATGCTGCGGTGTCAACCTTCAAATTCAACATAATTTGGATAAAAATAAAGTATTAAACATGCCAATAATTTCAAACAAAGCATTTAGCAACTTAAACATATCATAAAACATTTCAAACATATAAAGAATTTAAATCCAGTCGGTAAACAAGATCTTCACTGAGATCATATCCAGATAAGTAACACAAAAATCGTTTTCGAAAATTCTCAGTTAACCCACCTCGGTCGAGATGTTCTTGGTTCAACCGAGGTGAAACACCTCGTTTTGCCAGAACTGTCCCGGTCGAGGTCAAAAATTTTTTAAAACCATTTTTTTTCGGTTTCGACGTTTTTCTCAATCAAATAACCTGTAAGTATGCATGCAATCTCAGATAAACATATAAATGCAGATAAAGCATGAATATGAAAATATCCGATACATCATAAGTCGAATAATACATCAATACATCATAAGTCAAATAAGTCAGATAATACAAATACCCCATACTTGGGACACACTGTCCTAGTGGGTCAGAATAAGTCTAAGGACAGGATACTCACCGAACATAGCTAAACTGCATGAAGAAGTAAGAAACAGCTCCCAGATAAGACCATCTCGGTTGGCGAAGCACATATCGGTCGAGGTGTTCTGACAGTACCCGAGATGTATCTTAGTAAAGCTCGTTTCCTCAACTTCTCGAAATTTTGTTCTTCCAGTGTAGCTCCTGAACTGTGATCCTTCCTTTTGGAATACCTGGTTGTTGTCTAGAGGAAAACAAAAACAAAGCAACTATCTAAACTAAACTAGAAAAGGGAGAAGAAAGCAATACCTTGGGTTGCCTCCCAAGAAGCGCATGGTTTAAGGTCGCTAGCTGGACCCTTCTCCATAGAATTACTCAATGTACCTCGAATATCGAGGAATGCTCATCACATCCATAATAAAATTCCTCCAAAAAGGTTCCGGTTCCTAACTTCACCGGCAAATGGTATGATCTCCTTCGTACAAGCTTGTACGGTTTGGTTCTTGCCGGAATCCTACCGGCCTTCCTATGCTTCCATGGGACATAATTCAGTCCTTCGTCCCATCCTTTCCTTGATCGAGAAAACAGCTTCTCGAGAATCCTAGTAGCTTCCCCATCTTTAGCCTGGGGATGGTACAAGGTCCTTAGCATGCGAGGGACCCCATACTTGAATAAATAACACTTCGTTGCCTCAGCGGTGAAGCGCTTGTTAACTTCACTCCTTATAATCCAAGGAGCATCTTCCTCCAACAATTTCAAGAGAGATTTCATCTTGATCTTAGGAGGTTCTTTCGGAAGAGACCTCCAACTCTCCGGTGCTTTCCTGAAAAATTCAGAAATTTTAATAGGGAATTCGAATGGAGTAAGAGAATGTACCTTGCAAAGTTCTCCAAGGGTTGAGACAAGTTTCATGTTGGGTTGATAATCCACACACGAAATCTCTCTCAGTTCAGCTGGTCTTTCTTCCACCTTGACCACAATCTCAGTAATTTGGCCAAAGTCTTCTGCATCTGCCTCTTCCGGTTCTGCAGGTTCTTCTTTCATCTCGACCGAGGTCACTTCCACCTCGACCGAGGTCTCAACAGTCAGATCGAGACCTTCCATATCCTCCTCTTCCTCAGAAGTTTCAGGAGAATTTTCTGGTTCGACTGGGGGAATGCCTGGAACGTGCAACACTTCCTTATGCTCCTCTTGCGGCCTAGCATAGGATAGGGTGCTTTCCTTGAGCTCCGTCACCTTCTTCATCAACTTCTTCAACCTAGATTCGAGAGAGTCTTCAAGAGGTTGCTCATAAGTCTTTTTAGGGACATTCAGTTCATCCCACATCGTAAGTTCACGTTGAATGGCCTCTTCTCTTTCCCATTCATTGTTGAACCAATAGAAGGAGTACTTCTCCTCCAAGTATTCATAATGATCTGCCCTAGCACTTTGTCTTGCTATCTAGGCTGGATCAAACATAGCCATCAAAAATCCTGAAAACTACAAAACTCATAGAAAGAGTAGTTAGTAGCAACAGGGGCAAGTGCCCCGAAAGCAAACCGTAACCGGCTCGGTCTAGACCAAGTCCCCGGCAACGGCGCCAAAAACTTGTTCGCTCCAAACGGTGTGTGCAAGCTTTAAATTTATAACCCTAGACTTAAGCTTAAAACAAGGATGCGAACCCGCAGTGTACGGGTCAATCGTAGTAAAAGCAAGAAAATTCCAGGGGTCGATCACAGGGACTTGGTGAAACAAAGTCAACACGGTATGCTACGTTAATTCTAACCACAAGAGCAATTAACACAATCAAAGATGAATAAGATGTCAAATAAGCAAACATGCAATTCTAGGGATTAAAGCATCTAGTTGTGGTTCCAACTCAAGATCTATAGATAAGCGGACAAAGTTGAGATTTTTGCGTGGGGAAGGTGTTGCTAAAGTGGAGTAGATCACCGGGTAAGTCTCACTACACACTAATCCTAAACCGTAACTCCTATTACCGGGTAAGTCTCAAGGAATCAAGATAAAGAACTATAACCTCAAACTAACACACCATCTAAGGGAATAGAATCAACCTTTACCGGGTAAGTCTCAGGCTAACTCACAAAGATGGGATGGAAGAACACTCAAACCCCAATAAAGGATAAACCTTTATTACCTATACTTATGATCGTTAATACACAAACTAAGGAATTACCGGGTAAGTCTCATCCTAAGCTTGCATTGAACCAGGAAGATGTAATAAGAATACGATTTAGCAAACTCTAACACTTAACTTTCTGTTTTAGGTCGGATAAGTCACCTCGGTCAGAAGAATTCCACCCCGGCCGAGATGTTCATCAACCGAACGAGATGCTTAGGGTTAAGGTTAAAGACTCGAACTTTCAGGATCCTACTGGAATCTAAGATTATTCTATCATTGTTTTTCCCACAACCTTCAGCCAATCACCCTAGAATCACACAAGGAAATTAGCCACTCATCATCATAATGAAAGTATTAAAATATATGGAAGAAGGTGAATATTTGAACAAAGAAGAATTTGATGAAAAGACTTCAATAACTGAATCAAATATCACAACAAAAGCGTTCCTTGGATAGCAATCCAACAAGACAAGACAATCAATGAGGGAATTGAAGACAATCTTACAAAACCCTTCAAAAAGCTATAAAAAGCTATGATCTTCAACCTTCCTTCAACCTTCAAAAAGGTTCTTCAACAACTCCCAAATTGGAGTGTACTGCGGCTGCTGCGTGTGTAAACCCTGATCGACGGTATAGCGTGTTTTCCAGCTGTAAGCGGATTGTATGCGGGCTCCCCGATTTGTGAAAATCCAACCCTTTTTATAGGAAAATAAACCTCCAAAGATAATAAATCTTAGAAAGATATATTCCCATAAAAATAGGTAAAATATATATTCTGCATATCTCCTTCCTTCCAGAAGCTCAGCCCAAAAATATAAGATCACTTTCCAAATTTAAAAGATCTCTTCCAAGAATAAAATATTCTCGCCGCGTCCTAGGTATTCGCCTCGGTCGAGTCGGTGTCTCTGGATCGCCTCGGTCGAGGTGAACCTCTGGTCAACCGAGGTGACTCACGACAGAATGTGAAATCTCTCGAATCAGCTCCAAAGTGAATCTTCAATCCATGGCTATGCTCCCTGGATGTAGCTCCAAATGACTCTTGACTTCTTTTGCTCCTTTTTGATGCAAAACGTACCATATTACCTGCAATTACAACGAAACTAGGTGTAGACCTCGATTCTCGCAAAGGTAGATGAAATGGTAGTAAAATCACATAATGTACATACAAACATGCAGAATATGAAAGATAAAACGTCCAAACAAACCCCAAAATATAGACTATAATTCATGCTATCAAAATACCCCATACTTAGCCCTTGCTTGTCCCCAAGCAAGTTCCTCATATAAAAGATAAGATAGAATGGATTATAAGTCAAGAAAATCAATGAAAAAAAATCTTTCAAAAACATTTTATGGTGTGCAACTATCATAGATCACTCTAAGAGAATACTTCCTGGAATTAACTTAATATGATCAAAACATTTTATAAATATAAGAAAGTTGTTCATCTTTGCATAAAATCATAGAATGCATAATAGATCACAATTATCAAAATTAATCATGTATAATCCAATTTAAACCGCTAAGTCAATCAACAAGCTCAAGGTCTCAAGGGCTTCCCAAGAGAAAAGGTCAAGAAACGTGTAGGGTAGGGATGTATGTAAGGTAATGTGGTGCTAGAATCCGGGAAAAGGATGAACTTCACTTCACTTCAACTTGCAACATCTTCCACCAATAAGCTTTGCTTATCTCACACTTTTCCTTTTTTACTTTTTGGGATGCATGGACAGAGGTGCACAATAACCGAAGCCTAGGAAATCTGCAATCATCAATTTCTCGAGATGCATCAAACCCTTGATGCACATACCATGACCCGTTAGGAATATCTCTCAATCCGACTTTGGCAAGACACAAACACCCGGCTATGTGAATGGTGCCGAGTTACTCATCATCAAGATTGACTTCCCCAAACCTAAAATTACTTTTTAACACTTCACTTCCAGCCCACTCTTCAACTTTAACTCCACTTGCTTTTACCACTTTGCTTGCTTCCAAATTCCCGGATAGGTAAAGGGAGGCAAAATGTATATGAGGGGCTAAGCATGATCAAGAAGAAGAAGAAGAAGAGAATGAATTGCCTTGGTCTTTCCAAGAAGAAAGTGAGAGAACTTATCCTGCGGTGTCAACCTTCAAATTCAACATAATTTGGATAAAAATCAAAGTATTAAACATGCCAATAATTTCAAACAAAGCATTTAGCAACTTAAACATATTATAAAACCTTTCAAACACATAAAGAATTTAAAACCAGTAGGTAAACAAAATCTTCACTGAGATCATATCCAGATAAGTAACACAAAATCGTTTTCAAAAACTTTCTGTTACGCACCTCGGTCGAGGTGTTCTTGGTTCAACCGAGGTGAAGTGCCTCGTTTCACCAAAATCTCCCCGGTCGAGGTCAAAATTTTTTTTTTAAAATCCATTTGTTTTCTTTTCGGTTTCGACGTTTTTCTCAATTAAATAACCTGTAGGTATGCATGTAATATCAGATAATCATATAAATGCAGAAGTGAAGCATAAATATAAGTATCCGGTCAATACAGTCATACATCAAAAGTGTCAAATAAAATACATCAATAAATACCCCATACTTGGGACACACTGTCCTAGTGGGTCAGAATAAGTCTAAGGACAGGATACTCACCGAACATAGCTAAACTGCATGAAGAAGTAAGAAACAGCTCCCAGATAAGACCATCTCGGTTGGCGAAGCACATATCGGTCGAGGTGTTCTGACAGTACCCGAGATGTATCTTAGTAAAGCTCGTTTCCTCAACTTCTCGAAATTTTGTTCTTCCAGTGTAGCTCCTGAACTGTGATCCTTCCTTTTGGAATACCTGGTTGTTGTCTAGAGGAAAACAAAAACAAAGCAACTATCTAAACTAAACTAGAAAAGGGAGAAGAAAGCAATACCTTGGGTTGCCTCCCAAGAAGCGCATGGTTTAAGGTCGCTAGCTGGACCCTTCTCCATAGAATTACTCAATGTACCTCGAATATCGAGGAATGCTCATCACATCCATAATAAAATTCCTCCAAAAAGGTTCCGGTTCCTAACTTCACCGGCAAATGGTATGATCTCCTTCGTACAAGCTTGTACGGTTTGGTTCTTGCCGGAATCCTACCGGCCTTCCTATGCTTCCATGGGACATAATTCAGTCCTTCGTCCCATCCTTTCCTTGATCGAGAAAACAGCTTCTCGAGAATCCTAGTAGCTTCCCCATCTTTAGCCTGGGGATGGTACAAGGTCCTTAGCATGCGAGGGACCCCATACTTGAATAAATAACACTTCGTTGCCTCAGCGGTGAAGCGCTTGTTAACTTCACTCCTTATAATCCAAGGAGCATCTTCCTCCAACAATTTCAAGAGAGATTTCATCTTGATCTTAGGAGGTTCTTTCGGAAGAGACCTCCAACTCTCCGGTGCTTTCCTGAAAAATTCAGAAATTTTAATAGGGAATTCGAATGGAGTAAGAGAATGTACCTTGCAAAGTTCTCCAAGGGTTGAGACAAGTTTCATGTTGGGTTGATAATCCACACACGAAATCTCTCTCAGTTCAGCTGGTCTTTCTTCCACCTTGACCACAATCTCAGTAATTTGGCCAAAGTCTTCTGCATCTGCCTCTTCCGGTTCTGCAGGTTCTTCTTTCATCTCGACCGAGGTCACTTCCACCTCGACCGAGGTCTCAACAGTCAGATCGAGACCTTCCATATCCTCCTCTTCCTCAGAAGTTTCAGGAGAATTTTCTGGTTCGACTGGGGGAATGCCTGGAACGTGCAACACTTCCTTATGCTCCTCTTGCGGCCTAGCATAGGATAGGGTGCTTTCCTTGAGCTCCGTCACCTTCTTCATCAACTTCTTCAACCTAGATTCGAGAGAGTCTTCAAGAGGTTGCTCATAAGTCTTTTTAGGGACATTCAGTTCATCCCACATCGTAAGTTCACGTTGAATGGCCTCTTCTCTTTCCCATTCATTGTTGAACCAATAGAAGGAGTACTTCTCCTCCAAGTATTCATAATGATCTGCCCTAGCACTTTGTCTTGCTATCTAGGCTGGATCAAACATAGCCATCAAAAATCCTGAAAACTACAAAACTCATAGAAAGAGTAGTTAGTAGCAACAGGGGCAAGTGCCCCGAAAGCAAACCGTAACCGGCTCGGTCTAGACCAAGTCCCCGGCAACGGCGCCAAAAACTTGTTCGCTCCAAACGGTGTGTGCAAGCTTTAAATTTATAACCCTAGACTTAAGCTTAAAACAAGGATGCGAACCCGCAGTGTACGGGTCAATCGTAGTAAAAGCAAGAAAATTCCAGGGGTCGATCACAGGGACTTGGTGAAACAAAGTCAACACGGTATGCTACGTTAATTCTAACCACAAGAGCAATTAACACAATCAAAGATGAATAAGATGTCAAATAAGCAAACATGCAATTCTAGGGATTAAAGCATCTAGTTGTGGTTCCAACTCAAGATCTATAGATAAGCGGACAAAGTTGAGATTTTTGCGTGGGGAAGGTGTTGCTAAAGTGGAGTAGATCACCGGGTAAGTCTCACTACACACTAATCCTAAACCGTAACTCCTATTACCGGGTAAGTCTCAAGGAATCAAGATAAAGAACTATAACCTCAAACTAACACACCATCTAAGGGAATAGAATCAACCTTTACCGGGTAAGTCTCAGGCTAACTCACAAAGATGGGATGGAAGCACACTCAAACCCCAATAAAGGATAAACCTTTATTACCTATACTTATGATCGTTAATACACAAACTAAGGAATTACCGGGTAAGTCTCATCCTAAGCTTGCATTGAACCAGGAAGATGTAATAAGAATACGATTTAGCAAACTCTAACACTTAACTTTCTGTTTTAGGTCGGATAAGTCACCTCGGTCAGAAGAATTCCACCCCGGCCGAGATGTTCATCAACCGAACGAGATGCTTAGGGTTAAGGTTAAAGACTCGAACTTTCAGGATCCTACTGGAATCTAAGATTATTCTATCATTGTTTTTCCCACAACCTTCAGCCAATCACCCTAGAATCACACAAGGAAATTAGCCACTCATCATCATAATGAAAGTATTAAAATATATGGAAGAAGGTGAATATTTGAACAAAGAAGAATTTGATGAAAAGACTTCAATAACTGAATCAAATATCACAACAAAAGCGTTCCTTGGATAGCAATCCAACAAGACAAGACAATCAATGAGGGAATTGAAGACAATCTTACAAAACCCTTCAAAAAGCTATAAAAAGCTATGATCTTCAACCTTCCTTCAACCTTCAAAAAGGTTCTTCAACAACTCCCAAATTGGAGTGTACTGCGGCTGCTGCGTGTTTTCCAGCTGTAAGCGGATTGTATGCGGGCTCCCCGATTTGTGAAAATCCAACCCTTTTTATAGGAAAATAAACCTCCAAAGATAATAAATCTTAGAAAGATATATTCCCATAAAAATAGGTAAAATATATATTCTGCATATCTCCTTCCTTCCAGAAGCTCAGCCCAAAAATATAAGATCACTTTCCAAATTTAAAAGATCTCTTCCAAGAATAAAATATTCTCGCCGCGTCCTAGGTATTCGCCTCGGTCGAGTCGGTGTCTCTGGATCGCCTCGGTCGAGGTGAACCTCTGGTCAACCGAGGTGACTCACGACAGAATGTGAAATCTCTCGAATCAGCTCCAAAGTGAATCTTCAATCCATGGCTATGCTCCCTGGATGTAGCTCCAAATGACTCTTGACTTCTTTTGCTCCTTTTTGATGCAAAACGTACCATATTACCTGCAATTACAACGAAACTAGGTGTAGACCTCGATTCTCGCAAAGGTAGATGAAATGGTAGTAAAATCACATAATGTACATACAAACATGCAGAATATGAAAGATAAAACGTCCAAACAAACCCCAAAATATAGACTATAATTCATGCTATCAGTTATCATGCAAAACAACAAACATCAACCTTTTTTAGTCGACCAAATGACATATTTTGGTCCATATTCAGGCTCAATCATGTTTGGTGGTCTAGTACCTTTGGGAACCCAAATTTTCATAACTTGTTTCCTTAAACATAGAGGATAAGTGTTTCTAATGATGTAAGGATCATTTCTTTTATATGGACATGTAGATTTGACATGACCATTTTTACAACAACTGAATCATGTGGGCATATGATACTTCCTTTAGCCTCGACAAAAGTGGTAGTTGTTTTTCTAGAAAAACTGACATGATATTCTATACCATTTTTGTTAAGAGAAAATTGTTGTTCACCCATCATCCTTATCACGGTTGGCTTTCGAACGAGTGAATTTAATAAGTGTAGCCTTCTGATCTTGACACGTCACAGTTGATCAACCTTTTCTTTCTCTAAATCGATGTATTCTCGATGAAGAGAAGAAATATTGCCCTTGAGAATCACATTTTCAGATTCCAAGGCCTTGATATTAATATCAAGGTCTAACTTTTCGGTGTTAAGGTTCTCAATCTCCAAAGACATATCACTTAGTCTTTTCTCTTGTTGGAGAAGCTTTTCTTTCAAGGAACTTATCCTTACTCTGTGTTCTTTATCACATATGATAATATCGATAAGGAACTGTGTGAGATCAGATTCAGGTTGGGACATGATGGTACTTACCACATTATCAACATAGAGATTTGAATCTTCTTCATGATCGGTCATCACACAAAGGTCTGCTTGTTCTTTTTCGTCTTCTGATTCATTTGAGGAATCTGAATCACTTCATGAAGCAACCATATCTTTCTTCTTTCGATCATTCTTCTTAAAGTTGGTCATCTTCTTTTGTGGTCAGTCCTTAACGAGATGATCTGTTTCACCACATTCAAAACGAGTCAGGACTTTAGTTTTCTTGTTAGAGTTAGAAAACTTACCTCGAGGTCTAGATGATCGCGGATATTCTCTATTGCTTGGAGACTGTTTCTTTATTTTGAGAATTCTCGTGAGACCCTTAGAGATCATGGCAATTGCATCTTCTTCATCGTCATCATTGTCTTCCTCTTTAGATGGTTACTCATCCTTTTTCGATCTTAATGCCAGATTCTTTGTGTTGGATGGGAGCTCTCCATCTTCTTCACCAAGAACCATTTCGTGTGTGATGAGTTTTCCAAGGAGGTCGTCAAGAGTAAGATTTGAGAGATTTTGAGCTTCTTCGATGGCAGTCATCTTTGGTCTCCACTTAGCTTTAGGTAAGCTCCTTAGAACCTTCCTAACTTTTTCTTCGTATGTGAAGACCTTTCCAAGTGAGTCCAAATTGTTCACAATCTCAGTAAATCTTGTGAGCATTTCTTTGACTAGTTCATTTGGATTCATCTTGAATAGCTCATACTGTCTGAGGAAGATGTTAATCTTTGTTTCTATGACTTGACTTGTTTCTTCGTATGTGACAACGAATTTGTCCCATATTTCTTTTGCACTCTTTCATGATGAGATGAGCTTGAATTCATTAGCATCTAATCCACAATAGAGCAAGTTCATAGCCTTGTAGTTCTTTGACACACTATCCAAGACGGCTTGTGTGAAATCAGCTTCCTTCTTTGGGACTTGGACACCTACAAATGTGGTAGTTGGGACTTTGGGGCCATTCTGAATGATGCTCCAAAGTTCCATGTCCAAATCAATAATGAACATGCGCATGAGTGTCTCCAATGGGCAAAGTTGTTGCCACAGAAGAGTGGTGTTCGAGATAAGGATCTTTCTTGAGCAAATCCTCCATCACCTACAGGATTCATGATTAGTCTCACTGATGGTTAAATCAATATATGTGAGTCTAGCTCTGATACCAATTGAAGAACCGTTAGGTGAATATAAAGGATATAAATACTTTAGAAGGGGGGTTGAATAGAGTATGATAACTTTTCACAAAAACCTATCTCAAGGCTTTGAAACTAATTTCAAAGGCCTTGATGTCGATCTGAGCTCTTTGTGACACACTTTGATTTCAAGGGCTTTGAAATTGATTTCAAGGGCCTTGACTTTGTAAACCTGCAAAACAAAGTTAGTCACAGTAAAGCAGGATATGGTGTGGAATTGAAAAGATCGACACGAGGATATGTTTATGAAGTTCGGCTCTAAATAGCCTACTCACTGTCCCAAGGTATAGCCGTAGGATCTAATTATCTATTATCAGCTTCAAAGAGTCCTAGATATAAACTAGAGAAAAATCCCCTTCTTCTCTCATTGTAGCCAACACTACGATCTAGCTCAAACTCTTTACCTTACTATAATAGCCTAGTTACTTCGCAGAGTAACACACACTCTAGTATAACTATCTTTAGATATCCAATGGAGCTCTCAAGTTTTATCTCTCTGTAGGGGATAAAGCTTTTTGTAAAAGAGAGAAAGAAAAACTTGTTTGATCAAATGAAGATGCTTTGGATCGCTTGAAGACTTTGAATGTTTCCGTGTAAGCTTGTGTTCCTTCTTCTTTAATTGTCATCTTCATCTATAGTCTTCGATGGAGAGATCTTCTAGCCATTGGGAAGATGACCGTTGAAGATTGTTATTCTTCTCCATGAAAACCGTTTCTTGGTTGAGATGAGGTAGCCGTTGTAGATCTTATATCGTCTTCATCTCCTTAAAGCACGTTGATCTTTCTTGTCCGTAGCTTATCATACTTGTTGAAGATCTTTGTCTTTTGATCGAGATCTTCAAAACTTGTTGTGAAGATATCAAAATCCGTTGAGGAATGATCTTGCACTCTTTAGTTGAGGATCTTTGCGAGATCCTGTTTTGAATCGAATCCACTTGGTCGTTTATGATCTTCTTTTGAGCGTATCTTCTTGTTGAGCATATATCCTTGGAATATATAAAGTGTGTTATATTAGAATGTGTGTTACTTTGCGAAGTAACTAGGCTATTATAGTAAGGTGCAGAGTTGGAGCTAGATTGTAGCGTTGACTACAGTGAGAGAAGAAGAGGATTTCTTCTAGTTTGTATCTAGGACTCTTTGAAGTTGATAATAGATAGTTAGATCTTACGGTTATACCTTGGGACGGAGAATAAGCTATTTAGAGCCAAACTTCGTAAACATATCCTCGTGTCGATCTTTTCAATTCCGCACCATATCCTGCTTTACTGTGACTAACTTTGTTTTGCAGATTTACAAAGTCAAGGCCCTTGAAATCAGTTTCAAAGCCCTGGAAATCAAAGTATGTCACAAAGAGCTCAGATCGACATCAAGATCTATGGAATTAGTTTCAATCCTTGAGATAGGTTTTTGCGAAAATTTTTCATACTGTATTCAACCGCCCTTCTGTATTTATATAATTTATATTCACCTAACGATTCTTCACATAAGAATCAAGGAAAGGAATGAGGAAAGCAAAGAAGGAAGCAACTCACAAGAACGAGAGTTACTACAGAAGGAACCGCAGGGGCGGTGGAGCAAGGCGTAGGGGCGACTTGCCGCGGGTGCGGAAGTGTACAACCGCGGGGCGGTGTACTGGCAGAATGTGCTGTCGGGGTTTCTTCTCGACAGAAACTCTCAACAAGTGATCCAAAGCTCGAACCTTTGATCCAATCACGTCAAGACTCAACCAAAAGAGCGTGGAAACAACAATACATCAACAATAAGGATGCAAACAAGAATCAAGGTTCAAACTTGATTCTTGGAGAAGAAGAAAAAGGAAGAACAACAGAGGAAAACAAAACAGAAGGATGGACATGCAGCCATAACATGAACGTAATGAAGTACAAGAGAGGAAGACCTTACACGTTCAGCAAGGTCACAGGAAGCAAGGCTGCAACACTCTTGGGTTAAAGAAGACGTTAGTAAGAAACGAGAAAAAGAAGAAAAGGCGGGAATATATAGAAAGGGCGGAAAAGATAGATGGAAATGATGTTTTAGGGTTTGAAGAAGATAAGGAAGCCGGCCCATAAGATAGTAGATCGGATCTTATATCTATGGAAAGAAGATAAAACGAACGAAAGAAAGATCGAGTTCGATCTTTAGTTAGCCGCAAGGGCGGCTGACCCTGCCGCGGGTGCGGCTTGCCGCAAGTATTGCACACTTCACCACGGGTGCAGCTTGACGCAGAGGCGGCACACATCACCGCGGGGCGGTGAAGGTGAAAGACTGTTGTCTTACATCAGATCCCCCTAAAAAGAAGTTTTGTCCCGAAACTTACAACAACTCGAAAGAACACACAACAACAACACGAAAACGTTTTTTAACTCATATATTCCCTCTCGTGGCACATAACTCAGAACGTCACAAAATCGTACATCACTCAACAAAAAAAAAACCCGAAACACGACAACTACGCTAAGGTGTGTCAAGCTCAACGTAAAACTCCAGATAGTTCCTCTGGATACTATCATTTGTCTCCCAAGTCGCCTCATCAGCTCCTTGCATCGACTACTGAATCTTCATCATCGGTATGTCCTTCGAATGCAAACGTCTCGTACTACGCTCTAAGACAACTACCGGATGCTCAACGTCTCGTACTACGATCTAAGACATCTACCGGATGTTCCCATAATTGAGACACATGGAAGACGGGGTGGACACCCTCTAGCCTCGGTGGCAAAACAAGTTTGTATGTTGCCTCTCCAACTCGCTGAAGAATCTCGAACGGTCCAACATATCTGGGACTCAGCTTCCCTTTGACACCGAAACGTCTTACGCCTCATGTCGGGGATACTCTCAACCAAACCCAAGTTTCAACTCTAAACTCCAGAGGTCTGTGCCTCTTATCTGCATAAGACTTTTGTCGAGTCTACGCTACTAACATCCGCTCTCGGATCACAGCTACTCTGGCCATATCATCCTGAATCTGCTCAGATGCTACTTCGCTAGCACAACCTGGCTCGTCCCAGTACAATGGTGTACGACATCTATGTCCGTATAAAGCTTCATAAGGAGTCATCCTGATCGATGTGTTCCAACTGTTGTTATACAAAAACTCCACTAAGGGAAGGTGATCTAGCCACAAATGTCCCCAGTCCAACACGTATGCTCGCAACATATCCTTCTGAGTCTAAATGGTTTGCTCCGACTGACCATCAGTCAGAGGATGATAAGCAGTCGTGAACTGCAGACTCGTACCTAGGGCGGCATGCACGTGCGGCCAGAACCTCGATGTGAACCGTCCGTCTCGGTCAGAGACTATATTCCTAGGTACTCCGTGAAGTCTCACTATCTGCCTAGTGAACTCCTCTGCTAATCGACCTACCAGCCATGTTTCCTTGATGGGAATGAAATGTGCGGTCTTTGTCAGTCGATCTACGGTGATCCAAATGGTATTAAAACCTTGACTCGGTCTCAAGCCGGTAACAAAGTCCATGGAGATGTCCTGCCACTTCCACTGAGGGACAGAAAGTGGGTGCAACTCGCCTCCTGGTCGATGATGCTCGATCTTGACCTATTGAAAGGTCGCACACTAAGCTACATATCTTGTCACATCTAACTTCATACCTCCCCACCAGAAGGAGCGTTTGATATCCTCATACATCTTATCGCACCAGGGTGCACTGAGTAAGGTGAAGAGTAAGCCTCTTGAAGAATCCTCTGTCTCAACTCTCGATCTGAAGACACACATACACACTCCTGGCGTCTCAAGATCCCATCAACACCAACTGAAAACTGTGGCGCCTCTCCTCGAGACATCCAATCTCGGATCTGTGTCAAAGTGGGGCAACTCTCCCTTTTTGTCGGATATCCACTAACAAATCACGTAAAATCTCCAAGGTGGACAATTGGTTGTCGGAATCCGGAAAGTGGATATCCCTCCCTAGCCATGCAAGGTCTCGCTGTAACTGAGACTGAGCTGTCAACCTAGCGATCGCCATCTCCCGGGGAGTCTTCCTGTTAAGGGCATCAATTACCACATTCGCCTTCTCCGGGTGGTATAAGATCTCAAGATCAAAGTCCTTGATCAACTCCAACCACCTCCTCTGGTGGTTATTCAACTCCCGCTGAGTGAATATGTACTTCAGACTCTTATTATCTATGAATATCTAACACGTAGCTCTGTACAAATAATGCCGCCAGATCTTCAAAGAATGAACCACAACAGCTAACTCAAGATCGTGGGTAGGGTAATTTTCCTCGTACGTCTTCAGTTGTCTAGACGCGTAAGCAATCACCTTACCCCTCTGTATAAGGACACATCCCAAGCCAAGCTTGGATGCATCGCTGTAAACCACAAAATCCTCAATGCCCTCTGGCTGAGCTAAGATAGGAGAAGAGGTCAACCTTTTCTTCAGCTCCTCAAAGCTCTGCAGGCACGACTCGGACCACGCGAACCTCGTATACTTCCTCAACAAGGAAGTGAGCGGTCGGGCAATAACTGAAAAGCCCACAACAAAATGCCTGTAGTAGCCCGCCAACCCTAAGAAGTTGCGTATCTCCTTGATGTTCTTAGGAGTCGGCCAAGATGCTACTGACTCGATCTTCGCCGGATCTACTTTGATCTCTTAAGTTGAAACGATGTGACCAAGGAGTTCTACCTCGGTCATCCAAAACTCGCACTTATAGAGCTTGGCGTAAAGCATTCTGTCCTATAAGACCTGCATAACGATCCTCAAGTGTCCTGCGTGCTCCTTTCTACTGTGAGAGTATACCAAAATGTCATCTATGAAGACAACTATAAACTAGTCTAGGAAGTCAATGAAGATGTTGTACATCAACTCCACGAATACTCTGGGCGTATTTGTGAGCCCGAATGACATCACTAGAAACTCGTAGTGTCTATATCTGGTTCGATATGCCGTCTTGCCTTTATCCTGCTCTCTCTCCCTCAGCTGGTGATATCTAGATCTCGGATCAATCCGTGAAAACACTGAAGCTCCATGCAGCTGATCCAAAAGATCATCGATACGAGGCAATGGGTACTTATTCTTGATCATCACCTTGTTCAGCTCTCGGTAGTTGATACATAACCTTATTGACCCGTCTTTCTTCTTGACGAAGAGTACTGGTGTGCCCCAAGGAGAAACACTAGGGCGGATGAAGCCCTTCTCTGCTAACTCCTCGAGTTGCTTCTTCAACTCAAGCATCTCGATAGGCGCCATACGGTAAAGAGCCTTAAAGATCGGTCTCGTCCCGGGCTCAATATCAATGTCAAAGTCTACACTCCTCTGTGGAGGTAAACCTAATGGCTCTCCAAAAACGTCAGTAAACTCGCAAGCTACCGAAATCTCCTCTAACACTGGACTCATACTATCCTTTATGGCATAGCACCATAAAGCCTCGCAACCTTGACCGATAAGCCTCGCCACTCAAACTACATTGATGACTGTATCGGTCTTCCCGAGATCCCATCCTCTGAATATCTAAACATGGTATGCATCCGTAGTTACCATCATTGTCCTCTTACTGATGTCCAGAACTGCTCAATGTCGATCCATCCAATCCATGCCCAGAATAACTTCTTCGTGTACTAAGTACATGACGAAGAAGTCAGCTGGCCAATCGCGATCTCCCAATCTAATAGGGAAATCGCGAACCACCCGAGTACCTCGAATCTTACCCCCATCGGGTAATCCTATAAAGAGAGTCTACCTTATACGGTAACTAAGGTCAATCTATCTACACATGCATAAGATATAAAAGAATGCGTAGCACCGGTATCGAAAAGAACTCCGACAGGAAAACCATTAATATGAATGGTACTTGTGGTCGCTGACGCCGTCGGCTCTACTGCACTCCTCAGCTCATACACTCTGGCCGATGCATCCCTGGTGTCTGTTGAACCACCAACTCGTCCCCTACCTCTCCCCTATCCCGGAGTGGAACCCTGAAGAGCAGTAGAACCATGGACTCTCTACTACTGTTGTTGCTGATACTGAGACCTCTATCCACCTCCTACAACATTGGCGGATGAAGATCCTTGCTGCGATAGCGCCTTGCCTTGGCGGAACAACACAGCTCTATGCCCTGGCTTGCCACAAGAAAAGCAAGTCACTACATGCTTCTTGCAATCAGCTGGGATGTGACCAACACCTCCGTAGTTATGACACTGCCGTCTTCTATCTGAACTCTGTTGGAAACCAGAACGTTCAGGCGTCTGACCACGCCCTAACCCAACTGCTCCAGCTCTAGTAGTGGCTGATCTAGTCCTCTGCCTCTTCTCAGGACCTCTTGTCTGAGAAGCTCTCCTCTGACCCGATCGGTCTCTCTCATAAGCAGAAGCTCTATCCTGATAGTCCGTCAAAGAATCAAAACAGAAACTAGCATGATAAGAGCGTGTCGACTCCCTCAACCTCCGAGAGAAAAGGTAAACATGATGATCCTCAGGTGGTGCAGACAAACCCATCAAAGACAACTCATCCTGAAACTTGTTGATGATCTCAGCGATAGGCAATTCCTCGAATCCAGCCTCGAGGAAATCCTGAAGACGATCTCTCCTCATATTTGCGGGGCAGTAGCGATCCCTGACCCTTCAGCAACGTCTGTGCTATGTTGACTCGACATCCCTCTGGGCAACCAATCGCCTCCATAGCAGAATCCAGTTGTCCTACCCACAACTCCACCTTCAATCCTATCTTCCCCATGAAACAGGGAACCTTTAGTTGGTCAACAGCCTTCAACCAACTGTCGGGTTTCGTCTCTCTTGCCTCAGCCGGAACTCTGACAGCCTCAGCAACTCTAGCAGGAGCCACCACCTACGTAACTCTCTACGAAACCTCAATTGATCTCGCGGGAACTAGCGGTGTTGGAATAGGTCCTCTAGTCCTGATAGCTTCCTCAACTCTCTACACATAATCGTGGTATGCAGAAGCGCCGATGGATACTCGACCGGACTTAGTCGACTATGCTCTCTGAGCTCCAAACCTAGCAGCGGTCCCGTTCCCAGCCTTAGGAACCACACTATCAACAACCTCTTCGGCAAACACCTCAACAATAGGCGGGTCAACAACTGGTGCTTGGCCCCGACCTCTAACTAGTGGAGGTCTTCCTGCACATCCTCGTCCACGGACGATAGGTGGAAGAGGTGGTCGACCCCTTCCTCGCCCCATAGCAGATGTAGCTCTAATACGTGTCATCTGCGATAGGGATATAGATATAAGATTATATATAAGGCCACATTACAAATAAAGCAGAAAACCAGGAAAAGCATATAAAGGCCAACATATAAGAAACTACATTGCTGAGATCCACGGAGGTAGTGGTGGTCGCCCATACATCTATCCCAGACCGACAAGTTTAAATACAAAATCCCCTTTTTAAAATGTTAGACCCCTTGCGGGTTCTATATATTTATCCATCCGACCTTTAGAAGATTTCGAGTGCCATTGTTGCCAACCAGGCTCTGATACCATATTGTAACACCCCAAGTTCTAGGAACTTGAAGCGCTACGGGCTAGGACCGCACAATGGATCCCGACCCTCAGAGTAGCAACAACACAACAGATCTTACAACAAGACACACACGAATGAAAACCAAAACTCAATATAAAACCAAAGGTTTAAACAAAGGAAAGCGTAAAAGACTCGCAACCGAGTTCAAAACAAAAGGGAAAAGCAACAATATAAACATAAAGCCCGATCCCCCGGCTAACCACACTATCCAGATCACTCAGCAGCATCCTGAGCTTGTGGAACATCTACAACGACGGAATAAACCGTTAGCTAACATTCTAGATACGAGCAAGAGCATAAAGGCACAAACACACATAAGGTAAAAATAAACATATAGCATGCTCGCACACAACCGGTTATTATCTTTATTAAAGTTATCCATTACTAATTCAACTTCTTTTGTCACACGATAATCTCCCGAAACTCGCATCTGCCTCCGTCTACCAATAGGAATAGATCAGTACTATCCGTTACCAACAGGCTTGGGTGACAAGAGCACATTGTAGTCTCATGTAGAACTAGACAAGTGGTCACCGCCCGGTTATCATACACTTGGGTCAGTTAAGGTTATAAAGGGTGAATCATATTCCGATTATCCGTTATAAACATGATAAACAACACAAACAAGCCAAAACACTCAAACCAATATATGGAATGAAGCTAAGTAAGTCCAAGGGACTTACCTAACTCGAAGGTAATCAAAAAGCTAAGCAACAACTCAGAGAACACTCAGTTTCCCTCAGGAAAGGAGCAAGGAAAGCCTGTTCACACAAGCATCACGAATCACGAACAAAACAGTTGCTAGAATTCTATAACTTCTAGTCTCAATGATCTCTAAGAGATCTCCACAAGGTAAGGACTCAACCTTAGTCTTACAGCATGCTAAGGGGGCAAGGAAGAACCAGAAGGAACGAGGAAAAGAAGGAAGGAAGCAACTCATAAGAACGAGAGTTACTGTAGAGGAAACTGTAGGGGCAGCTGGACAGGCGCAGGGACGACAACACACAGGGGCGGCACATCAGAGGCGCGGGGGAGGTTTTCAGTGCAAAAGCGTTGTTGACTCCTTAGACATCAAGGAACGCAACAAAGGCCAAAGCTTGCTCTTCTCAGCACAGAACCACGTCACAACTCAACCAAGGGAGCCATCAAGGTCACATAAACGAAACAAAAGGGAATGGCATGCAACAACTACATGAACGTGATGAAGAAGAACTCATAGGAAAAGACTTACACGTTCAGCAAGGTCATAGGAAGCAAGGGAGACAACTGCAACTTCAGGGTTGAAGGAGAGGTAAGCAAAAAACGGGAAAATAGAGGAAAGACGGGAATATATAGAGACGGCCTAGAAGGATAGAAGGAAGGACGTTTTAGGGTTAGGAACAAGATAAGGAAGCCGACCCATAAGATAGAAGATCGGATCTTCTATGTATGGAAAGAAGATAAAACGAACGAAAACAGATCGGACGCAATTTGTAGCAAATCCGCAGGGACGGATTGCCTCAGCCGTAGGGGCGGCCCATTGTCACCGCGGGGGCGGTGAAAGACCTCAAGGCCGTTGGGGCGGCCTTCTTCACCGCGGGGACGGTGAAGGTCAAAAACTAGGATCTTACATTAGTGGAGGATATCTTTAGTCGTCTTGATATATTGTTTTCATCATGTTTTAGTCGTCTAGATATATTTTATTCATCATGTTTTAGTCTTTTTTATATAATGTTTTCTTCATGTAAGAACTATTTCATTTTGGTGGTACTTGATATATTGATTTTGTTTATGGAGTTTTAACACCTAAACTGAAATATAAAATAATAATACAAAAAACAATAAAAGTTAAATAGATAATTCATAAAATTGAAGCAATTGAAGAATTCACAAAATAAAACTCATGTTTGATAAAAACAAAATAAAACATAAAAGCATCAAAGTACAACTACAAATGTCATGGAGCATGTTGTGAAGCCCAGACCTGAGATGGAGCCACAGGTGGACTACGCTAACTGTCTCCTCTATTATGAAATCTACGTCCTCAGCTGAATACGGAAGACCGCGAGCCTGCATCTCTCATAGACGACCAACAAGAATGTGAAAACGCTGTAATACAAAAAATAAAATGTTAAATAAATTGAAAAATAAATTTAAAGGTAAGTTAAGGGTTAGATACAAACACGCTCTAGCATATGAAATGGGAACAGGTGGAGGACGGTCTACAGGACACTAGAGTACAATGGGCGTCGACAAGATGTAGGGATAGCAATTGGTGTTATACCAGGGCATGTATGCATCCTCCACGAGCCACGGAGATGTCACTGGTATCAACCCAACTAGTGAGAATCGGGTCTCCTCCAGGTGGCGGGCTGTCCAACGATCATATGTGGGAGCATATGAAAGCCTAAATCCACGTCCATTCGCCGGACGTACCTCATGGATGTGAGGAATCCGGGGTAGGGGCATAGTTTGTACGTACCCAAATTATCGCAAGAACCGATCCGGCATTTATGCCTCCTCTATATCGGATATTCGTATAACACCCCGATAACGAGAAACACCAAACTCTCCTCCAAAATCAAGCGCACGATCATCATACGGGGTAAAAAAACACGTCCCTCGCCCTCATCTAGTCCAACTGAGCTCATAATACATGTAGTCTCTTTATGCTAATCGACGGAGTGTTCAGGACAAAAAGTCTCAAAGACCAACGTGCATGCCCAAGCAACTCTAGATCCTCCACAGCTGCACATCTTGATGATGGAAAATGTGCGTAAATCCAAAAATATATGAAAAAAGTTAATAATTTTATCATACATAAAGTTACGTTTTATAAAGGAAAATATTTATAAAACCGCACCCGTAATAGTGTAGTACATCCTCCCATCGTCGGCACCTTCTTCCTAGTAGCGTCCCCAAAACATCTATACAGAAAAGCAAGGGTTCGGTGTCCCAAGCATACGCCTCTGTCCTCACATGATCTCGTACTAAGTCAATAACTCATGCTCGCATCCTGTTGGTAGATTTGTCGACTACCAAGGCCGACGATATGAACAATAACAAATAGGCAAATACAATAGCGTCATGGGGAGGTTCTGGAGGGTCCAATATGTCAGCGAATCTAGTCCTAATAGTGTCGCAAAATAGTTGTCTGGTCTGACGTCTAGCCTCAGCAGGAGATAACCTAAAATAATAAATCAGCCAATCATGTCTGACACTATCATCGACGGAAGTCAGTAATGCATCTCCATCAACTGCTAGTCCCATAATCACTTGAACATCATGCAACACTATACCCATCTCCCCCACGGCATATGATATGTGTTTGTCTCTAGGTGCCACCTCTCGACAAATGTCGTAATCTAACAATGATCGATCTCGCCAAACCACGAAAATCGGTCATCTAGATCTCGCCGTCACTCCCGTAATCTACTAATCGTGTCGAGTCTCCTAACAACTCTAACCACTCCGGAATCCAACCCAACACATATAACTCTAGCTTTGTGGTTAGCGTATCATGTCAATAAAACAGGTATGTCCTCCTGCTCCTTCGCAACAAGTACCTGCTCTGGTACGTCCTCCTGCTCCTGCTCCTCCTCAATATGTACCTACTCTAGTATGTCCTCGTGCTACTGCTCCTCCTCAACAGGTATATTCTCATGCTCACCTTCCAAAATGTCATCTAGATGAGAAATACCGTGTGAGGACTCCTCCGTATCGTACTCAGATAGTCCCACATCCTCCTCGTTGATGATGTGATCATGGGCCTCAACGGATGCATCAACAGATGCATGAAGTGATGCGTCAACATAAGCCTCTATGGGTGCCTGAACGGATGTTGAGGCAAGTCTATCCTGTCGAGTTTTAGCCTCTCGACGGGCGGATGTTGTGACAAGTCTCGCTTCTCACTTCTTCTTCTCTCTAATGTTTCTCATCACAATCTGAATTTTTTTTTAAAATCAAATTTAATTTGTGCTATTATAATATTATATATATATATATATATATATATATATATATATATATTTTGGTCATCTTCTTCGCCGGAATCACCATTAGGGAGCCAATTTCAAAGCTTAAAAAATAAAACTCATAAAAACGCAAAAAAAAAAAAAAAAAACTAAATCTCGAACACAATCCAATTATTCCTAAACTAACCGAATTTTACTAAACTGACTAATTTCAAGCCTAATACAATTCCAATTACTCCGGAGTACATAATCCAATTCCAATTTTTCCTAAACTAACCGAATCTTAAAAAATAAAACTCATAAAAACGCAAAAAAAATTACATAAACGATAAAAGCTCGTACACAATTCAATTCCAATTATTCTTAAACTAACCAAATCTTACTAAACTAACTAATTTCAAGCCTAATGCAAAAATTACATAAACGATAAAAGCTAACCTGCAAGATTTCAAACCTGAAGCTTTATGGTTATTAAACTTATGTAAGAACTAAACTTGGTTGACATGAGCAAATACTCAATCCAGCCAACATCTTCACTGTTTCCAATCCCCTTGTTTCCATAAACAACCGGGTTACCCTATTTCTCCTTCTCGGATAGTGGCAACGAGAAGAATTTCAAGGCTTCTGATTCAAGCTTCTTGATGAAATCCATGGATCCTAATGTTGGCGTTGATCACCTTAAGGAACCCAAATAATATAAACGACAATTGTTACTCACGTGTATGGGTCTTTATTTTTACTTGATAAATTAATAAAGATGACACTTAATGAATATTGAATTATTTGCATTGTAATTACAAATTAGTATTCTCTAAATTTATGGTTGTTTGAAATGCAAAAAAGTTCATCACCGATCATAGACCTTGATTTAAAATAACTCGATTTAAATAAATTATCTAAAATATTTAAAACTTCTCAACTAGTCTTTTAATTTAAATAAATTATCTAAAATATTAAAAAAAAATAAAGGGATGACTTAACCTTTATTACATAATTGATTAAGTTGGCGGCCGCAGGAATTTTAGTGGGGGGCAAAAATTATTATCGATGAAAATAGAATAGCGATATAAACAAAGTCAATTTGTCATCTACTTACGAAGTTTTGACTACAAGTCTACCAAAAATAAATAGTGAATTTTACAAATAAACAACCAATCTGACAACAAAGGGTGTAAACCCATCTTGCGAGTTGACATATTCTGATGATAATGAATAATTCACTGCTCGAATATTTCATGTTGCCAAAAGAAAAATTATCTATCAAATGGAAAGTAAAAAAACAGAATATTTCGCCACAATAAACAATGGGAAAAATTTTCCCAAATCAGCTTTGGAGCAATTTTATTCCCCAAAATACATGAAATTTTCGGGTTGGAGAATAAGTGTGGTCCTAGACTGCGTCTATTGCAAAAAGAAGAGCGGTTACAAACCGCGCTTTAATATTCTGATTAAACAAAATACAAAAAAAAAAAATTTTAAAAACATTACACTTAAATGCGCGGTCCAGAACCGCACCTCTATTTGTGTTTTTATTATCTTTATTTCGGATATTAAAAATGTTGTCCTCGACGTTTTACAAATAAGAGTGTGGTCTAAGACCACGCTTCCACTCCGAACAACAAATCTCATGCATTTTGGTAAATTATTTCACTTCGAGCCTAAAACGAGAAATTTTTTTGAAGTTTCGTTCACTTCGGTGAAAGATCCATAAAAACATTTAAATATAACACAAGATTAGTGATATTTAAAAAATAATAAATCGTATGAAATAATTTTATTAACGAGAGAATTCACAACCCATCTTGTAAAGATTTTTTTTCAAAAAAAAAAAAAATGGAGGGTGGGGCAGCTGCCACACCCTGCCCCTCAAAGGCCGCCCCTGATTAAGTATACAAAAATAATATGGGTCGTTTTTGAAAAAATAAATGTAGGAGTGATTTGTGTGATTTAAATTTGGATGAGTTGGTTAAGTAGGCAGTTTATGTATTAAGGTGTATAAACTAGGTAAATGTTCAGGTACGGTCCATATATTGTGGTACGGTCGTACGGCCGACCGTACGGGCGACACGTGTCCCGAAAAAAAAAATTTTAATTATTATTTTATTTTATTTTTCCTTTTCTGAAACGATTTTTTTTTTTCCGGAAACGAATGAAAATTTGTTTGAACAACCATGTTATAATTTATGCACTATTCTCCTATAAACTTTGAACTATTCCCATATAATCCATGAACTATTACTTTTTAATATAATTCATCGACTATTTTATTATAATTCATGAACTATCCCATAATAAGTTTTGAACTATTACTTTGACTTCTTTATAAATTTTTACACTTTAAACTATTCTATTATAATCCATGAACTATTCTATTATAATTCATGAACTATCCCATAATAAGTTTTGAACTATTACTTTCACTCCTTTATAAATTTGCACTATGAACTATTCTATTATAATTCATGAACTATCCTTTTAGAAGTTATGAACTATTCCTTAATAAGTTTTGAACTATTACTTTCATTCCTTTATAAATTTTGCACTATGAATTATCCTATTATAGTTCATGAACTATCCTTTTTATAAGTTATGAACTATTCCATAATAAATTTTGAACTATTACTTTTACTCGTTCTATAGGAAAAAAAAAAAATTCCGGGACACGTGTCGGCCGTACGGACGGCCGCACGGCCGTACCGGAATAATGGGCCTTACTTGAACACTTCCCGTATAAACTAGGCCCTTTTGTTTATATGTTGACAAACTAGGCTCCTGTATATTTTACTAAAAAGATTTATTATACATAATATTAAAGATTCTGCATATACTCAAAATCTTTCTCTATCCTATTTAAGTTTATCAATTAACGTAATTAAAGATTGTAATTATATTAGAAAACCGTTAAATAAGGAAATAAATGATAACAATCTCCTTTAATTGAGATATATCATCTGAAGAGCCAATAATCGTAAAAACTGGACGCCATTGTTTATGCTCTTTGTATCTTTCGAAGTTCGTTGATATAGATTGATCTGTTACATAATACGGTGGCAATCAACTACATATGAAAGTTTGAACGTCAACTCTTCTATTGGTCCTTCCTTGCTGTTACATAATACGGTGACAATCAACTAAATTATTTGCTTTATTTAAATAACTCGTACATAATATGTATCAGCCAATACTTATCAACAACTATTTGTGATGCATAACTAATACGTAATATTTATTAGCAACTACATGTGATACATAATGTTTGATTTGGCAAAATCGGGTACATAATCCTTTAATATGTCGCAAGAAACTTAAATCCCAGTTAGAAAATGTACATGTTTTGTAGTCGGAGAAGACGATAACTTGTGAAGAGGTTTCGAGCGGCCTTCAATGGAGATGAATATAACCGACCTTCAATAACCTTCAATGGAGCGGGGTAGAAACGATAACTTGCATCGGCTTCAATGGAGAATAAAATAGAGACGAAATGAAAGGGAGAAAGATGATACCTAGAAGGGAGAAAGATGAGACCTTGAATCTTCCTTCAATGGAGATGAAAATGAGAGTAAAGCAGCGGTGATTGTTTTTGTGATTGACGGATGTAACCACTCATATATAGATTGCGAGAATCTCTCCCATTTGGTTTCCTTTTTTTTCAAATCGGTTTCAATATTTAAGGTAGTTTATTATTGTGGATTTATTAAACTGCCCAACTACCTCCCTAATTTATCTCCTTAATACTTTTATTTATCTTTATATTTTTTTTTGGATATTACTATGGGCCTAGTCAATATACACAAAACAAAAAGGCCTTATTTCACCAATTTTCTCTTTAAATTTTATGTGTTTTGTAATAAAATTTAGATAGAATTTCACCCGGTGTCAAAATTGGTCTAATATAAAATAATTTTTATATTGATTAGTAATTTTTAAAAGTTTATATTATTTTTTTTTCATGCCTCATAATTATTATTATTGTTGGTCGTTTATTCCAAACAAATAGTGGCATAACTTGTCATGCGTGAAAAACCTTTGTTTAATAACCGTAATTATAAAAACTCGTTTTTTTTATTGGCTCGCTAATAAATCAAGCGATGAAGACCCAAAAGTATAAAATTATAACGAGATAAATATTTTATGTCAAGTACTTGATAATATCAAAATGGATTAAGGTTTAAGGTATGAATGTTATTTCACACCTTTTTGTAAAATAAAAGATTTTTCACCCGGGTCTTATTTTGATTACTTCCAATATTATTTCACCTTTATTTTTCATTGTCTCTCCATTATTTTCTCTGCTAGGGTTGGTTACAAAGAAGTGTCAAACAGGGTCATCGGGTTCGGATCGGAACACAACAGAATCGGATTGTAACGGGTCTGGTAAAAAAAGCTTTGTTAATGATCGGTTTGTTTCGAGTCTGGTCGGTTTGGGCCGTGTATCAATTGTTCGGTTATAACAGTTTTGGATAGCCTTAGTTCTCGTGTCATAACCGATCGGTCTAGTGCGGTTCTTGGTAGTGGTGTCAAACGGGGTAGACGGTTCGGGCCGGCCACAAGAGGCTTGGGTTCAAACAGGTCGGGTCAAAACAATCTCTCTTTTTATCAGTTTGTTTCAGGTCGGGTCAGTTTGGATCGGGTATCAATTTTTCGGCTTAATACGGGTTATCAAATAACTTTGGTTCTTAGATTATAATTTAGTTCGGTTCTCAAGTCATTTGTGTTGGGTTACTTAGGTTTTTAATTGCTTCGGGTAGAGATTTCAATTGGGGCAGGTCAATCAGGTTTGAGTCTGGTCAAGTGATCTTCAGGTTGGGTCGGAATCGGATTGGGATGCCTAACATCTTGATTTGGGTCAATTTTGGGTCGGACAATTGATAACAAACTACATAAAACCACCTCTTATTCATAACAAACTACATAATACCACTTCTTATTTACTCTTTTTATTTCACTTAACCACCTCTTATATTTTTATTTTCATTTACCAACTCAATATTATAATCCGTTAACAATTAATCGCCTTATTAATATTTCATCTAGACTAATAGACTACCTAGTTTTCCATCCAAGTTTAATGGGTCCACCATAAAATAATTAATTAATTAGGAATACGGATTATAAACTATTTGACACTTTATTTAAATGTAACACTTTGTTCAAATGTAACTATTTATCACTTTTTGTCAAATCGAATAATAATCCGTAAATATTTGGTTGATCCGTTTGATCCAAATTCCAAAATATAGTATGTAAAATGATTTTAATCGGATCGGATAAGTATCCACGGATATTTGGGTGATTTGTTTGATCATAATAATTTTAGCTTGATTCGTTTGATTGAAAATGACTTTAACCGGATCTGGACATCTGACTAATACTTTTGATCCAAATATTGAATGTGAGTGATCCATTTAATATATATATATATATATATATATATATATATATATATATATATATATATATATATATATATATATATATATATATATATTTCCCTATTTTGTTTGTTATAATACATAAAATAAAATATATCATATATTATTTTTCCTATAGAAAATAGAGGTTATATATAGCCTTTTACAAAACAACTAAGAAATGACTTAATTAAATAAGGGATAATTTGGAAACTAGGCTTTTTTGAGTTTATAGTTTAGAAACTAGGCTTTTCTATTTTTTCTTTAAGTAAATATACCCAATTTTCTTTTTTAACCGTTCATCTCTCCTTCTAACCCTATTCTTTTCGGCGCCGCTCCCCTCTCTTCTTCTACCCAGTTATAGCAGTGGTTGTTGTTGCAGCTGCTTCTTTTTCTACAGATCTTCCACATAAGTTGAAATCAAACCAAAGTAGAATGAGTTCTTATTTTCTAGCCGGAGCCGCTACCACTACTGCCACTTATGGCTTCGACCTTGAGATTGAGCTTCTCAAATCTACATATGCTTCAGTCAAAACCTCGTCGTCTTCTTCTTCTTCTTCCCTTAATTCCTCTGTATCCGAACCAAGCAATTCTCTATCGGCGCCACTCTCGATCTGCACAAGAAAGCCCCGGACTCCTCGCAAGCGCCAAAACCAGACATACAACGAAGCGACGGCTCTTCTCTCCACCGCATACCCTAACATCTTCTCCCCAAAACACCTCACGAAGCCCCCATCATTCAAGTTCTCAAAACCTATCGAGAAGCCTTTCGAGCCTAGATTAGGAATGACCAGGAGTAGCAGTTGGGATCTGGTGTCTCTAAGAAGGCTACATCTCGTAGCAGCAAGATCAAAATCTAGATCTAGATCCAGATCCAGATCTAGATCTAGTTGTTTGCTGATGCAGGAAGCAAACCTACTCCTGCTTGTTGCAGTTTGTGTAAACGAAGGTGACGACAGCTCCTGGCCCGCCGTCTGAGTGCACGAAGGAGACGAGAGGAAGGTACTGCCTTGGCTGCTGCTTGGTTGATGTCTGTGTGAGCAAGGAGGAGGAAGGCCCGGATGTCTTATGTAGAGTGAATTTTCTAGTAAGTAGATTTTTAACTTCTGGTAAATAGATTTTTAAAAAATAAAAAAGCTTACTATGCCTATTGCTTAAGACGTGGTTCAGTAGGGTGATAGATTAGAAGTTGAGATAATTTGTACATGAGAAGTTGGAGCTAGTAGGCTGACTTATTTTCACGAGTTTAATACCCTAGAATTGCCAATGACTCTCTTTATCCCTCACCTTCTGTGCTATCATGTGGTTTTGCTATGGCTTCTTTATCAAGGATCTCTATGTTGCTGTAAGCCTTAAACTATCCATCTCATCTCTCAAACTTTACTTATAATTGCTTTATTACCTACACCAACCTCTAACTATATATATATTCTATCATATGCAGCTGCCTAATGTCCTCGGATTCTTGTTCGGGATGGCACAAATGACGCTTTACCTCATCTACAAGGACTCAAAGAAGGACTCGAAGAAGGACTCGAGTGCGATTGTGAGCCAAGGGAAAGAGGAGCTACCCTTGTCAAATCTCCCGACCGACAAGAAGTTGTCGGAGATGGTGACCATTCTCGATGTTCAGGTTGATGTCCATGAAGGTGAAGATGTCGTCATTGCCAGGAGTTGTGCTCCGGTGAATGCGGAGATTCTCGAGAAGCCGCTTGATGTGGAATGCGTTGTGTGATCGTAAAGGAAGAAGATCTTGATGATGATGTAGTTGTTAGTAGTTGTAATTTGGGTATTTTTAGTGTTTTAAGTCAGGTTGATCAAAGTGTTCAAGCTGTGGAATTTGTGATGTTTAAGTGGGTTTGGGTTTAAATTTCCCTTTGAGTTTATGCTTTACTATTCGATCGTTGCTTATCATGTAATGCCCCAATCAATAACTCACTCATCTCGTGCAATTATTTTTGATGAATCAATGCAATATGATGCCTATAACTATATGTATTGTATATATTACCATTCAGTGTTGCACCCAGTTGAGAATATTAGACACTGGAAAGTCATGAAAGCAAGGTCTAATTAATGTTATTGAATTGCTAGTATCTAATCATATACAAATTCCGTGAGTAGTGCGTGAGAAAGGTATACAAATGCCAAAATTCTAGTATGTAAATTTGAATTTCTGGTATGTATATTTGTGCTATGATAATTTATGGTGTGAAAATTCTGGTATGAAAAATTCGGGTATGAAAAAATTCTGGTATGAAAAGTTCTAGTATGAAAAATTCGGGTTTTACTTTGACATTGACCGTTGAATGAAAGCTAAAGGAAAGCTAATTTCTGGTATATAATTTATGGTATTTAATTTCTGGTATATAATTTATGATATTTAATTTCTGGTATATAATTTATGGTATATAATTTTCGTATGAAATTTTTGATATGAAATTTCTGGTAATTAATTTCTGGTATATAATTTATGGTATTTAATTTCTGGTATATAATTTATGGTATTTAATTTCTAGTATATAAATTCTGGTATCTAATTTTTGTATGAAATTTCTGGTATGAAATTTCTGGTATGAGAAATTCCGGTATGAGAAATTCAGTCCAGAAAATAAAAAATAAAATAAAAAATAAATATAAAAAAAGACAAGAAAAATAATAAAAGAAAACAAATTCAGTAATTAAAAATTAAAACTTATACTTATATAACAAATAACAAACATCATTTATTCTTTCTTTCTAAATAGAAGGGTTAATATTTTTTACCTACTATTAAATGAAAGTGGTAAAAAATTGGGAGAATTTGACATACTAGGCTTTTTTGAGTTTTAGTTTAAGAAAATGTACCCCAAATTTTTTACCACTTTCATTTAATAGTAGGTAAAAAATATTAACCCTTCTATTTAGAAAGAAAGAATGAATGATGTTTGTTATTTTATATAAATATAAGTTTTATTTTTTAATTACTGAATTTGTTTTCTTTTATTATTTTCTTGCCTTTTATTTATTTTTTTTTATTTATTTTTTTATTTTCTAGACTGAATTTCTCATACCGGAATTTCTAATACCGGAATTTCTCATACCGGAATTTCTCATACCAGAAATTTCTTACCAGAAATTTGATACCAGAAATTATCATACGAAAAGTTCATACCAGAAATTTCATACCAGAAATTATCATACGAAAATTTCATACCAGAATTTTGCCATACCAAAATTTTTTCATATACCAGAATTTTTCACATACTATAATTTTTTCACATACCAGAAATTTTCTTACCAGATTTTTTTAAAAAAAATTTTCATCATTTTTTATTTTTTATAATTTCTGGTATGAGTTTTTCCTACCAAAAAACTCATACCAGAATTGTATTTTTTCACATACCATAATCAAATATAGTTGCTAAGAAGATTTTACATACCGGACATTTTACATACCGGATATTTACATACTGAATATTTTACACATTTTACATACCAGACATTTAAGAGTATTCTCGTATATTCTCTGTACCAAACAGCAAGCCAATATGTCATAATAGCAGCAAACAAACTAATGAAATATTCAGTACTTCATTACTTGGTAATCCGAAGAGCATAATAATGGATTATACCAATTACATATGGACATGCATTCTCAATAGAAAGGTTCCAGAAAGTAAAATGTTGAAGACTAAAGAAGGAAGAATTACACATTTCATTTCAAAAGCAATTTCTTAACATTATAATATTTACACGTTAAGATTTGTCCAATACAGTTCCATCGTCTAACTAAAACAGTAGATCGGAAGTCCAATCTCTGAAGAAATAGGAATAGGAATATTTACTAAGCAGTGTACTCGCTTTGCAAAGAAGCTTGGAAAAGGAGCTATCATTAGCCAAAACTAATTACCAACCACAGGGATTAAGCAATCAGGAACCTACATTCAAACCCACACAAGATCTATTTACCTGTAAAGTCATCGAGCGAGCACCAACATCCCAAACTTTAAAATTCCTCGTGACGAGTTTTGACTTGCTACTGACTTTCCAAATGGTGATATCACCAATATTTGTCCCCACTGCAAATGATACCACAAAATTAAGTAACCAAATTGATAAATGCATTTAAAAATACATTGAAACTAGACATCCATCCAGGTTAGATATAGGTTTGAAAGGACCTCAGCAGGAAGATAATGATAGAGCAGAAGCTAATGGAGAAAGAGAATGCCAAAAAGCTGCAACTACTGAAGAACGAGATGTATCTAGCTCGTGAAGAGCTTGACTGATGTCAATGCTAATAGGTAAGTGTCAAATTAAGCGAGGACAAGGATCTGAACGAGCAGGAGAAGCAGAGTATCTGCAAGGCTTGAAGAATCCTCCGGATCGAGGAATGCCGTGAGGCGGTGGCTCCTTGGCGGCGACAGATCCAGCGGAGGGAGGCCGGTGGTGGTCGAAAGCACAGGCATCTGACCGCCCCGTCCGAGTCTACGCCGATGGAGAGAAATGGAGCAGCGTGAGAGTATGAAAGATGAGAGAAGGGGACGCAGGCTGGAATCGCCGAGAGTAGGTAAAACCCTAGATTTTTATTTGAACGGTAAATAGGATTTTGGGGTATATTTTCTTAATGCAAAATATAAAAAAGCCTACTTAGTATCTTTATTTCTTAATAAAGCCTACTAACCAAATTTGCCCTAAAAAATTTAGGGTACATTTTCTTAAACAAAAACTCAAAAAAGCCTAGTATATCAAATTCTCCCATTAAATAACTAACCACGTCTAACACTCATAATCGTGGTGATATGATCAAAAACATACCTCTAAAGAGTAGGTCTTCCTAAATAGTAGGATTTATTAAACAAACTAACAATAATAGATAAAGATTAAACCAACTCTAATCTATCATTCAACCACCATCAAGTCATCCACTATAAATGTTTCTTCTTCATATTAGAATCTACTTTTTTCTTTGTCTTATATTACCATTCGGGAGTGATATTTGAGGGTTGATATGTTATAATTTTAAAATATTTGAATTATATTTTGTTAATAAATTATCATGAAAATAGTATTATGCGTAAGGAGATGTTACATTTTGTCAAAAATTATATATCGAAGAATGAAGTTTAAGTCTAATCAAATCATGTAGATAGTAAAATAAAAACACAAGCAAAAATTATATATTTGAATGGAATAGCATTAATACATGTTATACATATATTTTTTTTATACAAAGATAACCGGGATAGGAGGATCACGTTTCAGAAACCGATCGACCTAGCGCTTCCTTGCGGATGAGGTCTTTCACATCTTCTGGCAACATGTCGATGTCTAGTGATTGGTTGAAACCATGCAGGGCAATCTTATCTGCAATTGTGTTGATCTCCCTGAAAATGTGTTGTACAGAAGAATGTGTGAAACCCGAAATCATTTTGGAAATATCCGAGATGATCATGTTCATTTCCCATGGAGGTTGCCATATCTTGTTGATTGCATTTATAAGGGTCAAGTTATCTTCTTCAATCTCAATGGATGTATCACCTATCATAGTGGTCTTTACGAGACCCTCTTTCAAAGCGATAGCTTCAGCCTCTAGGACAGATTCAGCGTGATACCTTCCATTACCTACAGCAATGAGAATGGCAAGATGATTTCTAATAATGAAACCAAAAGAGCATTGGTTCATTGAGTTTTTGAACGCATCGAAATTTAGTTTAAGATGCCCCATCATTGGTCTCTTCCATTACAAGTTTTTAGTTTTCCTTCTCGGAGTTGTGTTTGTCTTATTGTTGGGCTTTGAGCTTTCCTTCCTTATTCCACTCCGCAATTTGGTTGAGGGCGAGGAGTTTTAGGTTATGTGGTATCTTCAATTTATTGAAAATGATTTGATTTCTAGTCATCCAAATATTTCACCATATTACAACAAGTTTTCTGAATTCCGATGAACTGATCTTTTCTCTAAGGTCAGTCAAGATATCGATAAACCTCCGATTTTCTAAGTCGTAGTTTTGTAGTATTGATGAGATACTCGGGTTATCAATTGTTTGTATCATGTATGGGCATTTAAAGAAGAGGTGTTTGGAACTTTCTGTATGATGTTTACAAAATTCACAGTTTATTACTACGAGAATTTTTTGTTTATCAAGATTCTGCCTTGCTGGTATTCCATCAAGTGACAATTTCCATAGAAAGTTTTTGATTTTGGGTATCATGTCAAGTTTTCATATCCATGTTTTGTCCGTAGTTACTCCAGGCTTACAATTTTGTATCATTTCTATTGCCGATTTGGTCGAGAACCATCCTTTGTCTTTCATTGCCCAGTATAGTCTATCTCTGATATCATTTTCCGGAAGGTTATAACCCTTGATTTTCTCAACAATATTGATTGGTAGAATATTGGTTAGTTTATTAATTGTTGTTATTTCCATTTTTTGTTTGTGATATACGAAACCGCTAATTCGTTCGGATTTATAAGGGTGTTGTTGCCTTGTTGTTCACTAGGTTCCGTAGTTGGGTTTGGGTAATCCATCTATCTGTCCAGAATCTAACTGTATTTCCATCACCCACGCGCCATCTCAACCCTTTGTCAAAATCTTTTCGCAATTTCACTAATTGCTTCCATTGCCATGATGTGTTTTTCTCACTTTTGTAGTTCCAAATGGATGTGCCTTTAAGGTATTTTTCCTCGACTATTTTGACCCATATATATTTTCTGGGTCGGCTATAAATTTCCACAGAAGCTTCATCTGTAAAGCTTTATTCATGTCTTCTGCTTACCTAATTCTCGTTCCACCAAGCGTGGTGGGTTTACAAATTTTGTCCCAACTACTGAGTGGGTGAAAATTTGGTCCCTTATTCCAAAAGAAATTTCTATTAATCCGATCTAGTTCTTGATGAATGCTTGTAGGTAACATAAAGGCCTGCATAAGATAGCTTGGTTTGGCATTGAGATTTGCTTTAATAAGTGTTACTCTCCCTTCTTATAACAATGATGAAGCTTTCCATTTTGTCAATTGTTGTTTGGACTTTTGGATTACGGAATTAAAAATATCTTTGTTTACTCTACCGTTCATGATAGGACACCCGAGGTATTGTTCAAGGTTATTGACCGCCTTAATGCCTAGAGAGTCTTGAATTCTTCTTTTTTTGTTTTGATCCACGCTCGCGGTTGTTTGAAATGAAGATTTGTGGAAATTTATGACCTGACCAGAGATATCACAATAATCATTCAGCGTTGAAAGTATTTTATTATTTGCTTCTGCAGTTGTCTTAGTGAAGATTATTATGTCATCTGTGAAGGCTAGGAAAGGGATGTTTGTTCCATTTTTTCTAATAGGGAAACCTATGCATTTCGGGTTGTCGATTGATATTCTTTGAATATTTCTGGCTAGTACTTCGGCACAGAGTTTGAAGAGGAGGGGAGATAGGGGATCTCCCTGACGGAGTCCTCTTTGGGGGTTGAAGATTATTGTAGGGGAGTCATTTATTAGTATGGAGTAGGAGACTGTTGATATACATTCAAAAATCTAGTTTTGAAATTTTTCTCCAAATCCAAATTTTCTTAGGACTGCTTTTAGAAAGTCTCATTCAACTTTGTCATATGCCTTTTTCATGTCTAACTTAATTGCCATATATCCTTCTTTTCCTTTTTATGTTCTGAATCCATGAAAGATTTCTTGAGCGATAAGGACGTTATCATGAATTGCTCTATTCTTTATGAAGGCGCTTTGTAGTGGATGGATCAATTTTGGTAGTACTGAACTTAGTCTTTTAGCCGATATTTTGGCAAATATTATATATATTGTTGAGCATAGACTTATAGGTCAATAGTGATTCGTAGTTGTCGGATTGTCGATCTTTGGAAGAAGTGCAATGAAAGTATTGTTAATTTGTTTGAGAATTTTACGGGTTCTATAGAAGCTTCTACCGCTCTAGTAACTGTTGGTCCTACGATATGCCACTATTTTTGGTAAAAGCCCGCTGTCATACCATCAGGACCCGGGATTTGTCATTGCCGATGTCAAAAAGAGCATCTTTTATTTCATTTGTGGTGAAGGTCATTGACAGATTTTGGTTATCATTCTCAAAAATTTCTTATTTAATGACCTCTAGTTGTCTTTGTAACTTTTGTTGGTCTATGGTTGACATTTGAAATCTCTGCTTAAAATCGTTCAAGAACTCTTCGTTAATCTTGTTTTCCTTTGATAACACCGTCCCATTTGTTGTTGTAATTGTTGTGATGATTTTCTTATTTCTTCTACCTGTTGCTTTTCTGTGGTGGAATTTCATGTTTTTATCACCTAGTTGTAGATTAGTTGTTTTAGCTCTTTGAATCCAATATTTATGTTGATAGTCCAACATACATTCTCTTTTCCTAAGTAATCTATTTATTTTATCATTCTTGGTTTGGACAAAGTTTGTGAAATTTTGTTTTTGCAGAGATTCGATCTCTCCATCCACCTTTTGCAATTGTTTGTGAATATTTCCAATTTTTTCTCGACTCCACTGTTTTAATTTTATTTTTAGGAGTCTTGTCTTTTTTTACAAGATTAAACATATGTGTGCCTGAGAATTGGGTTTTCCATACTTGCTTTACTAGATTCTCGCAGTCTTGTCGTTGTAGCCACATTGATTCAAATCTGAATGGTTTATTTCTTATGCATGTTTGCGCATTTTAGAGACATATGGAAATCATGCAGTGATCCGAGGTAGTGAATGCATGATTTCTCGTGTGTATTCCTGGATATATATTCCTGGATGATTTGTAAGGATGTCATTGCTCGGTCTAGATTTTCGTATGTGTTATCATCTCCTTCTTTTTTCTTTCTCCAAGTGTATTCATTCCCTTTGGTGGGGAGATCAATTATTACATTCTTGTGAGAATTGTTGTAGCCTTTCATATTTATTGTTTGTTATTCGGGCCCCTCCCTTTTTGTCGGTCGGTTCTAATAGTTCGTTATAGTCTCCAATCAGTATAATTGGCTTGTTGGTGGCAATTACTTCTCTCGTTAGTAGTAACCAGAAATTATTTTTCAATTGTTCGTTTGGTGGAGCATAGATAAAGAATACCATAGTTTCAAACATTGTGTGAGTATTTGTGTGTTTTGCTAAAAGAAACCTATCGTGTGCTATGATGATTTCTATCTTTTCATTCTTTAGTTGATATTCCTTCCATAACAGACAAAGTCCTCCCTTGTACCCTATGGCCGGAATAAAGAAAATATTGTCGAATCCAGCATTTCTCCATATTGCTTCATCAGGTTGATTGCTGGATTTTGTTTCTGCCAACATAATCATTTGAATGTGTTCGTTTTTACATGTAATATTGATATCTGTCTAAAAATTCTTTTTCTTCATACCCCTGCAGTTCCAAAATGCAATCTTCAATTATGAATTGTATTTTGTGGTGGGTGGTAGCCGTCCCTTTATTCCTACCCATAATCCATCATTCAGTGATTTCTTAATGTTCCCTTCCTTTAGGTGTACTTTAGTTTTCTCTATATTCGAGAAGTGCATCCGATGGTAAGCGTAGCAACCTAGTGAAACAAAAGAATTGGAGATGTCCGTATTTTGTCTTTTTTCCTATTTCTCTCGCTCCACTTGGTAGGGGTAGTGACGTTCCAGTTTTTTTTTTTATCTCTATGGAGTTTAAGATATCTTACACTTTTACCTTTGAAATTTTTCCGTAAATTCCACATCATATTTCCCTTCTCAGTGGTCTTATTTTTGGCAGTTTTTTCACTCTTAGTGGTGCAATTCATCATTTGGTTGGTCACTATTTCGTTAAGTGAATATTTTTTTACACCATTCTAGTGTATTAACTCTTCTGATTTGTTTATATTTGGGCCATTGTTCCAGTATTGACCTGGTAGTTGTAACACCCCAAGTTCTCGGAACTCGGGGAGCTACTGGTTAAGACCTCACAATGGGTCCCGACCTTGGTTTAACAACAACTTTACTAGGATCTTACAACAAGGCACAAATGTAATTAAAAACAATTTCTAAAATATAATATTTTTAATGGTATGAAAGTACACATGTGACAGCCTTACAAACATATATAAAGATACATAACATGCATGACGTATGGAAGACTCCCCCGTCCCCATCTAATGAGTACGTGGACCCGGCTGACCATCCGTTCCGGATCTCTCTGCAACTGTCTATCTCTACAGATCTACAACACGGATAAACCGTTAGCTAACAATCCAAATATAAGAAGAATAACAATAGCACAAACACACGCAGAAAAATTATAAACAAACATCATGCTGGCACTCAACCGTTTATTATCTATTATTTAAGTGATTCACATTATTCAATTTAAGTTGTGGCACGAGAGCTATTAACAGCTCTCGCCTCCGTTCCTTATCCAACTGGGTGTAGGTCTAGCTGACCTCCGCCGGTAGCATCACTACAAACCGAGTATGGACTAGTCCCTAAAGAAACCCCCAGCGCTCGCAAGCTAACTGAGCAGAATGCCACCGCTCGTTACTCTTAGGCCAAGTATAGGTCGGTAAATATATATCACAACCTATCTCTCTAAACATTTCAACACGCCACTATCATCATTCATGCTCATATTTAGAAGTCAGCTAAGTAAGCCCAAAGGACTTACCTGAATCAATTCTTATATCCCGTTATCTCAACTCGGCCTGTTACCGTAGGCTCTCCATCGCCTGTTATACAGGCAAGTGGATCAATACTGTATCCCACTTTCTTAGAAGTTTTTAACTTCTAAAATATTTAACTCTATCATCAGATAAATTACCAAAATACCCTTATACGGATAATTGACTGTTTTACCCCTGGTCCCGAAACTTTACAAAAATTCCATAACAAAGTTCCAAACTATTCTTTGGAACTCAAAACCACACTCAAACTCTCAAAGGAAAGTTTGCTACAGATTTAGAAGAGTTAATTACATTCTTAACTTTCATAACAATTCGCTAAGATCCAACTTTAGCCTATGATACGAGTCCCGAATAAAAACTAAAAATCCTAAGGAAATTAACTAAGTCTTCTATGATATGCATACTAATCATTATGCCAAAAATCTTTCCAAAATTCTCAACCAAACTCTCCATATAAATTTCCAAAGATGGTTCTAAAAATCCAAAAGCTCTATACTTAGTCAAAAACTGAGTTATTTCTAAAACTGTGTAACCACCATACTTTGAGGCTTAATAACTTCAAATCCGACCGTTGAATCATTCCCAAATTTTAACACCATAAACTAGATATATCCACCTACAACATATCAAAAATTCAACGGTGGATGTTCGATTTAAGATGTCGAAACTAGCTCCTAAAGTCAGTAATTCAAGGCTGTAGAATAAGGTAAGCAGTAGGTCTCCACTTCGAATCCTGTTGTTAGCATATCTCATCATTTAAACTATCCAGAGGTCCTAAGTTCGAGCCTCACTGACCACCAAAACCAGCATAACCCTTATACGCCTGCCCTAGGTTCGATTCCCATGGATATCACTAACACACACATACACAACTTCATCTTCCTACTATACAGGGTATCAACTAAGTTCAGATCTCATACCGGACTGTTGTACGGGAGGCTACTGGTGTCGATCGGTCACACAGACTCGGAGGTTGAGGGGCTCGGCACGGTTTCACCACTGCAGTGGTTGGAAAGCTCACCCTTGTCTCACTGTTGACATCCGATTAGGCCTAGACTGGAGGTTCGTCCGGGTATAGAGAAGGAGGGTGAGTGAGTTACTATGGTCTTGACATTAAGAAGGTGGAGAGAGGAACGAAGACATGTCCTTACCTGGCTGAAGAAAACACTATGGTGCAGCAGAAGGTCGAGACTCACACGGTCTATGAAGATGGTGCAGGGCTCGGTGCTAACGAAGGCTGTCTAGAACGGTCGACAATCGCCCAATTCCCTCGCTGGTTGCAAGTGCTGGCTCGACAGAGGCGAGAAGAGAGGCGGTCTGCAGATCCTCGTGTCCTTGGCTGGCGAAACTGGGGAAGCAGAAAGACGTGGCGCTGTGTTGGAGGGAAGCTCGACAGACCTGTGTGCGGTACATGTGCTAGGCGTGCCGAGATGATCTTGTAGCCCAGGTAGGAAGAGGGCATCGGACCACTGCTGCGCATGGACGAAGAGCTGTACATCCACCCGAGCGTGAATCTGGACGTGCAGGAAGGATGGTCCGGAAGTTGGGAACGGTAGAAATTAATGGAAGAGATCTTTGTGAATCGGTTGTTACGCTTTGGGAGGGAAGAGAGCAATTAATCTGTTTGGGCTAACGTGGAGCGAGAGACAGAAGCCTAGCCGTCCCTGGGTTGCTGTCTTCATGGGCTACAAAGTCCTGGGCTGGAAAGGATCTTCTGCAAGGCCGACACCCCTGGGCTGCTCCCTTCTTGGACGGGCTGGTTCACTTCTTGGGCTGGCGAAGAGCAAGGCTTTTCCTGGGCTGGCGTGGAACAGGGAGTACAAGGTGGTAACACAAGGGAAGCAGAAGATGGGCTAAGGCAATGAGGAAGGAGAGGGATAAAAGAACAACAGATGGGATGTGGCCAACTTGCCCGAATAGCATTTGTCAAGACGTCGTCATGGCCTTGTCATGACCTTGTCACCGACTTGTCAAATTGCTGTCATGACCTTGTCATAGACATGGATATAAACTAGGGTTTGTAGGATTAGGGTTTAATATAAAAAAAAATCTATCATTTTATGTGAAATAAATTCTACATAAAATGATAAATAATTATAAGAATTAGGATTTGATATAATTCTATCATTTTATGTGAATTAAATTCTACATAAAATGATAAATAATTATAGGAATTAGAGGTTGATATAATTTTATCATTTTATGTGAAATAGCTTCTACATAAAATGATAAAATTTGTGAAAAAAAATTGCTAGATAGAATGGAAAACCGTCAACGGCTCAAAGTCCGATTTGATTCGGAATTAAACGGAAATAAAAATTTCGGATATTACATCAGTACCCCCTTAAAATAAGTTTCGTCCCGAAACTTAGGGTAAGACAATCCTGATCGGCCTTTAAGGCACCAAATGAGTATCCCGCATATCAAGTTCATCAATAACACACATCCTTACTAAGCACTCAAGCATGAAATAAACAAGCAGTAAGACAACATACACAGATATAGGGTCAAGCCTTAACTCGTCGTTCCCTAGATTACAACTATCTCCACAAAGGTCTCTGAAAGGTTATGTCTCATATTATCCATAGTATTCTTGGTAGCCTCGTCGGCTTTTTATAAAACCACTAACTCTGAAATCTTTTCATGTACAGACCTCACAAGTGCCTACTACACGTTCTAGTGTGGTAACTAGATATTTCACCGGTATCATCCGGCTTCATTGCCCGATTCTCTAAGCCGATGTCCTAACTTTTGTCTGGTAAGTATACCTCTAACTGAATCCGTAGAAAACTAGGGTTACACTCTCCAATAGGGTGAGGATTACTAGTCCATCAATCACTTATAAACCACTTTACAACCTCAAAGGTCGCATTTCGCAACTCACCTCCAGATCCCTTGATGACCGTACGGAAAAATAACCTAGTCAATATTCTTCCCTTCGTTATGATTACTTGACTACACACTCGCGCCAAAGTTCTTGGACCTCCGCAAGCACTTTACCAAGTGCCTAATGCTCTTCGTATCACGATTCACTTGTTCTTGTCTTTTAAAATGACTCAGTCATCTTATTCCTCAGGTAAGGAATCATCACTTTTACCCTTTACTGGTCTAGCACTGGAGACATAAATCTAGTGATCATCATCTGCATTCACTTGGCATTATTATAATATTTATGGATCTCTAATGTTTTGAAAGCTCAACCTTAGGCTCCTCACATATTTTCCAAGGTCTTGAGTGACATAAAATATGTCCGGAATGACGGTATTAGATACTAGGTGATCTCACATCACCGTCATTTGCTCACACAACTCCATAGTTGTTAACATTGCACTGTGTCCTATAATATCCCTTTAACTCAAAACGTAATTCTACTCCGCTCCGATATAAACTTCTTCTTATACTCTACTCTTGAGAACATGTTTCCTATATGTACGGGTACTGGTTTGTAAGTACACCCCCGTAGCTTCCTTTTCTTATCTGTCCTTTGATTCAACTTGATAGTTACTCACCTTGAGCTTGTTAGTGCAAGCCCTACACAATACCTTTATTACCTCGATTTTTTTTTTCATCGGGAACTCGTTCTAAGGTACCCTGTTAAGTATTAAATTCCAAATTTACTTGTCTGCTGACATGTGACGAGGTCGACATGCTTCACTTGGATCTACAAGGGAGTACCACTCTCTTCCTATACTTCTATGTGTACATAATTTCTCGTCTATCTAGATGGTAATACAGTTCCTCTACAAATTTCTTGTCACTCTGCGTAGCCTATGTCACGTTCCTTCCAAACAAATGCATGTCCCCAACTATCATCATTTTAAACTCGACTTTGAGTTTCCTGCTCTATGGGTTAGGACCTACCACGCTTCCGCTGCGCTACTCTGACAGTTCTATTGTCCTCCATCGATCATAAGGACATTTTCTGTGAGTCTAAAGTGATTGTCCCCCAAATTCTCTCCCCCCCGATTACCCCATAAGCCCTATTCGGATGTAGTATCAAGAACCTTCATTACTTGACTTAAGGACATAAGTTAATGATTAGAAGACAACCTCTCCCGCTCACAACACGGGTCCAAACTCTTTGACTCGATGGAGTTTAATCTACACCAGCCATCACGAAATCTCTAACATGGTTCTCTTTATACCCTTAGTTCATCCAAGAAGGTGGTCGTTGCCTACTGGAGGAAATCCTTCAAGGCGTCGGTAAAGCTACCTCGTAACTCTCCATTCACAATTATCTCTTCTTAATGTTACATAACTCAACAATACCAACAACACTTGCACGTCCTCCGCTGACGTCGGTTATTCGATAGTTGACTTACCTCAATATACCGTACTCACTCTTCTAATATTTCTAATGGCGTAAAATTCCTGGTACGCATACACTACTCAGTTAACTCTTTTCCCCTTTGTTAGTTCGTTCTATTTTCCCCACTTCCGTTCCTTAGACCAACTCTCTTTCACCAGTCCACTAGGTCATTCTCACATGTTCCTTCATTAGCATTGTTTATAATATTGCTCTGTTGAACTCCATTGACTATGCTACCGGCCTCTTACTCCTTTTGATACTGGTATCGTCATTCCTTACAACTTCTTATATCTCTGACGAGGTCAAAACTCCTCTACACTTGTGGAGTCTATCTTCACTCTTACTCTCAATTGTAGGTCTTCATTCTGTGCATCTCTTGGTCATAAGGGTTTCTTCCCCAATTATCGTAAGAGAATCCTCATCCTACCTTGTATGAATGGTTACGCACACTCTGTCTTGACTGACATAGAACCTTATCAAAGTGTATACTTACTCCTCTAGTTCTCCTTTTATAATTCATTTGTACTAGTTGTGATATGTACCTTTTTCCTAGACAGTAGGTAGTAATTCACTCACACAGTTTCCTTGGTCTTAAATGACATAAGGGAGTCATTCTTGGCCGTCTAGTCTTTCTTCTTAACTTCTTAATTAGAGTTATTGACTCGAACTTGCTCCATGTTACTATTAAGGGTACTAGCACGTATATCGATTTAGCTTCACGTTTGTCTCTGTTGATCTCTTGAAGGGTCCTCCAGATGTCTATAAATTCTTTCATAAGTCTATGGTTATCCTCCTTATCTTCCAACCAGTTACCACTAGTTGACCTGCACGTGTTACGACTCAGTTATTACCAACTAGTCTTTAGTTGACCTTCTATAGGATCACGAACTTATTGTTCTTCTATTTCTTTTGAAGTTTGATACGCTTGGTGAAATCTATCTCTCCTAATTTCTTTGTTAATACACCTTCAGCTCCTTCCAAAGTTGCATTTCTCTTATGGGATCACTATATTCTTCTGAGTCTAGTCCTAACATTCATCTGCCGTCAATGAGTTTATTAAGTCTTCCACGATAACTTGTAAGCGTGTCTTCACAATTATTCTTACTTTGTTCATCATCTGTTTGCGGTTATCTAATATGACTGTAACTGTTGGTAACTCAGATCTTTAAGTGAATGAGAAGTTATTGTGGACTCCTTAGTCCACAAGAATCACTTTCCCACATTCTTTCCTTTATCTGGAGTTGTGTTTTGATCATGGTACCTTTATGGAAATTCGTTGTCACAATTTTAGACTTCTAGTTTCTTTGATACTTACGTCAAGATTTCTTACAATTTCTTGCATCGCTAAGTAAGTCAACCGTCTCTATGATGATGAAATTTATTTCACGTCTTTAAACTCATTTGTCAATGGTTGTCTTTGTACTCCTTTAATTCTTCGCCTCGGGTCAGCACCTTATCTTCTTTGTACTCTCATGCCCATGCTTGCATGTGGCGGCGTCTGCCTTGATTGTAACATCTTTTATTCTGCAAATCTTGGTTGTACTCCGTTCTGTATGATTCTTGTTCCCTTATCGTTATCTCTAATCTGATCTCTTATCGTATCTTGCGTGGTTATTCTAATTCATCTCTCGGCTTCATCCGATCAAGTCCCTTGTATGACTTCTTATTCCTTCTATGTGAGCTGACTCGGGATTTTCTTTTTCATCGGATCGTACTTGTGGTGAAAATTATCTCAACAACTTTACTTCATTTCCCACTCGTTCTTCGGATGATTTATATGGTCGCCAGAACGCCCACCAAAGTATAATACTCAATCCTAGGTCTGAATCCGTTGTCTCGTGTTGAAAACTCTTCCAGTTCGCTACGGATTTATCATGAGGCGATAATCGCTTCATGATATCATAACTAAAGGATCTAAAGTATCCTTTAGGATACTAAAGTGCTACACATATACATATATATAATCATACCTTAAAACATATCGATATAACTCTAAAATACTAACATCTATCATTCCAAGTTGCGGAGATCCACGGACAACGATGGTGGTCCAACGTACTACTAATCCAGCAACCCGACTATGCACTTGTGTAAAAACAGAAATCCGTTTTGAAAATCTTAGACCCCTTTCGGGTTCTAGTTATTTTATACATTCGGTCTTTCAGAAGATTTCAAGTGCCATTGTTGCCAACCCAGAGCTCTGATACCATGTTGTAACACCCCAAGTTCTCGGAACTCGGGGAGCTACTGGTTAGGACCTCACAATGGGTCCCGACCTTGGTTTAACAACAACTTTACTAGGATCTTACAACAAGGCACAAATGTAATTAAAAACAATTTCTAAAATATAATATTTTTAATGGTATGAAAGTACACATGTGACAGCCTTACAAACATATATAAAGATACATAACATGCATGACGTATGGAAGACTCCCCCGTCCCCATCTAATGAGTATGTGGATCCGGCTGACCATCCGTTCCGGATCTCTCTGCAACTGTCTATCTCTACAGATCTACAACACGGATAAACCGTTAGCTAACAATCCAAATATAAGAAGAATAACAATAGCACAAACACACGCAGAAAAATTATAAACAAACATCATGCTGGCACTCAACCGTTTATTATCTATTATTTAAGTGATTCACATTATTCAATTTAAGTTGTGGCACGAGAGCTATTAACAGCTCTCGCCTCCGTTCCTTATCCAACTGGGTGTAGGTCTAACTGACCTCCGCCGGTAGCATCACTACAAACCGAGTATGGACTAGTCCCTAAAGAAACCCCCAGCGCTCGCAAGCTAACTGAGCAGAATGCCACCGCCCGTTACTCTTAGGCCAAGTATAGGTCGGTAAATATATATCACAACCTATCTCTCTAAACAATTCAATCACACGCCACTATCATCATTCATGCTCATATTTAGAAGTCAGCTAAGTAAGCCCAAAGGACTTACCTGAATCAATTCTTATATCTCGTTATCTCAACTCGGCCTGTTACCGTAGGCTCTCCATCGCCTGTTATATAGGCAAGTGGATCAATACTGTATCCCACTTTCTTAGAAGTTTTTAACTTCTAAAATATTTAACTCTATCATCAGATAAATTACCAAAATACCCTTATACGGATAATTGACTGTTTTACCCCTGGTCCCGAAACTTTACAAAAATTCCATAACAAAGTTCCAAACTATTCTTTGGAACTCAAAACCACACTCAAACTCTCAAAGGAAAGTTTGCTACAGATTTAGAAGAGTTAATTACATTCTTAACTTTCATAACAATTCGCTAAGGTCCAACTTTAGCCTATGATACGAGTCCCGAATAAAAACTAAAAATCCTAAGGAAATTAACTAAGTCTTCTATGATATGCATACTAATCATTATGCCAAAAATCTTTCCAAAATTCTCAACCAAACTCTCCATATAAATTTCCAAAGATGGTTCTAAAAATCCAAAAGCTCTATACTTAGTCAAAAACTGAGTTATTTCTAAAACTGTGTAACCACCATACTTTGAGGCTTAATAACTTCAAATCCGACCGTTGAATCATTCCCAAATTTTAACACCATAAACTAGATATATCCACCTACAACATATCAAAAATTCAACGGTGGATGTTCGATTTAAGATGTCGAAACTAGCTCCTAAAGTCAGTAATTCAAGGCTGTAGAATAAGGTAAGCAGTAGGTCTCCACTTCGAATCCTGTTGTTAGCATATCTCATCATTTAAACTATCCAGAGGTCCTAAGTTCGAGCCTCACTGACCACCAAAACCAGCATAACCCTTATACGCCTGCCCTAGGTTCGATTCCCATGGATATCACTAACACACACATACACAACTTCATCTTCCTACTATACAGGGTATCAACTAAGTTCAGATCTCATACCGGACTGCTGTACGGGAGGCTACTGGTGTCGATCGGTACCACAGACTCGGAGGTTGAGGGGCTCGGCTCGGTTTCACCACTGCAGTGGTTGGAAAGCTCACCCTTGTCTCACTGTTGACATCCGATTAGGCCTAGACTGGAGGTTCGTCCGGGTATAGAGAAGGAGGGTGAGTGAGTTACTATGGTCTTGACATTAAGAAGGTGGAGAGAGGAACGAAGACATGTCCTTACCTGGCTGAAGAAAACACTATGGTGCAGCAGAAGGTCGAGACTCACACGGTCTATGAAGATGGTGCAGGGCTCGGCGCTAACGAAGGTTGTCTAGAACGGTCGACAATCGCCCAATTCCCTCGCTGGTTGCAAGTGCTGGCTCGACAGAGGCGAGAAGAGAGGCGGTCTACAGATCCTCGTGTCCTTGGCTGGCGAAACTGGGGAAGCAGAAAGACGTGGCGCTGTGTTGGACGGAAGCTCGACAGACCTGTGTGCGGTACATGTGCTAGGCGTGCCGAGATGATCTTGTAGCCCAGGTAGGAAGAGGGCATCGGACCACTGCTGCGCATGGACGAAGAGCTGTACATCCACCCGAGCGTGAATCTGGACGTGCAGGAAGGATGGTCTGGAAGTTGGGAACGGTAGAAATTAATGGAAGAGATCTTTGTGAATCGGCTGTTACGCTTTGGGAGGGAAGAGAGCAATTAATCTGTTTGGGCTGACGTGGAGCGAGAGACAGAAGCCTAGCCGTCCCTGGGTTGCTGTCTTCATGGGCTACAAAGTCCTGGGCTGGAAAGGATCTTCTGCAAGGCCGACACCCCTGGGCTGCTCCCTTCTTGGACGGGCTGGTTCACTTCTTGGGCTGGCGAAGATCAAGGCTTTTCCTGGGCTGGCGTGGAACAGGGAGTACAAGGTGGTAACACAAGGGAAGCAGGAGATGGGCTAAGGCAATGAGGAAGGAGAGGGATAAAAGAACAACAGATGGGATGTGGCCAACTTGCCCGAATAGCATTTGTCAAGACGTCGTCATGGCCTCGTCATGGCCTTGTCATGACCTTGTCACCGACTTGTCAAATTGCTGTCATGACCTTGTCATAGACATGGATATAAACTAGGGTTTTTAGGATTAGGGTTTAATATATAAAAAAATCTATCATTTTATGTGAAATAAATTCTACATAAAATGATAAATAATTATAAGAATTAGGATTTGATATAATTCTATCATTTTATGTGAATTAAATTCTACATAAAATGATAAATAATTATAGGAATTAGAGGTTGATATAATTTTATCATTTTATGTGAAATAGCTTCTACATAAAATGATAAAATTTGTGAAAAAAAATTGCTAGATAGAATGGAAAACCGTCAACGGCTCAAAGTCCGATTTGATTCGGAATTAAACGGAAATAAAAATTTCGGATATTACAGTAGTTTGGCTTGGTGTCAGCGGGGGTATCATCATTAGACTTGTCTGTTTTATTGTCGGTTTTTCGGGCATTCTTTGACCAGGATTCATCTATTTTTGCATGTCTCCAATCCTTACAGCCACAAAGCTTTGTACGATTGGTATATTTTACTTTACAACAATGAAGCAGTTGATTTGTTTTACCAAAAATGCTGCATAAAATCAGTACTTTACTTGATAAGAAATCTTATGTTACCACCTAAATACACATAAGATTTTATTACATCTCCACCTAAACTTTACATGTTTATACTCTCCTTTTCTATCTTTAAAACATGTTCTTCCTTTGCTTCTCTTCATGGACATAAGACCTTTATTCTGAGATATATTCCACTGTTTGTCTATGATTCCATTATTCAATTATCGATATTTGGTCGAAAGAGCATCCTGTCCACAATCAATACCATGGATTAGGCAATAACCAAGGTTACACAAATTGAGTACTAGCATATACAGTAACAAAACTTCCACAAGAATAATTGCTATTTCACCCCACCATGTCTTAGCTTATCTTTTTCTCTTTGTATGCAACTTGTTAGTACTCATTTTTGAATCCATAATTGATGGCCTAGATCCACCATCTGTTGAGCATTTTTTTCCTCCTTTTTGCTATCTTTTTCCAACATTTACAGGCTGAGTAATTGTACCTGCACTAGTAACACAACCGCAACCAGCAAGGAGCAAAACACACGACTAGATAGCAGTGTAGAAAAAGTAACAACTCTAAGATATTCAAGGGGTTATTGTCATACCATGGTATAAAATCATACTTTCGGTTTTAATCAAATCAAATCCACTTGCATAATGATCATTCAAGGGGAAAGTAAGAACATTAATCATGTAATAAAATCCACTCATATAATGTTCATTCAAAGGGAAAATTAGGAGCAAATGCTCCATAATACATTGTGTGAGGATAATATAAAATCTAAAAGCAACTGCAGAAAGAAAACAATACGATAACTTAGCATTTCTACTTGTTCTACGACTAAAGACACATTCATGAAAGGTAAAAACAGGTTTTCTAACACATAGCAACACATTCTTAAAGACACTACTACTAATGGATTTCATAGATTTAGGTAAATTTTTGTTTTTTATTCCCTTCAGTTTTGAGGAAGTGATATCTTCGGATCCCCCCTACCTCTTCCCTAAACTTGAGTTTTCCGATTCTTGATTAACCTCCATGGCATCCATCATCTTGTTGACTGTGCTATTAGTTTGTGTCGAGTGGTAAGAATTCTCCGAACCCAAGTGTTTCAGCTCCTCCGGAATATTCCCATCTTTAAACAATAAAGCTGTGAACTCTTCAACTGTTAAATCATCCTCAGGCATGTTGAGATTCTCGTCCTCAGCATTGAGTTTTTTCTCCATTTCCTCAGTTTTGGCTTTGATATCTTCATCCTCCAACATAGGGATGGTAAGGGGTTTGGATAACCACTTTATGTCTGACATTCACATCATTAGGGTTTGAACCCTCAATTGTTTCATCATCGGGTTTGACTGTGTTATTTGGACCCTCGGTACCCGCAGCTGGGATGTCCAGAGGCTTGGTCCCAACTTTACTCTTCTGATTTATCTCCTTTTCTTTCTCTTCTTTGGTCTCACTTGGCTGTTGGGTACTCTCTTTGGAGCTCAAGGATGACCCATCACTCATGAATCCATATTTTCTGGACAAATATGGTATGATCTCATGCGGGTCCTGATAGTTCTCTTTATTCTTTTCATTTCTGCTCATCTTTTGCCATTCATTTCCTTCATTATTCTTAGTTTGATGTTCATGGTTGTTTGTTCTATTTTTATTATACCTAAAGGCTTTTGTTCTAGCACCTCTAAGGGGACAGTTTTCATACTTATGATCTTTTTGGGCACAAAATCCGCATCCCCTAGAAAAGTTTTCATACCAAATGGGAAACATCTTAAGTTCATCATCCTCATCCGGGATAGGTACCTCCTTTATTCTTTTTAGGTTTGTGTCTCTATTAATGCAAATTCTAGTGAAATTTACTCATTTTCCTTTTTCTGAGAAGGAATCTAGTTTTATAAATTTCCCCGTCCCATTTTTCTCTATAATAAGTTTCATAGCTTCCTTATTCACACATTATGCAGGAACTTGTGGGATCATAATCCAAAGGTCTGCTATGGTATTGTTCTCACTAAATGTGTTGAAATTGGGTTTCCATGGTCAGGATGACTAGTTGACCGAAAATGCGGTATGGTCTAACTTCCCATACATACTTTTGGTCTAAAGGATTAGAAAAATTCACTTCAACCAGAAATTTGGTTTTGCTATAATTCTTAGCTCCCCCTTGATGTTTTTCCATTCATAACGTAATTTTGTTCTGAGTTTAGCTAACTCCATTGGTTCACCTAGCAGGCAGCCTAACAAGGATGTTTGTTTTTGTTTTTGGAAGTCATTTTTTACTTCTGCTAAACTAGAGAGATATTCCTGAATGTCAGATTGCTTAGAGTTGGTACCTTTGTTCTTTGATTCATTTTTGTTCTCTCCTTGTTGGTTATTCACTTTTTCTTCATCATTGGCTTTGGTTTTGTTAGTGCAGATTGCTTGCTTGTAGGTAGCTTTGCTCTCCTCCATAGAGCACAAATGCAAGAGAGAATTAGAGATGGAATTTGAGAAATTTAAGATACGAGAAAAGGTTTTGTGTGGCTTAGAATGGATTCTAACACGCCCATTATATAGGTCTTTTCCGACAGCTTTGAGTTTATACAATAATAAATAAAATATTTTAGTCAAACAAAGAGAATCAAGTTCACAGGAGAAACTTGCTACTCCCATTGTAGTGTTCAAGCGAGAAATCATAGTAGAGAGAAAGAGAATTAGTCTTTTTTGGGTAGAAACATTACCTCTTTTCTGATGGGATCGATATGTGATACCGATTCTTGTTGAGACTGTGTTTCTCTTAGACCTGTTGAAACTAGACAAAACGCTACCCAACAAGTGACCCAACCCATATATATCCTGTCTTGGACCCAGAAAGCTAAAAAAGGAGTCTGACGCTTTTTCTCCCTCGCCCTATGTCTTTTGCGCTTCCTCTTTCGATTTCTTGGAACCCTGAGCCCAAATTTCCTTTCAAGATGATGTATCTTCGATGTTCATTGGCAGTTGTCTTCATTAGAGGTTTTTTTTGCCACATTCTTCTTCCTCTTTTCAATTGCTGCTTCATCTGATTTGGAAATCTCCTCTTCCACATAGCTCTTAGTATTTCTTGGCTTTATACTTCACATTCATCGAAACAGCTTTGAATCTTAGATTGGTCAAGGATACTTGGAGTCGATGTTGATTTAGGGCTAGGGTTTTCTGAAGAAATGTTGGGAGAGGGTGAAGCGTGTCTGCAGCGCGTACTCCTTTAGGTTTGTAGGGTTTTATGTTATACATATGTTCTACAAGTATAAGTTGCAAATATTTGTATATATAATAACATGATTGCTAGCAGAATTTTAGAGTTGAGATGAAACTCTTGATTTTATATTTGGAAGAAGATTATTACTAATTATTTTGCTTTGTAGAGAATTATTTTGTGATATAGATTTTTGTGGGAGGTTAGAAGGGGAAAGGGAGCAAGAACACTTTGTATTCTTTCTTACTCTTGGTGCCTTTGTTACAATGGACGAATGCCTCTATTTATAGGCAAAATGTTGGTGAATTTTTTAATAGAAAATTAGGGGGTAAAGAAGGTGAACAATTCACCTTGTACAAATTTACCACAAAATATTTAGCAATAATTCACTTTAGAATTCTTCTAGCAATCATGTTGGTAGACATACAAGTATTTGTAAAGTATACTTGTAGAACATATGTATAGCATGTATTAATGTTATTCCATAAAACTCCCCCTTAGATGTTCACTATCTGTCATGTCTTAAAATGAATATTCGTTTGTTGCCTCGTTAAAAACCTTGTCAGGAAAAACCCGGAGGCATAAAAACCTGAACGAAGGAAAAAGAGTGCAACTTTCAGAATCCATCATACGCCTTTGTGATATTGCCTCATTATAAACCTTGTTAGGAAAAACCAGTGGGATAAAACCTGATTAAAGAGAAAAAGAGTGCATAGCATAGAATGCTCCCCCTGATTTCAACATATGTCTCAAAGTCTACACATCCCGATCTTGCGTGCAAGTTCCGCAAAGGTCACGGGGCTCAATCATTTTGTGAATAGATCAGCGAGGTTTTCGCATGAGCGGATTTGTTAAATATTGGCTTCCCCAAGTTATTCTAGCTCACGAGTGGAGAAAAACTTTGGCAGGATGTGCTTTGTACGGTCTCCCTTGATGTAGCCTTTCTTCATCTGAGCTATGCATGCCGAATTGTCTTCATAAATTATTGTTGTGTTATTTGTGATAGGATTCAAGCCACATTCCTCCTGTATGAATTTGATCATTGATCGTAGAGATGTACATTCTCTTCTAGTCTCATATAGGGCAATCAATTCAGCATGGTTTGAAGAGGTTGTTGTCACGGTTTGTTAGATTGTTGCACCACCATATATGAACACATATCCATTTTGAGATTTGGCTTCGTGTGGATCAGACAAATATCCTTCATATGCATATCCGATCAAGGTGGCATCACTTTGATTTTTGTAGAACAATCCAAGGTCATGTGTGCCTCGGGGGTAGCGGAATATATTCTTAATCCCGTTCCAGTGTCTCCTTGTAGGTGCACAATTGTACATGGACAACAAATTAACAACAAAAGCAATATCTGGTCTTGTATTGTTAGTCACATACATTAAAGCACCAATTGCACTTAAATATGGCACTTTAGGACCAATACTTTCTTCATTGTCTTCTTTATGACGAAATTCATCATTTTCTACCATGGAGGATCGGACAATCATGGGAGAGCTCAAAGGGTGTGATTAGTCCATGTAAAATTTGTTCAAGATTTTCTTTGTGTAATTACATTGATGGATAAAGACTCCATCCTTCAAGTGTTCAATTTGCAGGTCAAGACAAATCTTAGTCTTTTCGAGATCTTTCATCTCAAATCCTCTCATCAAATATTTCACAGTGTCTTCAAGCTCGTTCGAGGTTCCAACAATGTATAAATTATCAACATAAACTGTGATAATGGCAAATCCCCTTTCTCTTTGGGATCGTTTGATGAAAACACATGGACATATGATATTGTTCTTATATCCCTCCTTGAGAAGATATTCCCTAAGACGGTTGTACTATATTCGCCCTGATTGTTTTAGCCCATACAATGATCTCCTCAATTTAATAGAAAAACATTTCTCGAGGTTTAAAGATATTGGATACAGGCAAATCTAGTCCTTCTGGGACTTTCATGTAGATGTCGGAATCAAGTGTTCCATATATGTATACAGTCACGACATTCATAAGGCGCATATGTAGTCTTTCAAATACTATCATGCCAATTAGGAATATCGGCGTAGTTGCATCAACTATTGGAGAATATGTTTCATCATTACCAACTCTAGGTATTTGAGAAAAACCTTGGGCTATAAGTCTAGCCTTATATCTTACAACTTCATTTTTCTCATTTTGTTTTCTTACGAGAACCCATTTAAAATCGACTGGTTTTACACCTCTTGGCGTGTGGACTACAAGGCCAAAAACTTTGCGATTTTCAAGCGATCTTAACTCTGCCCGAATTGCCTCTTTCCATTTTGGTCAATCATTTCTTTCACAACATTCATCAACTGTCTTTGGCTCAATGTTATCATCATCAATTATGATATCAACAACTATTGGGTAGGCAAATATGACATTGACGATTATATCCTTTCTATTCCATTGTATTCCCGTAGATATATAATTCATGAAAATTTCATAATTATCAAATTTTACATCATCATTAAATGTGTGATGTTCTCTTCGTCAACTTTTTTACCTTTCTCAAGTTTCTCATTTTTATCATGAGTTATTATTACATCTCCTACTATACCCTTTTGGTTCTTTTGCTTTCGAGGCTTCAAGTCTTTTGAAACAAGTGGTCTACCACGTTTTCGACGTGTCGTGGACTCATTTGCAATGGAAAAATCCCTTTGCCCAACAAATATTTCAATTCTTGCAGGAGCATTTGTTGCGGGTACATGCGACTTTACCACCTTCTTGGAGTTTGTAAATGCATCTGGCAATTGATTTGCATGTGCATGATCCGTTGTACTTCTTGTTCGCACATTTTTGTTCTTGGATCAAAATGAGATAATAATGATGCATTCATGTAATTTATTTTGTACTTGGGTCCACTTTCTTATTTTCTCCCCTTAAGATTGGGAATTTACTTTCATCGAAATGGCAGTCAGTAAATCTTGTTGTAAATAAGTCTCCAATTGTTGGTTTAAGATATTTAATGATCGATGGGGAATCAAAACCAACATAAATTCTCAATCTTCTTTGTGGATTCATCTTTGTACGTTGTGGTGGAGCGATAAGAACATAAATTGCACATTCAAATATCTTTAGATGTGAAATGTTCGGCTCCTTACCAAATATCAATTGTAGTGGGCATTGCTCATGATTTGCACTCGTTCTTAGCCGAATCAAGGCCGCATCATGTAATATAGCATATCCCGATGCATACGGTGGTAGTCTAGATTTCATCAAAAATGGTCTAGTGATTAGTTGCATTCGCTTAATTAGTGATTCTCGAGAACATTTCGTGTGTGAACGTGGGCCACTGGGTGATTGACATACAATAATCATTATAAGTTTGGGATGTAAATTCTCCTATATTATCAAGCAGGAATTTCTTTATTGCATAATCCGGGAATTGAGCTCTCAATCGGATAATTTGAACAAGGGGTTTAGCAAATGAACATTTCTATTTGATAACAAACTTACGTGTGACCATCTTGTGGATGCATCGATTAGCACCTTAAAGTATTTGAATGGTCCACATATATATCCTTGAACCCTTTCAAAAAATACAAGAGTCTCATTTGTAACCTTACTTTTGGAAGGTCTAATTGTTAGTTTTCCAAGTGAGCAAGATGTACAATTTAGTTCACTAGACAGAAAAACCTTAATGTTCTTTAATGGGTGTTCAAGTGAACTCTGAATTTTCTTGTGCATCATTACTACTCTTGGATGACCCAATCGGTCATGCCATAGCGTGAATACAATTCGGTCATTTGACCTTTTACTCACTGCTACATTAGCCTCAAATGGATAAATATATGTGTGATGTAATCTGGAGGCTTATGTTATCATATTCTCAAGAATTTCTCTCTTATCAGATTCACCTCTTATGATGCACAAATACTCACTCCCATTTTTATTCATGGTTTCCATATGAAATCCATTTTGATGCACATCTTTAAAACTTAATAAATTTCTTCGAGATTTACTCGAATATAATGCGTCATTCATCACTAATTTTGTTCCTTTTGGGAGTAGAACAAGGGCTCTTCTAAATCCTTCGATGAGTTTGGCTACACCAGAGATTGTTTTCACATTGCCATCAAAGGCCTTCATTTGTGTAAAATACTCTTTTTTTCTCAATTTGGTGTACGTTGTGGCACTGTCTACGAGACACTGCTCTTTCTCATCAAATCTTGCTTCATACGATTTCATGTCTTCTATAAAGAAACAACAAGAGAAAGTTTAAAAAGCTTCATATATTACACTAGGATCATCATATTGTACATTAGGATCATCATATTTTACAAAATCATTCTAGAATGGTTATAATACAATGGCAAGGACATTAGATCATATTATACAATATTATACATTAGAGTGACGTTCATTAAACATCATTTTATTTTAGGCAAGACCAACATCATTCTCATAGTTGAGAAAATCCTCGACGACCAAGCTAGCGTTTGTGGGAGAATTACTCATAACATCGTTCTCAACGAAGTTGGTCTCATTAGTCTTTTGTCTTTCCCTTTTGGCCTTGTATACTTCCACCAAGTGTGGTGTTGTACGGCAAGTTCTTTGTCAATGACCAGTCATACCGCACCTATAGCATATGCTTTCATCTTTGCTATAAGGTCTTTTATGACCCGTTCATGCCTTTTACTATTCTTCCCTTTGGTCATGGGTAGGCTGTAATTATTGTGGAACTTAAAACATCAAAATTAGGAGTGAGGAAAAAAAAAGCATTTAATTATAAATTTTTTAGTCAAATCTCACTAAATTTAATATATTAGAATACATGACCATCAATTATGGTAAAGCAGATGGACTAGGTACCTCGCGGAGAAGATGTGAATCACAAGGATTATGTCATCATCTAGTTTCTTCCGACCTCTAATCTGCTGGAGTGAGGTGGTGGAAGTGGACGACGTCTGAAGCGGGCGTGACCACTTCGACTCCGGTCTAGTAGTCGTCGGAATCTGAAGAGGAGCTGGTGTTTTGAGGGGAGTTTTGGTGGTGAGTTTGAGAGAGGAGTTTGATTAGAGCTTTCCATGAATCTCTCTTTTTAAAACTACAAGCAAGACAACTATAGTGTGTGTACTGTGTAGGGGTGGTCAAAAAGTTGATAAAGTTGAGCTGTCAACTTTCTCAAATCATAACAATTTTAAATTCTTGCTCAAATTCCTATCCAAAATTTGTCAGCAACTGTAGATTTAGCAATTGTAGATTACATCTAATGTGCGTGTAAGTTAGAAACAAAAGTTGCAAATCCACGGCTCCACACCTTTACTGATGCGTACTATAAAAAATTTGCATAATAAATTTCTGATCAATCTTCTTCTGCTTTTGCTACTTTTAATTGAAGAACCGAACGATAATCACGTGCATGTCACATGCTTCATCTAAATTTCTACAACATCTATTTAATCAATTTCTAGACTTTCTTCGAGAATGTACATTACTGGTTTTTTAACCCAACTAATTTAGGGCTCGTACTTTACTTGAGTATTTGGATGATAATATATATTAATTTTGAGTATATTGATAATATACGTCGAGTATTAATTATCATATAATTATTGAATGTATAATATAAAGACAATAATTAAGTGGTTGACTCGTCTATAATTGTCCACATATATATGGGGAGATTAAAAATTAATTTGATTACCTTTTATCTTCTACTGAATACGGTTTCGAGAAAAAAAAATTTTCATTTTAATTTTCATAAAAAATAATAGTCGTCAATTTAGATTAAAAACTTTAATGATTTTCCATAAGCAAAATAGAATACATGGAATTTAAAATATATATATATATATATATATATATATATATATATATATATATATATATATATATATATATATATATTTTACCGAGAATTTAAAATTAAACAAAATTCATTCAGCAATTGCTAAAATGCTTTCAAAGAGACACATAACCTAGTTCATCAAACTAGGTTTAATTTAGGCCTATTTAGACAACGACCCAAAAATTTGTTTAATTTTCAAACTCTTTATTTATACAAGTTATTTAATTTTCAACCTTACTTGATAATCAATGTGGAATAGAAAAATCCCTGAAAATATTTAACGAAATAGATTGAGCTTACAATCCTTCAAAAATATATTGAAAAAATAAAATTCTTTCAAAAAAAATATTAGATGATTTTGTTTTAATTCGGTTGAGATTATTATATTTCTTATAAATAATTTTAATTTAGTAATTTATAATAAAAAAAAATCCTATCTTTGATTGGAAAAGCTCTATTTAAGCTCTATTTTAAATTACTTGAATTTGGGAGTATCATCTCAGCGGTAAAGAATTCTACTTTATTATATTTATATTGATTAATGATTGATTTTTTAATTCTATTTTTCATTTCTCTCTTCCACCTTAGTTTAACAACTACTTTGATTTTTTTACACACTAAGTTGCTTCTTGATACTAGTTTTAAACTTTATTTATCTTTATACTTGTTCATACTAAACAAACCCAAAATACTAGGGTATGACTTTGTTTAGTTATGTTGTTTGTGAGTTTTTTTAGTTCAGGTTTTTAAGGGGTCATTACAGTGTGGTGTTTAGTTACTGCTTTGTGGTTTCCTGCAGTTTTTTTGGGATGATTTTTGGGTTGCAAAAACCACATTTTGAAAACCTCCTCAGGCAAGCTTTTTGAAAATTATTGATGGGTTGTGACATTGATACCCTTCTTCCTCACCTCTTGAAATCAATATGACCACCAAGAACATGCAAGTTGAGACGGGTGTGATGATCTTGACTATTTCTTCCCCTAATGTGTGGATGATGCTTGTGGGTCTTCGATTTCTGTCCATTTTATGCCTTCAAAACCGGGAAAATCAATTGAATTTGAGTATATGATGATGTAAATGAATTGGGATAATTCACAGGCTCGATTGTGAATTTGGGGCTGAGTAATGCTTGGAGGAAAGGGGGAAAATTGACTTTTGATATACTGCAGAGAAGAAAAAGCATGGTTCCGAGTACACTTCTCTACCCAAACCATCCAATTTTCTTGTAAATCGGACTTCCCTGCACAATTTGAATCTTTGTTTTCAGCTTGAAGTACGCCAATTGCTGTTCATTTCTGGGTGAGACGTTGAATTTCGAAAGGTTTGTTAATTAGGGCTGTTGTGAAGAGGAGGGAAGAATTAACCTTTGAAAGTGTGATCCAGAGAAGAACGAAAGCGGACAAAGGGATGAAGAACGAAGGAAGGACGAAGAGTGGAAAGGAAAACCAAAAGTAAACGGAAAAACGGAGGAAGAAAGTTTTTCTCGTAGGTTTGGTTTTTTTTAAACTGCAAATCTCAAAAACATCCTTACGAAAACAACAACCGTAACCACAATATTCACGCCCCTACGTGTGTTTTATTTGTTTTTTACGAAAACAACAACCGTAACCACAATATTCACGCCCCTGCGTGTGTTTTATTTGTTTTTTAAGAGGTTTACGTATGTTGGGCCTAATGCTCACCCTACATCCTGCCGACTAAAGCGGCCCAGTAAAACAAATAATTCAACGCATCTAATCTATTAACATTCTTCCACAACCGAGATATTATTGTCTACATTCCTACGGTAGCAGTGCAGGATCTTATTCTTGCACAGATTATTAGTAATCTAATGTTTCAGTGGCAGAATCTATTCTTCATCAATATAAATATTTCCATGATGGTACGGTACATGACCCCCTTTTCTAGTGCTCCCAAAAAATTCTCAATGGTTGGAACTTGGAACCCAACTCCCCAAATCAACTCGAGATTACAAGAACGAAAAACATAAATTTTGACAGGCTCTTTGTAAATGCTTGTAAGTTGTAACAAACTGGCCTTTTTACTTCTAGAAATTCAGTAAAAAAAAGAAAGATGAAGTACATATAGAAAACTTGTCTGTCACATTCGTTCTTCAAAGAGAACAACCTGGCTGCTGTGCATACTGCAGTTACAATTTGCTTCGATTAGATTGTTTCAACCATTGTTTGTAGAAAATGTGCAGTCACAATTTGAGAGGAGTGCAATCAATCTACATTGTTGCACCCCTACAAGATTGTAAGACCAGCAAATTCAATGTAGCACCCACATAACCTTCTCGAAATTTCCTTGCATCTAAACCTCAAGAAGCAAGGGGCTAACTGGTGCATTTTTCATATATGTGAAATTTCACAACTTTGTTAATCTTCTCAGCTCTAACTAGAAATGCAACTTTGAATCCAGAAAAAAGAATGCAGAAGAAGATAGGTTGATATGGCATCACGCTCGTGTAAATTGATCATTGGATTTGTAAGAACAAGTTACAATCAGTAGTGCTAGCCGATTTACTGTCTTAATTTATGTTTATGAACAATTTGGGGGTGAAATAGTGCCTACAATTGAAACCCTAAAACAAAATGGTGGAAAAAGATTTAACTTGATGTGAAAAGCATACGAGAAGCAAAAATTGGAGAGAAGAGCAATCAGAGAACTTTGAAGGCAATTTATCGAATGAATTCAACATGAATATAAATGAATTCAGATCGATGATCTCATCATTTTGGCTTTTGCTCTACCAATTATCAGAGCGATAACGGCACGAAATTGAAACACACCTACGAAAAGAGGAGGATCTGATGCACGAAATTGAAACACACCTACGAAAAGAGGAGGATCTGAGGCGATGATCGGCGGTCTGGTAACCAGAGCGAACAGCGGCTGTTTAAGTACATGCTAAACAGCCCTAACTTTTGACGACGTCGTTTCGTTTGTTTGATGCAGCAAACGCGTAGCACCTTGCCACCTTCCCCGCTAGGATTTTCTTTTCTTTTTTCAGTTTTTTTTTGTTTTAACGGACGTCGGACGACAATCTCAACTTTCTATTTCTCATTTTCCAAAAGATGGAAATGTAGACCATCTACAATGGAGAAACACAATTATAAAGAAAGAATTATAAATACAAAATTATAAATACAAATATAAATTTTATTTTATTGGGTAATTTTATTCGACGCAGTCAAAAAACGTCAACGAGACAGTGCATGCTTGCTTTTCGGTACATCCGCCTCACCCAGGGCCCAAACTTTTACATTAGGGTGTCACGCGGCCGACAACGGGTATATAACGGCTATTTTCAAAATACTGTGTTGATATCATGGGGCGCAACACCTCATGAAAATTGGGACGCATGCGGACTCTACATTTGTGGCCCCTTTGTCCACACAAATAATATGTCGGATTTCATTTTATATATTGCATATATAATATGATAAAATAATCCACATATATATAACTCAATAAATATAAATTATTTTGTTATCTACTATCTAACTACCCTATATTTTTAGATTTCTTAAACAATGAATGCATAATTTAAGAAACCTTATGTACTAATATTATAGTTATATTTTATAAATCATAATTTGATGCCTATCGGGATTTTTTTTTACATTTATATGTCACTATATTTAATATATTTTTTATATAAATTTGTATTATATCAAGGATGGATCTTGGGGTGTTTAGGGTTTGCTCTATCGCATCCCAAAAAATAAATATCATTAAATAAGTATGAATATATAACATAAGTGGTTTGTTATTCGAGTGATAAGTTGAACATGAAGAGACATATTCAATTCTTAATAGTGACAATTTTTCTCCCTCTTATATTTTAAAACAATCAACTAACATTTATTACATAGATTTAGTTAGTATATATAAACTAAATATATTTTGTCATTGAGTTCAATTCGGTTCCTATACATTTTTATTATTTTAAAAATTACCTGCTATTTCATAGAAGCAAATATATTTTAAATGTGTATGCACCAAATATTTTTTGTGTGGTGTCTTATAATTATAGTAATAGTAAAAATAAAAAAGAAAATTAATAGTATAGTTAAATTCATAATTTCATATATGATAATTTTATGGTTGTAAATTTATTTTATTCGAGAGTTTTTATTTTTGTATACAAGAAAAAAGTATCAACGAAAACTTATTGGATAAATATACCTTCGTTACTATCTCAAATACGGAGTACTTTGTATATAGTAAATATAATATAACAAAATAAATGGTTTAGAAACCGTCATTAAGTATCGATTATTTTCCAACACAAGCCTAGCCAAAATTCTAATCCTGAATCCGTGCTTGTGTTATATATGATCAAAAATAAATATATGACATGTAACTAGAAATTTTTATTTTGTTTATTAACGATTGTTTGTTAAAATCACAACAATGTCACTTTGAAACGTTAACGAAGACACTAATTAATCAACAAATAAAATATAATAACTCAAGAACTATGACATAAGTTATTACACAAATTTAGTTAATTGAATTATACAAAATATTATATAAATTAAAAATTGCATTTTTTTTTTTGTTACGATACTATATATTCTCTACATAAATGCGCTATGTTTTTAGCTTTTGAAACAAATGCATAATTTAACAAGCTTTGTGTATTGAACTTTGGTTATTTTTACAAATCATTGTTTGGTGGTATATTATTTTTTTTATATATATATATATATATATATATATATATATATATATATATATATA
>BSUD01000007.1:32661125-32698462 GCA_033239045.1 Fagopyrum esculentum
ATATATATATATATATATATATATATTATTTTGTTCATGAAGAATAATTAACATTTTTTTCTAACAATAAAAAAAATTATTTGAAATAAATGTAACGTACTTGAAAAAGTAAAAAAAAATATGAATTGATTTTGAGCAACTAGTTATAGTAGCTGTTTTTAAAATAAAAACAAGAATTCCGTAAGGCGTAAGCTGACTACTCAAACGGCTCGAAAGCCCCATTTCACTAATAAAAGTAATAACATAAATCTTCACCACCGAAACTCATAAAATGCTTTCAAACTATCTTAATTGTTCCGATTGTGACATGCTCTCTAAAACCAAAATAGGATAACTCAATGGTATAACTATTTTGATGGAGATTTGTGCATCATTCAAGTAAATATAAATTGAGATCGTAAAAACACGAGCTTATATATATAGCTACACCTAATTTCAGATCGGTTAATGCAAGAACCACAGGCTCGAACACCAATATCATCTTAAACTTGACATTGGTGTTTGTGGTTGAAAACAAGATTTTGTTTTTCACCAATATCTTCTTAAACTTGACATTGGTGTTTGTGGTTGAAAACAAGATTTTGTGTTTCGGTTGAAATCCAATTCAGCACTCCGAACAAGGGTGGATTACAAATTTAGCAAAACTAATCATTACCTACACTACGGTATTGACTGTTTATCATATCTAAAAAAAACACATTTTTATTTTCTTCTAATTTTCCACAATCATATTCATTTTAACAAACCCTCATTCCACATATTTTTTTTATACTGATCTCCATAAACAATTTTATCTTCTTAATTCTTCATCTAAATAATTTTTCATATTCAATTTCATCAACGTAATCTTACTTTCTCATACGGACCCCAAAATCCTAAACATTGTAATTCATGCTTCAACGGCAGCCCTGCGAATCCTTTTGTATCCACCTAGGAAATGCAGATCTTCCAAACAAAGAAAAATGACTCTTGAAGAACATTATAAATGATTGAAGATCTTCACCAACCTTCCATCTTCATCCATTCCCAATCATTCTTGTACAACATAATTCAGAATAAAATATATATTCATACAGAAACGGGAAGTATGAGGCCACCCGAAATTGAAGTTTTGGTTCAGCAATTGAAAATCAAATAATCTATTTTCTACGATATGTAAATATCATGTCATAAAAGTGTCTTTCTTCATTTTTGAAGAACATAAAAGTGTCTTGCTATTGTGAAGCCTATAGATAATGACTTCGACTAAACATCTACTTCCCTACGAGGATTTATAATGACAGGGTTTAAACAAAGCAATTGCTTTAAAAAAAACTTCATACCCGCAAGCTGCCTCTCCATTGGGCATCATTGGGCAATATAGAAAGAACAAAGGTTCAGTATCTACAAAAAACAGACTCTCTCACTTTACTTTTCTTTTCAGGCTTTCATTTCATTTCATTTCTACAAACTTATTTACCATCAAACATCTCTACAACAAAACCAAACACAAAGGCAATTACCAACAACTACCGAGAATGAGATGACCAAACCCTGTTTTGGCCAAACTTCAACTTAGTTGTCGCCAAAACAACTATTTACATTACTCCATTCACTCATACTACTACTTCCACCAAACCGACCCACACGGTGGAGATCACATACCTCATCTATGATACCCTACCATAAGCCTCGTCGAGCTCTCACCAACCTACGCAGCGTTATTCCTCTGCCCTTCAAAACTGGCATGAAGCCCCGAGCCTCTGTCTCTGCCCAGCAGTCACCGTTTTACGCTTGCCGAATGCAGGGGACAGCAGCTCCTTGAACTTCAAGAGGAACGCCGTCCACTCTTCCTCACCCATGTCTGCTACTTTCACATAACTAGGACTAACCGGAAGTTGCTCATCTGCACTCCTATGCCCGAATGATGCATTCCAGTTATCTGATTTTACTTTCTCAATTTTCTCATTCTTATCTCCTAGACTCGTGTTCTTCAGAGACACTGAGATGTTTGAAACAGATGGGAATTTCCCAACAGCTTCAAGTCGGTTCAGACCACTAAAAACTTCATCACCTTCACACCCATCTTCGTCAACACTTTCTTCCAGCCTTGACAGAAGATTTCTGCCATTCCCGATTCCCATACTCAAGTAGGATGATGGGGATAGAGTCATGAAATCATTCCCAGCCATCTTCGGTGTGAAGTCCCAACCAAGGTCCTCACATTCGATGTCAAACTGGATTTCATCCCCACCAGGTTGAGATCTTGGAGAGAATAGCTCCCTCTCTACTGCTATCAGCCTCCTTGCTTCCAAGCACACATTCTCGAGTTCGCTCGGTTCTTCATCCCCTTTCCTAAACTCCCTAGTCATCATCTCCCCAATTTCAGCAAGGCACAGACCATAAGTAGCAGCTTCCTTGAGGAAAATAGTGCAGAGTACCAACACTCGGAGACAAGCCTCTCGAATCATTGGAAGCTCCTTTCGCAGCATCTCACAATCCTGATAAGGATTGAGATTCTTGATGTATTCGAGTTCATCCTCTGAAAATGGAATTGAAGCTTGAGGCCAGTGGATCCATTCAAAGTACGGATCCTCCAAACTCTCAGGGAGACAAAGTCCGTGATCAATAGGAATGAGCTCAACTAACCCGAACCTACCAACACCATCTAGCTTCCTTACTAGAAGGTTGCCAGCATGTCTATCAGTGTTAAAAATCCTAATATCCAGTATACCAATTCGATGAACAGAGGAAACAGGATAGCTTGATGTTCCATGGTCACTGGCATCAAAATCATGAGGAATGAATTGCTGTAACGATGCAATCTTGCTAACCTGTTTCTTATTGTGCAGTTTGTTACCATTTACCCCTTCATTGACATTGAAGATAGAGTGAGTCACTTTCACTAGAACGGTTGCAGGAACATTGGCAAAGTGACCATCATCCAGAAGATAAGCAGCCACTTCTCTGATACCAGTCTCCCCAACCCGAACAGAATGCTTCAGCCCTGGCAGTCCAAGTGCCTTACCAACAAAGCCTTTGGGGTTATTTGGTGCAAACGGCTCCTCATCTGTAGGCTTCACAATAGCAACACATTCTCCTCTGATGTTTCTGAAATAGTAAGCACCCCCAAGGCCACTCTTTACAGGTAATGGGTCAACTTCATGCTTGATTGCCTGGACCATTTCACTCACTATTTGCCTAGTATTGTCAAAGCAATTAGAATTGCTCAGTATTTCAATAGGAGAACTAGTGTCTCCTTGTTGGATGTCACCCCGAGATGGAGAGAGGCATGGTGTGGAAGAGCTCCTATGTAACAAGTTCCTTTTTAGAAGGAGTGGTGAGTCCTTACGAATGGCACTAAGGTCATCCTCCAGAACCATATCCCCAAACGTCAATGAGCTCTCTCTTGTTGGAACATTAAGAACAAGCTGCAGCCTCCTCTTCACAGTATGAGCATTATCACGGCGATCCAACTCAAGGCCCAACAAGGAGCCGGTTTCTGTTTGAACAAAAACACGCCTCCTCCCAGCTAATTGTTTTCCTTCCACTCTCGTGCTCCCATGGCATTCCAAGGCAAGAGAACTCTTGAGAGCTCCAACAGCCATCTGTGTCTGAACGGGGGTGTCCAGCTGAGGAGACATGGAAGGAAGAGAGACAACGTGGTATTTCACAGCCAAAATCAGTGGTGGTGGCAACAAAGAGCACTTTCTCCTCTCTTAACGAGATGACAAACTCTGTAGCTGTGAAAAAAGTGTCTCGAAAGATGTTCAACAGCCCTATAACCATTAATCAACACAATTCACCTTGCAACTGAAGAAGTCTGGCAAGAATCAGTAGCAACCAGTTGCAGAGGTGTGTACACTAGCAAACTACATTGAGAAAGCCATCTGGATACGTAGAAATATTGTTACACAATCTGTGAAAAGAAACATAAAATCAATTCAAAGATCAAAGGAAAACACCTGCATATTCTTATCCAATCTGTCAAATCAATAAAATAAATTCAATGACAGAGGAAAAAACTGATGCATAGGCATATTCCTATAACAACAATGGTTACCTATGCAAATGTACACTGACGAAGGAATGGAAGACAAAATTCATGAGAGGCTAAGTGTTTTCTCAATTGACAAATTCATAGAATAGGAGAACATCCAAATCATAGTAATAACTCAGAAACAATCTATCATTTGCAGAAATAGGCTAAAGATTGTTCTATACGGCATTCAGCAAATTGGAACATATCCTGGAAAAACAGGTAGAGTGACCAAACCAAGGTATGGAAAATGATACAAATTAACCTAAATCAACCTTATTTCACGCTAGAAAAAAAAGAAGCTGTGGATCCCATCGGCGATCTCTTTGCCAAGGCTAAAGTCCAGTATTCAAGAAAACAGCAATTTTGAAACATACTAGAACATTTAAAGAGAATCATTCACACAACGATTATAGAACGCAGTTCTACAAAATAACTTCAAAAAAAAAAAATTTACAAGCACACGTCGTTAATTGATCAAAAAGTAACTCTAGAGATTCAGAGATACAAAAGAACCCCAAGAAAAAAAAAAAAAGTACACCATAGAAAAACCGATTTTATAAACAATTGAGTTTCTACCGATCCATCACAGAACAAGAATTGGAATTTCATGCCAATTCTATAACAATAGTCGATGAAATAGATATCAGATCCCAGACCACGGCCAGCGTATCGATAGATAAGAATTAAGAAACAATCGAATCGAAGATGGACCAAATAAACAGTCAATTGAACCACATATGACATCCAGCCACAATCAACTCGAAGAAAAGTAAGAATTCGAAGGGGCGAACACAAAAACGCGAAGAACTCACCGGAAACGGAGATCTAAAGAGAAGCGAACCGCAAATGGAGAAAGAGAAATTAAACACCGGCCGAGAAGATGACTCCGGTGTATGAATCGGGCAAAGAGAAGAAGACGGCCTGGAAGAAAAAGGTAGGAGAGAAATGAAAATCCTCTTTACCCTCTCCGCACCACTCTCTTCTTCTTCCGCTTTGGTCGCTTGAATCTTTCCGCGTCTCTCTTTAAAATAGAGAGAGAAAAATCTGGTCTTACTTCACCTGAGGAACGTTCTTTGACGACAGTAACCATGGTATTATTAACTAACCCCGGTTAGGTTAATATCGTAAGCCTTTATAAATGATAACACTTGGAGGTTGGAAAAGCCTAGATAAAAAAAAAAAAAAAGGATAAATAGCATAAAAACTACTTTCAAGGCCAAATCAATTGATAATCTCGTTAATTAGATATGTCCGTATTGGATTGTTCTGTAAGACGAGTTTATTGTAGACGAGGATGTACAATCAAGGTCAACTCAGAGTTCAAGAGTTGAAAATGAAAATAGTAGATAATTTTGAAAATTAAATAAAAAACAAATGAACTAATGTCATTCTCATATTTTGTACTAAATTTTTGTAAAATAACGTTAAATACATTAACTACAATTCATATATTTCTAACTATTGTAATTAAAAAAAGTACATTGTTCTTTGGTTTTTATAAAAGTAATATATTATAATTTTTTATCATTTAAAAATGAAATTTGAAATTAAATATATCAAATCGATTATATTAAAAAAATAATACATGAGAATATTTTTAATCAAAATATAAATGTATTTAGAAGGTAAAAGATATTCATTAATTAAAATTTTGTTTTTTTAGAATAGTAATATTTTATTTTATCTTGACTTAAATCGTAAATATAGCTAAATTTAGTTAATAAAAGAGATATAATTAGCCATTTAAAGAAATATAATAAAATATAAATTTGTGAAAATATTATTTGATACATAAGAGAATGACACGCGGATTTAAGATTTGTTGTTTTAATATATATATATATATATATATATATATATATATATATATATATATATATATATATATATATATATATATATATATATATATATATATTATGTTACATAACACAGTATGCGTATAATTTTTTTAATGAATCATGTGCCATCCTTTCAAAACTCCATGTCTCTCTCCATCTCATCTTCCTTGCTATAAATACAAGACTCAATTGTAGTAAAAGGGTTAAAGATGGGAATGTGTACATCATTTTTATTTACCGTCTTTTACCATAATCTTCTATTTCATTCCCTTCCTTTTTTTAGCTTAATAACAAATTTTATCGGTTTATTTTCTTTCTACTAGTATTCGAAGATCTACCGGTCAATTTATGTAATTACAAGCAATTCTAGGCATTTACAAAGTACAAATGATATACATGCAGCGGGATGATCTCATATACACTAAGGATCTCCCTACGATCAAAGAAGTTAAGGTCAAAGACGGAAATGATTGAGGTCGGAGAGTGAAATGAAGAATTTGGGGAAGCGTGCAAAAGTGGTCGATGAGCAGTAGGGTCAACCGATCATGTTTGCTCTCTTCTGCACGTGACCTCCCAAATGACCTCATAGTTGGTCGACCGACCATATAGGAAGACTACACTTCGACGTTTATTATTCTTCTCCTTTTATTTGGGTTGGACTTCAAGCCCGTCATCGTGGATGTTTTTTGTATTTATGTTTATCTATTAGAGATATTTCTAGCATTTTAGATTTTATCTTATCTTATTAGAAGATAAATCTATTGTTTTAATTAAACTCGACACAATATAAGGTAGGAGTGAGCAATGTATCAATTCGATCCGAATACCGGATATCCGAAAAGAATTTTTCTAAAAAGTCTAATATGGATCCGATCCGTATTAGACTTTGGTGTTGTGGTATGTGGTTCTAAATGAGTTTTTTTATTTGGTTCATCGAAGAATTATCTATTAAGTGTTTAGTTAAATTATTTTGAATTAGCTTTGATTTGAATAAAAATATTATTTCCTTTCCTATTCAATTCTCATTTCCTTTCCCATGATTTCACCTTTTGCTTTCCCTCAATTTGCAGTCCGGCTCCCATGAAGTTGATTTTCAACTTCAGGGTGAAGTTGAGCCAATCTCAACCCTTAATTAAAATAAAGGGTTGAGATTAATTTGAGATTAATTTTAATTAAAATAAAAAGGAAAGTATATCTCTCTCCACTCTCCACGATCAATTCGTGTCTCTCCAAAACCAAAAAGAGGAACGAGGAAGCAGAGTAGCAGACGGGTTCATCATATCTCACCAAAGCTAAAGAAAACGAGGAACTCAAGTTGTGCGCAGGAGATGAAGAAGCCAATAGAGGAACAAAGGTAAGCATATCTCTCCAAATCAATATCTTCTTCCCTCTTTTTCTGAATTCTAAACTCGAATTAGCTTTAGTTGCAGCATCCTCTTCTTTCCTCCTTCTTCTAAATTCGATTTGTAGAGCTTTATTTGGTTGATTTGAATTGAGGTAGAGAAACAAAGGGTGTCAAACTGATTGTTGTTTATATTGAGCATGATGTCTATCAACTGTTCGATGTAATGTCTAGTAGAATTATAAAGTCATCTTTATATTTACTGATGTTTTGGTGCAGCGTAATTATGATATTTCTCTTTCACATAAGAAGATTCCTGAAAGACTTTCTAGGGTAGCGCAAAGTTTGGCAGCTGCTGCTATGCCAACAGGGGAGGAGTTCAAGCCGGAATCTGCAATTGTGAACTACTTTGCATCAGATACTCGCAAATATATCTAATATAAATCATATGGGTTCTTTACATTTATTGCCAGTTTCTGATTTCAGGTGATACTCTAGGAGGACACTTAGATGACATGGAAACTGATTGGAGTAAGCCTATAGTAAGTTTGAGGTGTTGTGATACATTGTAATTGTTTGGTTAAAGTTCACTCGTGAGAAATTGTTTGCATTAGTGAACCTGATACTTGTTGATTGGATTGTACTTGCAGGAAAATCCAGGGATGGTGAACCCATAGTTATGTTCCTTAGAAGCGGTGATGCAGTATTAGGCCATCTCTCTCATTATCCAATTTCCAGTTTGTGAATTAGACTGATGCCTTAGGGCTTAGGCGTTTCGGAAGTGTTCTCCTTCTCTGATGCTGGTCTTTGAAGTGTTGTTCTCGTTAGGAGCATTATTCTATCTTTTTTCAGCAACTAATTCCATTATCTTTTGTGAGATCAGATTGTCTATTAATATTGTTGACCTTGTGTGTGATCAGCTTGTGATTGTGCTTGAGAGACTGATGTCTTTGGAGTGTTGTTCTCGTTGTTATGTATGTTAATTTCATTGCATCCACACTTAATTATTCAGCCTATTAGCTCAAATGGAAGAGCAATGTGCTTACGCACAAAGATATAGGTTCGAATCCTATATAGGCTAACTTTTGTGATGTTATGCGTGTTTAGTTCCATTTTGCACTTTGAGACTAATTTTGCAGCATACCATAGTTGGGTAAATATTATTCAGCCTATTAGCTCAAATTGAGGTATTTTCATACGCAAACATTCGAAAATGAGCATCACCCACCAACAAAGAAAGCTGGTAGATTATTCACCAGTCCATCTGCATTTTTCACATTGATACATTGTAATTGTTTCTTGGAATGTCAATACTAGACTTGATCTTTCCAGACCCTTTTCCCAGGAAAGCTTTCAAGCCTTTTTTTCTTCACAAGACAAGGTATATCATGAATGCTGAAGTTGCAAAATGGAACTAAAGAGAATAACATCACAAAAATGAGCCTATATAGGATTCGAACCTATATCTTTGTGCGTAAGCACATTGCTCTTCCATTTGAGCTAATAGGCTAAACAAATATTCATCAGACTTGTTCAAAATAATTTGCAAGATATTAGATTCACAGCCTACAGTGCACTCGTGTTTTCCAAATTTTCACCACTTTACAGATACAAAATTATATTTAAAACAGATCAAATCCCAAAATTGCACTTTAGGAATCAGACTCATTAACCAATTTGAGTATTAACCAATTTGACCAATTTGCAGAAATATACAGAACCTGTGAATTGGCACAAGACTCATTAACCAATTTGAGTATAAACCACAAAGCCTTCAGTAGTTCTACTAGTTCCAATCAGAGGGTGTGTAAAAAGACTTTGTAACCAATTTGAGTAAATTGGCAAGACTCAGTAACCTGTAAATATGTGCAGAAATATAGCCTTCAGCAACTATTCAGACTTTGAGTATAAACTACAACTAATCAACTCAGTAACCAATTTGACACATAAAAAAACTAGTTTCAATAAGAGGGTGTGGAAAAAAGGAACTCACTCCCCCTTCAATAGTTCTACTAGACATTACATCAAACAGTTGATATGCATCATGCTCAATATATAAATCACAACCAATTTGGCACCCTTTGTTCCTCCAATTAGTTTAAATCAATCAATGAAAGCTCTACAACTCGATTTTAGAAGGAGGAAAAAAAAGAGGATCATGTAGATGAAAGCTCTGAGCATTCATGTTTTTTTTTTAATCTTAAAATCGAGTTTAGAATGAGGAAAAGAGGAGAAGAATAGTGTTTACATGTGGCAGAATGCTGAGACGAAGAAAATTAAACTGTGATGAAGGCTTCTAAACGATTTGATGTTAGAAAAACTGTGGTGCTGTGTCGATGTAAAGAATGGGGAGATGAAGAATTTTGAGCCAAACTGTCGATTGGGAGAGACTGATTTGGAGGAGATATGCTTTCCTTTTTATTTTAATTAAAATTAATCTCAACCCTTTATTTTAATTAAGGGTTGAGATTGGCTCAACTTCACCCTGAAGTTGAAAATCAACTTCATGGGAGCCGGACTGCTCAATTTGACAGGGAAAAGTTGTAGCCATTAACACCAATTTTAAGAAAACAACTAAAGCATTTACTGAAGACAAATTCACAAATTTGACGCCCAAGTCCATCTCCATCTCTTTGTTGATCGGATACATAACTGATAATAATACCCTCTCACCACTATTATAGATGAGGCTAAGCATTAAGCGTTTAAGTGCGAGCATGTGCATTCCCATTTGTAAGCCCGGCACAATAAGCATCTAACTAATCCAACGATTTCAACCAAAATGTAATTTGTTTTCACCAATTGACGAACAAGTCCGGCCAAGGAACTCAAATCCACATAGAATTTACAAGTTTAGCATACAAGGAAGCACAAATCTAGAAAGCAAACAACACCAATATCTCACAAAAACCAAAAGAGAAGACCAAAAGGAAGGTGTCGACCAAGAATGGAAAGAAGAGAAATGAGAAACCCAACGCGGGAAATAACGGATAGTAGAGTTCAACCACTGTGTTGTGTAGGAACATCTTTTTAATAATTTTTTCGAAAACTGTATGAAAAAAAAGAGCGATTTTATTCGGTCAGTCAAAAAAATACAAACGAGTCAAGGGAATCAAATTTCGAGTACGAGGCGCATCCAGAGTATGCCTTTGGGGCACATCCAGAGTGCGCCTCCGGGGACATCCAGAGTGCGCCTTCGGGGCACATCCAGAATCCGCCCCAGAGGCACACTCTGGATGCGCCCCAAAGGCGTACTCTGAATGCGCCCCAGAGGCACATCCAGAATACGCCCGTGTTGCCTCTTGTGTCTAATCGAATAACAACCCCGTTATAAGTTATATTAAAATGAATGTAAAACTTCGACTAACCTCTACAAAGTGTGTGTTGTCTAAGACACACGTTATCGTACGGATCACCGTAGGCGGGCCTTGATTAGGTGTGCTAGCTATCGTAGGAAGAAATGTTGACGCGCTATTATCAAGGATAACTAGGGCTATCTTATGGTATGTGTCTGCAGCACACCCAATCATAGGCAACTCCATCCAATATCTACATGGGCATGGAGCATTTTTAGTCCAGTTAACATTCTTAAGCACATTTATAAATGTGGTGAATACGGTGCATTGCATAGATTCACATGTATAACCATGTTATATATATATATATATATATATATATATATATATATATATATATATATATATATATATATATATATATATATGTGTGTGTGTTATCATAATTTTATTAAATTTTATAAAATTAAATACTCACCTTTGAATATATTGTTCTTCTCAAGTTCTCAACTCCATAAGTACCTTTTTCCTTATTAATAAAAAATCTTCATTTGGAAAGCCCAAAACCAAAGCAGTAGATTTGTATATGCAATTACCTTCACCTAACACATTCATGGCTCCATTCACATATGGTTCCATGAATTTTCGGAATTCCCCTTCTTTCCAAAGATATTTTCCATCATCATGTGTAACCTCAGGTGTAGCATCTACATCAATTGGTCCCTTTCCTTTACGACATAGCTGACTAGATGGAGTGGAGAAAAAAATTCAAGAAAATCGAGATAAAAGATGAAGAACACGGTAAACAATAGAGTGAACAATGAGCTAATAGGGATAAATATGTAATGCATAAAAACAAGAGTAAAGAAAACTAACTCTCCAGGTGTAGCCTCTGCATTCTTTACTTTTTTTCCCCTTTGAACCTCGGGGACGGGGACGTCCAAGACCACGCCTTGTCGAATGCTCAAACGAACTTTACTCTCTTCTTGTTGATCTCACGGTTGGTGGTCTTCCCTTGGCCCAGACCTTTTGTGTTGGCTTTTTCATCGTGGTACTTCCCGGATTCTCGATGTCATCGAGGCAAAATGTTATCTTCTCCATCTCATCGGGGGTGAGCGTGTTAGAGTCCATTCTTTCTTTGAATCTGTTCAACGACACTAGGCTCGGATTGATGGGATCACCACCACCACCACCACCACCACCACCACCACCATCATCATCCATGTCACCATTGAGAAATATAATTGGAATCCAATGAACTTGCTTCCAAAATAGTTGGATCTGATTCAATGTTATAGCTCTCCTTGCCCGGATCGCTATGGTAAAGTCATGCACACATGGCACTCCATGAGCTTCCCTCCAATAATTATCCCGACATACAATATCATCTCTTGTCCTCCTAGATTTGGTGAAGTTATCCCACAAGAGCGTGAAACACTCATTGGTGACATAGTCTCGAAGCAAGTCAAACATCGGTATACGCACCTTCCGAGGAATCCTCACCCGTGACATCTCTAACGAAGCTTGTTTGAATAATTTGTTTTGCCATACATTCATCTCGCCTCTTTTCTTCTTTGAAGCTGTACTTTTGAATTTGGAACCCAGTTATCCTTCACCCCGTGAGTCTCTTCTTCTTAATCGTCTATCTTATGTGATTATACTCCTCGCTTGATGTTTTTTTATTGTAGAGATTGTTGTAACTTGGTATGTACACCAATTGTTTGATAAAATGCCAAGTTGATTCATTATTTTTTTTGTTGTGTTGTGTTAATTCATAGTTCATCCAAGAAATAATAGTTGATGAAGTTGTAAGTGAAGCTTGGGGACTTCATTAACTGAATGTCCGGGAATTCATATGAATTAGTTCTCGGGATGTGTTCGCCCCTAGAGGTGTGTGCAAATAAGTTTTAAATTTATAAAACTAGAATCAAGCAAGCGAACCCGCAGTGTACGGATCGACGTAGTTAAGCAAGAATTCCAGAGTATCGAACACAAGGATTTGGGTGGGAACGAACTCGGTTGCAAGTTATCAAGCAACTAAATATGAGAGTTTGCAAATATTGGGAAAACAACAATCCTAAAGATCCAGGTATCCAGCTGTGGCAATAGATTCAAGATATTCTAATGATGTAAAGACAGAGTAGAGATATGCAAAGGTATACTAATGTAAGGTAATCGTACGGTTGAGGTTCCAAAAACCTTATGTGACTCACCTAAAAGATACCCCCTATACAGGTTGTTGAGGCTCAATATAGAAAGATTCTAAAGGTAAGAATTTGTATCAAATACCCAAACTTATAACCTAAAGATCAAGACTAACTTAACCGATTGAGGTTGTTGAGACTCACAATCGAGGCAGAGGTTGTTGAGACTCACTACCACCTAGAAAAGACAAGTCTAAACTAAGCTAAAACAAATCTTTAACTTTAGATTGAAGTAAAAACAGGTTCGTAGATTCAAGGGAAATCACGGGTAGTTCTTGAGGTTCCACGGCCGTGGACTCAAGAACAGACCGTAATTTGGGTCTGTCGACGATGTTTCTCTAACTCTCAGGGTCTAATCTGTTTGCGATCAATCTATCATTATCTAAGCCACAACTATCAACCCTTCTCCTTAGAATTGTTAAGGGTTTTTAGCCAATAACAGTCATATTGATTTCAATTCAAGAATTAGAAGATGAAAAGATGAAAACTTTCAAGAACTTTCAATAACCTTCAATAAATCTCAAGATCACAATCAAGAGCAAATGTTTATCAAAAGATTCAAAACAGAATAAACGATCACAACCTTAGGAAGAAAGAGAAACGGGATGTCAATCCGTTTTCAAATCAAACCTAAACAAGAAGAGAGATCTTCTTGCAAAATCTTCAAGAACTTTCGATCTTCCACAAATCCGAAGATCACCACAGCAATCTCCACTAAAAGTGCGAGACTTGAACAACTTCCCGATGCAAACTTTGATCTCCAATGCAATCTCCCAAATACCTCTAAACAAGGGTTTGTGCGTTACTAAGCGTCGATTAGTGGTGATGAATGAGGGTAGACGGGAGTGTCGGCCCGGCCCAATCTTCAAAAAGATCATGGCTTCGAAGTGTGGCGAGAGATTCGCCAAGATCACGGTCGTGGAAGATTCCACGACCGTAATTCTAGGGCGTGGAAACAATCACGGATAGTTCCACGACCGTAATTCTAGGGCGTGGAAACAATCACGGATAGTTCCACGACCGTAGAATCCCCTGGAATGAACATCGAATTCTGACTCTGAATCCACGGCCGTAATTCTGAACGTGGTATTGGATTCCGGCTGTATTTTAGGGCGTGGTTTAGGGTAAGAACGTGATTCTTCCCTAAACTCGTGCATTCCTCAATCTAATACTCCAAATTGCTTCCAAAAAGTGTCCTCGATCTATGGACATATCAACTCAACTCTCCTTTGCTCGATTCCGTTCGGAAATAGCTCCAAATCACCTATAATCAACATAGGACTTGTGTAGACATCCATATCGACAATATAGGCAATACTAGCTCACATATGCATAAAGATCAATCAAAGACTATCAATATGAATCAAATACGATTAGAAAACGTGCCTAAAATATCACAATATTTCATGCTAACAGGATGTTGCTTGGTGCATGCCATAAAGTTCTTAATGTAGATATTGGTGAGCAGGTAATAGTTGTTGTTGGAGATTGCACATTCAGACTCTCAAAACTTACATTGTTTGATCAAAGGTGTTTACCAAAATGAAGGTTGAGATGATGTTGTAAGATTGAGAATGTTACTAAAGCAAAAGGGATAGCTAAAGATGCCGGGTTGTAGTTGGATAAAATTGAGAATCAACTCTATGAATTTCATGTTGGTGATGACTTGAATCTTTAGTTCTTTAGAACTATGTAGCCTATTTAGTTTGTGAAGCAAAGAGTTGATGGAGGAGTACGTACCAGATGACAATAGATTATAACATATATAGCATGTTCCATTGCTGCCGGTTTTGTGATTTTGAGCATCAAGGATTATACTTGTATAGTTTGAAGGTGATAAAAGAGTTTGTAATTACTTTAGCTTTTTTCTTCTTCTGTTTTCTTGCTGAATTATTTTGCTAAACTTCTAACGGTCTCAATTATTTTGCACGGTCTCAATTATTTTGCTAAACGTACTCTTGTTGAATTAATGTCCAACTTTTAACGGTTTCAATTTGAGATGATGTTAAGATATTAATGTCCATTTTTGATTGAGACGTGAACTTTGATTTGAATTTCACGTAAAATATATAGAGTCGCAACGGGCTAGGTTAAACTCGACGCTCGACCCTTTAGGGCGCAAAGAAAATCTGTCAACTAGGCGCAGCCAGAGTGTGCTTCTGGGGCACATCCTGAATCCGCCCCAGAGGCGCATTCTGGATGCGCCCCAGATGCATACTCTGGTTGCGCCCCAGAGGCGCACTATGGAGGCGCCCCAAATGCAAAATTTGCCCGTGTTGTCTCCTTTGTCTGATCGAATAGCAACCCCGAAAAATAAAGATAAAGAAAAATCCGCATGATTGCAATATTGTTAGTATGTGTAGAGTCAAAATAGAAGATCCTTGTCTTTAATTCTAAAAACACCCCGGATTACGTCGGTTTGAATAGCGTTCCGAATCTCAAGAAAAGACGTTTAGTCTTTTGCTTTTGTTGTGTGTTAGAATGAGAAGACGAGACCCCCTTTTACAGGCGAGCTCAAAAGACAAAGGTGGTCAACGCTTTTAATCCGAGATTATAGCCTTGAATGGCCAACGCAACACCATCAGTATGGTTTGTTCTTGTCATGGCTCAGATAGCCTGAGCTTGAGCTTGGACCTGAGTCTGAGCCTGCGGCTCATCTCGGCATGTGCGCGTTGTCGGTTAGCTATAAGGATTTTACTCCTTTTAGGTAAATGCGGGATAGCCGAATTTTTGTTCTTTTTCCAAGTTTTGTGTTTCGTACACGTAACTTCAGACATCATTATCTCATTCACTCAGAATCAAATTTTAAAAAATAAGTATACCACAATTGAGGGTTCACGGAGACGAAGCCAATGTTTCCGTTGTCCGGTGTTGATGATATCCGGTGCCTACATGAAATTTGCGCGAAAAACTCCGGCGCACTACTTATTTAAAATAATGGTTCCAATAATTCCGCACATGAAAAATGATGCTAGACACATGCTTTTGAAAAAAAATTTGTTTGAGAGTACCATCGAAAAATCACTACATCTAAGAAGGTAGCGTTTTTCAGCCTTGAACCGCCTGTAGTGAGTAGCTATCGGATTTACTCGTCTTGGAAGTGACCATGATGTCTTGAACCACCCAAGATTTGAGGTAAACTGAGACAATAACTATCACACAGTTTCATCATCTCACAAAACCAAGTTCTCTGTTTGTGTTTATTTTGGCCTTGAACATGTTTGGTTAATCATGAGTGAACTTGGAGAATTTAGCCTCTTCATTCAGCTAGACACGGTCCCATGTCACACTCATGAGGTAATTTGACCATATCGGGTATCTGAAAATACATTGATGGAATCATTAAAAGATATGTTTAACCTCAATTCATACAACTCACACCGTGTATCATCCTATGAACTAGGCATAGACGTGAGTCTCATAAAACTTCACTCGATTCAACTTGGTTGGTTGTCCCTTTGAATCTACATTGTGGGATCTTTAGTCACGTAGGTGGGGTTGTCTTTTAAGCATCCTTTTTTGTCATAAGCTTTAAGCTAGTTCCTATTGATGATTTAACCACATGACCTCTTGCCACGTAAATGGATCTACAAGGTTGTCCACTAATTTGATGTAGTCTATCGAGACTACTCTAGTTGAGATCAGTTTTCAAATGGATTTAAGTCTTCATCTTATGTGACATGATTTTCTATTATACAAGATGCTTAGTGCTTGGGTTGGATATCACAATGTACACTTTATTTTCGGCATTGAGTTCTCCCACAATGAAATGTTTTCCAAAAAATTTCGAGGAAACTCGGCTTCCTTTGCTGTTTTATCCAAAGCAATGAAATCAGACTCCACCGTGGATCTAACCAATAATGTTTATTTGGATGATTTATATAACACTACTATACCACAAAGTGTGAATACATATCCACTCGTGGTTTTTGAATTTCTAGAATCAGCTATCCAATTAGCGTCGTTGTATCCTTCTATAACTGCTGGGTATTTTCCATAGTGTAGTCCATAACTTTTAGTATGACGTATGTAGTTTAATACTCTAGTTATGTCTTTCCAATGTTTAAAGTCAGAATTACTTGTGTAGCGACTTAGTACATTGACTAAGTGCACAAGTCCGGAAGTGTGCAATTGGTCAAGTACATAAGACTACCAATAACATGTGCATATTCCAGTTGTGACACCGTCTCTCTCACATTTTTGTTAAGTGGAGATTAGGATCAAATGGAGTGGTTGCGGTCCCCGTTGAGTAGTTTTTGAATCTCTCAAGGACCTTTTCAACATAATGAGATTGATTCAAGATAAGTCCTTTGGAGTGTTTAATGATTTGTATTCCAAGAATAACATCCGTTAATCCTATATCTTTCAAGTTAAACTTTTCACTAAACATGTTCTTAGTGCTGTTGATCATGTCTTTATTGCTGCCAATTATGAGTAGACCTGATACATTCCGGGTTGTCCCGACCGGCCCGGCCCGTCCGCCCGCAAAAACGGGCGGATATGGACACGAGTAAAAGCCTGACCGGGCCGAAAAGCCCGGCCCGGTAGGACATCCGGGCCGGATCTAGACAGACTAAAAAGCCCGGTCAGGCTGCTTGTCCGGCCCGGATTTTTTTTTAAAAAAAAACAACGTAAAATATATATAAATAGTCTCAAAGCCCTAACCCTAAATCACTAAAGCAACAAAGCTTCTCCTTCCTGGCCGATTTCTCTAGGTCTCTCTCAAACAAAAGAAAACCTTAACCCTAAATCGTCGTCGCCGGATTCTCTCTCGATGTTCTCTCAAAACCGCCGGGTTCTCTCTCAAACGAAGCCTTCCTCGCTTAGATCCAGACTTCTTCCTCGCAAATGAAGCCTTCAACCCTCTTCTTCTTCGCTCAGATCCTTCCTCGCTCAGATCCAGACTTCTTCCTCGCAAATGAAGCCTTCAACCCTCACAAATGAAGCCTTCATCCCTCGTTGATTTCAGGTTGATTCGTTCTGATTTGGACAAGATATTTCGTTCTTGATTTGGACAAAACATTGACCCTGTTAGCTTCGAATCTGGAGGTTGTTTTCTTCTCCGATTTGGCGACTATTTCGGCTTTGGAATTTCAGCTTCGACTTTGATTTCAGGTTGATTTCGGTGTTTGGCTATTGGTGTTCGATTATTTGTTGGCGATTGTCTTTTCTGGGGATCGCTACTTGGTGGATTGATGGAGTTAAGGGCTGTTTTGCTATTTGGTGTTTCCTTGAAATCTTTGTATTCTTCAACACCCCTGTTCTTAAAAACGTATTGTCTACATACTAAGTAAAAATGCCAAAATTATAGTTTTTTAGAATTAAAAAAAAAAATTGGGTACCCGGCGGGCAGCCCGGCCCGGACATCCAGACGGGTACGGACATGACTAGAAGCCCGGATCCCGGGCTGGACATCCGGACAAGAAATTAGAAAAAGTCCGGTCCGGATCCGGCCCGAACCCGGATAGTATCAGCTCTAATTATGAGCATGTCATCAACGTATAAACACAACAAGACGTATCCATTAGGAGTACTCTTGAAGTTTTATGCATTTTTCGTTTTCATTATTTTTGAAATCATTTGACTTCATTACATTATCAAACTTTTCGTGCCATTGCTTTGGAGCTTGTTTGATTCCGTATAGGGACTTTACAAGTATGTACTCTTTGTGCTCTTGTCCGGGAACAACATACCCATTGGGTTATTTCATACATCTTCTCTTCTAACTCTTCGTCTAGAAAGACAATTTTGACATCCATTTGGTGGATTTCTAGGTTTCTTAATGTCGTTATTGCTATTAGCATTTTTATAGAAGTTATTCTCGTTACCGGAGAATAGGTGTCAAAGAAAGCCAAGCATTCTTTTTGACGGAATCCTTGCACCACAAACCTAGCCTTGTACTTCTCTATTGACCCATCACTTTCTTTTGAAATCCATTTGCGCCCAAGTGCTTTGATTCCTTGAGGCAAGTCTACTAACTCCCATGTGTGATTCTTCATAATAGAATATATCTCACTTTACAATTTTCTTCTAGGAAGGTGCTTCAGGTGTAGACATGGCTTCATTATAAGTTTTATGTTCTTTCTCCAAAAGAAAGACTGTTATGAAGTCATCACCAAAAAGTTTCTTTTTCCGAGCCCTTTTGCTCCTTTGAGGTTCTTCCTCTTCAACTTCATTTTGTATGGTAGTAGAGGTGCCCACGTTTCGTCGTTCATGAGTTCGTTCCAGTTTCTCTTTATCTTTACAAGGAAATACGTTTTCAAAGAAAGATGCATTCCTTGATTCCATTATTGTATTAACATGGATATCTAGTATATCCAATTTATGTACCAGAAACCGATAAACACTATTATGGTGTGCATATCCGATGAAAATACAATCAATGATTTTAAGTACAATGGTGACCTTTTTAGGAAGTGACACTGCTACTTTAGCGAGACACCCCACACTTTTAGGTATTTATACAAAAGTCAACTCGTATAGCATTTTACCACTTACTTTATGTTATATTTTGTTGGGGATGTGGTTTGTGGTAAGCAACGCTTTCCCCACATATTATAGGGTAACCCAAATTCCTGCAACATTGCATTCATCTTCTCTTTCAAAGTTCGGTTTTTGGGTTCCCCAACTCCGTTAGATTGTGGAGAATAAGGAGCGGTTGTTTGATGAACAATCTCGTGTTCTTACAGAATGTGTTGAACAAATCATCATATTTACCTCCTCTATCACTTTTTCAATAATTTTAATTTTTTTACTAAGTTGGTTTTTCACTTTCAACTTGTATTCCTTGAATTTTTCCAAGGCTTAATACCATTAACACGGAATACAAAAAAGCACATGAACTCTTGCTGGAAATAAAAAACAAGATTGAGGTAACTAACTTTACACGCCTTATTACTATATGGAGGAGTATTTGGTTCTTCAAGTATAAAATTATTTTTAACAATGATGCAATCAGATCAGATCACAACATCTTAAATTTCATGAAACAAACAATTCCATAGCTGGAAAAATCACATTACAGATGACGACAACTACGAATTTAAACATATTCGAAAGAACAACATATTCAACACAAGGAAGAAAAATAACATCAAATGGAAAAAACCAAGACCTAGGTTCCACAAACTCAACTTTGATGGATCAAAACTCGATTTGGTATAGCATCTATTGGTTTTGTTATACGAAATCATAACGGTGATGTATTAGCTGGACGCTAGAAAACATAACTTTAACTCGGTAATTAAAGCAGAAGCCTTCGCGTTGAAAGTTGAACTAAAAAAAGCAATCAGGCTAAATATAAAAAAGATCGGAACTGAGGGTGATAACTTGTGTGTTATCAAGACACTTCGAGGACTTTGGAAGTCCAAGTCAAACATGTGTTCAGAGAAATCAACGATGTTGCTGACCGATTGACCCATTTAAAAATTTTGAACTCCAACACATCATTTTCTGACGATTCCGAACTTCGTATTCTCATCTGCAAGAATGCTTTAATATGAACTATATGTAAAAGATAGTTTTTTCTATCCGCTTTCAGTTTTAAAAAAATAAAAAATAAAATTAACTATCATACATGGCTCTAAGGCAAGTGGTATTATCTTGATCAAAAAGTAGTTGCTCTAAGAAGTGGTATTATCTTCATCAAAAAGTAGTTTTAGAATAGATGACTCTATGTAATTGACATTATGAACGAGTAATTTGATGCTCATTGTATTCAAGAAAAATAGGAGCCGTCGGATTGAGAAGGACGGAATGGCGACGTGAGGGAAGCTGATTGGGGAATGACGGGATAGTAGAATTTGACGGTGGGACCGGACTACGTGGCGACCGCTGAGTTGGCCGTTTACAATGTCCGTGCAAATCTAATGATCGTTCGGTGATTTCTTGATTCGTCGAAAATGGTCAAGATTTCCCCTGACAATGATGAAAGGCGAACCGAAAATACAATATTACCCCCTGCAGCTGGAGTTACGAGGTATGGAGGTGAGGTGGTAGCGGGGCCCAGACGAAAGGTAGATGTGGGCCCGACCTTCTGTTACGCCACCTATGTTTACTATTTATAAAGCCCAAAAGGGCATTGCACGGTTCGTTCTATTCGTACCCACATAAACATGCTATTCGTACCCAGTAGCCGACTACGCCTCTCGTAATCGTAGTTGATACTCAAAATTTGTAGAAGAGATTTGTGCGACTACGCGTCTCGTAGGCGTAGTAGTCCTCTGTAGAATACGCTTACGAGACGCGTAGGCGAGGTCACATATAGTAGCCGTTTATCAAACTGCGACTACGCGTCTCGTAAACGTAGTTTTATCAACTAGCCGTTATACAACGGTAATGTGTTCCAAACGTTAGTATAAATATTATGCATTCGACCTAAATCGTATGTATTCAATCCATAAAACCTCACTGTGATAAAACTACGTTTTTTCGCAAAAAAAGTCATTCGAAGATGAATTCCGACGATGGCGAAGCGAGATATCATTCTGGCGACGGAGAAGAGGATGACGGTGTTGATTTCGGTGGAGGTGAAGATGATGTGGAGGGTGACGAGGGTTTGTTCAATCCCGCGATGCTTAGTAGTTACGATCCGTATTCGGGTGTTGAGGTTAGTTTTTTCAATTCGTTTGTTTTGACGTAGTTTATTGTTATATGTTTTAGTTATTTTTATGTTATATGATTTAGTCGTTAATTTATGAATTAGTAGAATTTAGTCGTTAATTGAAGAAAGTAGTCGTTAATTGAAGAAATTAGTCGTTAGTTAGTGAATTAGTGGCCAATTATAATGTAATTAGTTGGTAATTAATTTTAGCAATGTTAGAATATATGATATAGTCATAGTGAATGAAAATTTTGGAATAATTATTGTAGGCTGCCGATATTTCCGATGATTATGACTATACTAGTTTGTTCGTGGACCATCGGATATGGACGGATATGGACTCGTTAGTTGCGTGGGTTCTTGATAGAGCTGGAAGTAGAAATATGGTTCTCATCAAACTAAAGTCCTATAAGTCGGATGATCGCCATTTTGGAAAAGTGGTATTTGTGTGTGAGCATCACGGAGTGCGTAAGAGTGAGGCGAAGGGCTTGAGGAAATTATGCAAAACGAAGAAGTTCGATTGTAATTTTCGCTTACACGTTGATGAGGTGCAAAGGGGTCTATGGGGTGTGAGGAATGTTCACGGAATTCACAATCATCCTCTTCCAAAGAGGTTGGTAGGTCATGCTTTTGCTGGACGGTTGACGAAGGCACAAATGAAACGAGTCCAAATTTATACCGAAGCGGGAATGCCTCCGAAAGAAATTGTTCGTTTGTTAAAGAGCGATTTTGAAGATCCCGAAAAGATGGTCACTTCTAGGAAGCAAGTTTCAAACGCTCGGAATAAATTTAGGTTGGAAGCGATGGGAGATCGAACGGTAATTCAAGAAGCGTTGAAATTCTTGAAAGAGAAGGATTATATGTGGGATATTAGGATGGAAACCATTGAAGGAGCGGAGGAAGTGAGTGACTTATTTCTAGCCCATCCCGAGTCGAAGCGTTGGGTTGCCATGTTTCCATACGTTGTCATCATGGATGCTACATACAAGACGAATAGGTTAGTATATAATTCATTCAGTTTGTTTATATTAAACTTTTTTTTAATTACAAAGTCTCATTCATTATATTTTGCAGATATGACATGCCGTTGTTGGAGATTGTCGGATTGACTAGCACACAACAAACTTTTCCCGTTGCGTTTGTGTTAATGAAACGAGAGACAACGGGTCATTACGAGTGGGCTTTGGAACGCATTGCCATGTTATTCAGTGGAAAGAAGCCGGAGGTGATAGTGACAGACCGAGAATTAGGTCTCATAAAAGCAATGCCGAGAGTCTTCGCAGATGCTAAACATATTTTATGTGAATGGCATGTGTTCAGAAACATCGAATCAAATAGTTGGTGGAAGTCACATTCGCCATCCATCCAAGCAAAATTCATGAGAGATTGTCATGAGTTGTTTGACTCGACTACTATTGCGGCTTATGAGGCGAGGCTCTTGCATATGAGGGATAGTTGGATGGACAAGTATCATTTGATGGAGTACCTTGAGAAGACATGGTTGGACAAGTACAAGGAAGCTATTGTTCGTTGTTGGACCGATCACTACCTCCATCTTGGATCAAGGACGACAGGAAGGTTAGATAAATACTCATTACATCTTTTATTGTTAAGTTTACTAATAATGATTTATACTAAAAGTTTTAAATTATGTTTTAATCGTAGGGCTGAGGGTGCTCATTCGGTGTTGAAGAGAACTCTTAAGTCTACTCGTTGTGGATTTGATACTCTCATCAAGGCCATCCATAGAATGATTGGAGATCAGATCGATGAGATTCAGGGTACCATAGAGAAGTCGCGTACTCATACTATCGTAGGTATCCAAGAAGACCCTATGTTTACATTTCTTATCCGGAAGGTGTCGAACAATTGCATGAAGTACTTGATCGAGAATTGCAAAGTGGCGCGCCAAGGGACATTTGATGCTACATGTGACGACTGGTATTGGAGGCAATCATACGGGATTCCGTGCGTGCATGAGTTTGCAGCGGCTCTCCGTGAAAACAGGCCTATGTTTTTGACTGCAATACATCCCTTTTGGAGGCAGGTTGTATGGCATGAAGTCACCGAAGAAGTGGAAGAACCCGATGGTATTCCTCTGTCGATGGGAGATATTACTTTGGCATCTTTTATGACCATGCACAGGGAGGGCAGGTTGAGTCAAGACATTATAGACAAGTTTGGGGCTTATGCGGCCACTGTGTTGTATCCGACGGAGTCAGTTGCTCGGGAGCCGAGAATTTCACATCCTTATGGGTGAGTACGTGGTAAAAACCAATCTAAGAAGTACTCATCCATCTGCTATGGGTCGACAACCGCTGGGACGCTGTGAATGTCGTATAGATGCTGGTCCCGCGTCGCCCAATGATGCCACTCCTCAGGAGAAAACTGCAGCTCGTACTTTCCTATCCTCGCCGGCCTCCTCAACACAAAGGGGCGGATGATCCATCCTGGAGGAACTGTAGGGAGCTGCGTAGGGACGATCTGAACACGCCCAAACTGACGTAGGAGAAACTGGGGCTGATATGGCTCCTCCACCCAACAAAAGCGAATCACCCCCAAATAGGTCGATTTACGCATCTGTCCAGTGTGGAATCCGTCGAGAGTACCCCATGGCATCCACGTCACCTAAGACAAACTTATAGATTCAATACACAAGTAAACGTACTTGATTATAATTAGAGTAAGGGAATTGAAAGTACCTCCTCCATCCTACACATGGATAGCTGTGCCCTAAATCCTAAGAAGGCCGATCTCTCAAACTGTCCTGTCGCCCCCCTCTCCGTCCTCAGTGCATGTCGGGCATCTGTATGTCTATGAGGGTCTGCATGACCTCTAGGTCTGAAGTGGGGGAAATGATGGTGAATCCAGGACTGCACAACACAATAACGATTTAATGTTACTTCATATACTACTATATTTTGAAAACAAAAGTCATAATTAATTGCATACCTCCAAAAGAAGGGAACAACCAGCTAATGTATGAACCTCCCGCCTGGAGGACTCGCCCAACTGTCGGTACAGATATGCTAATGTAGCTGTCCCCCAAGCACGAGACGCCATCGTAGTCGGGTCGCGACAGACGCTCAGTAGATGAGACTTCACCCTGTTCGTGGACTTGTCAATGAACAGGGTGGAGCCAATAAGAAGAGCTAAGAATCCACTGGCGATGTCCTCCTGCCTCGCCTCTGGAGACTCTGCCATACTCCTGATCGTAGAGAGGAGATCAGATCTAGGCCACCCACCCGCCTTCGCGGCGGCCTTCACCTCCATCGGCGGGAAGCCGAACATGGAGGTGAAAAGAGTATCATCTCGGGCCCCCATAACCTCATCCCCGTCGATGCGAAGTCCTAATAACTGATGAACGTCATGGAGGGTGATCGAGATCTGTCCCCATGGGAAGTGAAATCCTGAGGTCTCTGGATACCACCGCTCCACGAAGGCGGATGCAAGCGCATGATCCACCCCAGCCCACTGCATATCTAGGAGGCCGTGTAGTCCACTCTGCCTAACAAGCGCCATCCACTCCGAGTCAGGAAATCGATGGGCAAGGGTACGCAAGCCAGACACAGTGGCTCCTAGCCGATATACCCGTAACACAGCTCTATCCTGTAATCCAAATATCATTTAAACGTTAATAACATAATCAGATGTAATAAAAAATAAAATAACAATTGAAATATAAATCCGTACCTCACCAACCCATATATCGCGAGCAACATGGGTGTCATAGCTCACCAGTAGGTCCCGTATAGCGGGACCTCCAGGATATCCATGGTCGAGACCTGCATCAACAGGCGGAGGCGGAGGCGGAGGTGGTGGTGGAGGTCCACCCTGCTGTCCAGACTGACCAACACTCCTACCACCAACAGTAGAGCTCTCTGAACGAGAGGGGGCAGGGGAACGACGCTCCATAGACTGATGCAACTCCAACACAAAAGCGTCCACGTCCGCCTCGGGTAGGATATGGCCGCCAGAAACGTCGGATGAACCGAATAGCATGTCCATCCGCTCCTCGACCTGCGCATCGGACTCGTGCACCCTCTCCTCCTCCTGCTCCTCCTCCTGATGATCCTCCTGGACATCATCGGGATCCACTAGTCCAAGCTCTATCATCCGCCGCTTACGGTTAGAAACCGTAGCGGCCCATCCTCGGGTACTAGGCCCGGCAACCTATATAATTTGCATAATTTAATTAATTATTGATTAATTATATTAATTAACTTAAACCACTAATTAACGACTAATTTCATTACTAATTTCATTATTGACTAATTGTTAACTAATATCACTAATTTCATTATTGACTAATTGGTAAACTAATAGCAATAATTCACTAATTATTAACTTAAAACCACTAATTAACGACTAATTTCATTACTAATTTCATTATTGACTAATTGTTAAACTAATTTCATTACTAATTTCATTATTGACTAATTGTTAACTAATATCACTAATTTCATTATTGACTAATTGTTAAACTAATAGCAATAATTCACTAATTATTAACTTAAAACCACTAATTAACGACTAATTTCATTACTAATTTCATTATTGACTAATTGTTAAACTAATTTCATTACTAATTTCATTATTGACTAATTGTTAACTAATATTATTTCTCTAATTAAAAACAAATTAGTCAATAATTTCATTATTGACTAATTGTTAACTAATATTATTTCTCTAATTAACGACTAATTTCATTACTAATTTCATTATTGACTAATTGTTAACTAATATCACTAATTTCATTATTGACTAATTGTTAACTAATATCGACTAATTAACGACTAATTTCATTACCTTTTGAATTGTTGTTCACTAATTATTTGTCTATTATTATCTAATTAACGACTAAATCACTAAATAACAATTGAAATATAGACGTTAATAATTTCATTATTGACTAATTGTTAAACTAATAGCAATAATTCTCTAATTAACGAGTCATTTCTTCAAACAACGAGTCATTGATAACTAATTTCATTAATTTTCGACTAAATGTTCACTATTTGACGACTAAATCAGTAAAAACGATTAATTTCTTTGCTCCACGACTTATTGTCTACTATTTGTCTAATTTTAACAAATTAATTACTTACTAATTAATTTTATTTATTATTGAATAATAACACAACTAAATATCGACTACTTTTCTACTGATTTCATTACTTAACTATCTATTTAACAACTAATTGTCTACAATTTACTAACTAATCACTAATTGATATCTAATAAACAAAAAAACACACTAATTAATAAACAATGTATTAAATTAAAATTATATTAGCTATTAATTAAATAAATATAAAGTAAATTATAAATAAAATAAAATCCGTACCCCACTAACAACACGAGATGTGCGACATCCTCGAACAACTCGTGAGCGTCCTCCTCGTCCAGCATCTAAATCAGGAACGCCTCCTCGCCGGCCGTCGCCGGAATCGCCGCCGGAATCAGCTCCTCCGCTGCCGGAGGTCGCCGGCCGTCCACCGGTACGAACAATACCGCCACCTCTCCCCCTAGTTCTCACCATCTTCGTGTGTGTGTGGTGGTTGGTCTTCTCCGACTGATTTCTCGAGGTCGCCGGCAATGGATGAAGAAGGAAAGAAACGAAGAAACGAAGAAGAATGAGGAAGAAGAATGCGGCTGCGCCGAAGAAGGAAAGCGTAAGGATGTTCGACTACGCCTCTCGCAGGCGTAGTCGCTTTTCATCTCAAAAAGTAACTACGCCTGCGAGAGGCGTAGTCGACGTATTTCTCTTTTTTTTGATTCAGAAAGTGACTACGCTTGCGAGAGGCGTAGGCGAGGTCACTTTCTGATTCAAAAAAAGAGAAACACGTCGACTACGCCTCTCGCAAGCGTATAATGGGTACGAATAGCATGTTTATGTGGGTACGAATAGCAATCAGGGCATTGCACACAAAATTACAAAAAAAATGATCTTTCTACAGTAAGCAAATTTGTCTTTCACATATTTTATTACAATCCTTAATTATCTAAAAATGAAACAATTCATTAATATTTCAATGAATTTATTCTATATGTCTATATTTAAAAAGAAAAAAAATGATCTTTCTACAGTAAACAAATTATATGCAATTAATTTTGTTAATATATCTCCTACACTTATTTTTATTAATTTATTAAAACTTTACTAATTCAAAATAAATTTTAAATAATACAAGAAAAATAAATTTATTAAAAAATAACTCAAATTTGTCATAAAGTAATGCATTGGGTATTTTAAACCTATGACTTGTTACTCGTTATGTCTTCTTAGTTATTTTGCTGAAAGCATTTCTTTCCTTATAAATGTTATGAAGTTTATAATTAAGTATTCAAGGAATACAGTTTTGTAAAAATAAAACTATTATGATTTAGATATTGTATTCTATTTTTTAAAAGGTTAGAGTAGCTCCCGGTTCGATTGCTCTACGTCCGGAAAGGGTATAAGTCCCTTTCAATACCAATTTTTCCATACATGGATGTAGGAGGATTCGAACTCGAATATCGATGCTAATACTTAAGGAGTCTAACACCACAACCATTATACCAACTGAGTATTGGTAGATGTTGTAATCTTTGAATAAAAACTTGTCTAACCATTATGATAGATGACGGATGTTATTCACAAACACAGTTTTCAGTGAAATCTTGAAAAGTCGTATAATTTGACACGACTTTTTTTGTAAAGAATTTTTTTTAATATAATACGACCAAATAATTACGTAAAGTTATGGTTTTAGGCGTAAATCATACGCATGGGCATTATGACCGTCTCAAACTCATTCCACAGTTTCATCGGCTTAATTTGGTTTTAGAATAATGTATTTTATGTTACCGAAGTCTATATGTTATTCTATGTCAATCATACACATCAAAAAGAATAATGTAATTTTTATTATTATTTTTTTGTACATGAAAAGCAATTGAGGGTACCATAAGATCTTGTGGTCCGATAGATCATTCTAACTAAAAGGTAACGACGGCGGATAATTTGGTAATTTCAGCCTGATCCTTGAAACTATCCGTTGAGAAACATCCCTCTGAATGAGCTCTTCGATGGTACGAGGCAAACCTTCATTTGCAGCAACGGGTAATTGGCCACCGTGTTACTTCCCTAAAAACATGTTTGATATTGACTTCGTCCAAATACTGCAATTGAAACAAAATAACACCAATTAGAATCTCAGAGTCCCATGGTGGTTTCATATCCCCATGACGCAATTGATCACAACAAGGGTGCCGCCTTCCACTTCTGTCCAGTTCTTTGATCATCTTTAGCCCTCTCAAGAGGGCATGCGTTTCTGCTTAATACATCGTTATATTGGTAATTGATAAGATTTTTCCTATTGTCCCTTATGATGAAATCAAAAGAGGTAGACCCATTCTTTTCCTTCATGTATCAAAATTTAGTTTCACAAAACCTTCAAATAGTGGTTCTCATTTAATATTTCTTCTCTTTTGCCTACATCTTTGGATTTTTACATTAGTGGAATCCCTTTCATCTAGGTTTTTGGATTCCTTTCATGTTATGATGTTGTACATTATCAACTCCTTAACATTATTCTTTTTCATGAAGTTATTACACTTGAAAATTGTTTGGCTCCAAACTACCATATACTCTACCAGGAAAAAGTAACGTTTTAAAAGCTTCCTCTTTGAGCTTGTCTCTTAGGAAGTTAAGTATGTTTTTTAGTTGCAACGGATTTCATTTAATCGAATTGAAAACATTGCCCATTGTTGGAAGTAGTTTTCATTTGTCTGTTTTTAAGGACATTCTATTAGTAAATTTCTCAGGTCTTCAAGATTACGACTACAAAGGACAAACTTCATCGGTACAACTGTGTTTTTCTTTTTTTTTATAGTCCCTTTTTTGATATTTCCATACAAAATTCTTAATTTTTGGCGGGATGACCAATTTCCATATCCAACAGGAGTCGTAGTTCTTTAATTGTTTCTCCTCATGTACCATATTCACAACAGAACTTGTGCATAACCAATCATGTTTATTCGGTACTCTGTATAGTCAATTTGAGTATTTACTCTTACGGTTGTGTATGGTTTTTATTCTAGAGATTATGCGTTTCGGGATATGGTTCCAAGAGTGCTCTCAATTGTTTTTTCCATATCTCATTTTCCGTTTGCAAATATTAGGTGATTTAGGTCACACACTCTCAGTCTGATGTCAATATTTGTGTATGCGTGAACTTCCTTTAGAATTGGTTCCAGCTGAATCCAATTGTATTTCCATACTTTAATGTACTTCCGTTCCCCGCTTGTCATCTTAGGCCTTTTTTAAAACCTCTCTAGAAGGCTTAATAATTTCTTCCATTGCCACGATTTGTATCCTTTGGGTTTATAGTCTAAAAGTTTGTTATTCTTTAGGTATTTTTCTGCAAAAACATTCATCCATACATTATCAAGTTTTGCAAGAATATTCTAGAGGAGTTTAAATTGCATAGCGATGTTGGTGTGCTTTGCTTTTCTGATTCCTAGTCATCCTTTCTCTATTGGTTTGCACATATCATCCCAAACAACACAAGATGTACTCTTTGTTTTTCTATTTTAGAAAAATTTCCTATTTACCTTATCCAGTTCAGTATGAATGTAAATTGGGAGGGAATGATTGTACAATGAAACTGGGTTTGATGCATAAGTTAGATTTATTAAAACCGATCTACCCTCTTCGTGATAATGAATTTGATTTCCATTTTGACATATGTTGTTTTGACTTGGTAACAACTTCTTCAAAGTTATCCCTATTTACTTTTCCATTGATGATCGACATCCTAAGTACTTTTCGAGAGCTCGTGAATAAGGAATACCTATAATATTTTTAATGATATTGGTCGTGTTTGTCGAAATTTTTTTGTCACTTAGAATGTTGATTTTTGATTTTGACCTTCAGCCCAAAAACCCTACAATAGTTATCTAGAATGTTCAACGTTTTCTAGCAAACCTCTTGTGTAGCTTTTGTGAAAAATGATATCATCGACGAAAGCTAGCAATGAATAACCATTCCATTCCTTGTTACCGGATAACCAATGCTTCCTTTATTCTCTTTACAATGCTTCTGAAGGTTCCTCATTAGTACTTCTCCCCTAGATTGAACAAGAGATGGGATATAAGGCCGCCTTGTCTCAACCCTCTCTTCGGGAGGAACATCTTTGTCGGGTCATTATTGAGAAGGACTGAAAAAGATACAATCGAAATGCATTCCTTAACCCTTCCCACAAAATTTCTCATTTAATCCAAAATTTTCAAGTAAACGAATTATGTAGCTCCATTAAACTCTGTCATATGTTTTCTCCAAGTCCAATTTAATTGCCGCATATCCCTCCTTTTCTTTTCTGAGCTGAAAGTTACAATAAGGATATTATCATGAATTACTCGAATTTTTACGAACACCCCTTGTAAAGGATGAATTACTTTGTTCATGACACACTTTCGTCCTTCTACAATTATTTTTGAGATTGTTTTGTAAATTGTGGCAAGTAGGCTAATATGTCGTTAGTGATTGATTGTTGTTGGATTATATATTTTTGGTAGTAAGGTAATTAATGAATGTGATATAAGAGCATCATCGGGAGCACCTCTAGGACTTGGACGCAACACAGGAGCAACTCAAAATCTAGGAGGACTCAACACAGGAGAAAATAAGGAGTTGACTGATGTAAAGGCATCCGCAAGACTGGAACTCATCTTGGAAGCAACTTAGGAGCAAGGAGTCCTAAGACTTGTAAGGAAAAGGAGGACACCAACGATAGAAGATAAGTTACGGACTTATGTAGATCCGATCATATCCGGACAGTGAAAATTATATATTGAAAATAAACTTTAAATATTTTTAAAAAAATAAAAATGGGTACTTGACGTCCAGTCCGGTGGAATGGGTACGGCGGCCACTGCAAGCCCGGCACCCGCCAACCCGACACGGTCCGGAACGCGTCCAAATAAACGGGCAAATTTTTTTATAAATCCTGACCCGAATACGGATATGAACAAGTCTAGACTTATGTGATAGACTTTAAACAAATTTGGGTTGTAACTTTATCAACCTTAAAATTTGTGAATAGGTCTAGACGGTTTCATTTAGACTGACATGTTAAAATATAAGTAAAATATTATTTTACTTTAATTACACTAGATTTAACCCCGTTTGGTTGTAACTCCAAAAATGGAATGAAAATAATCTAATCCATATGTGCACCTTGTTTATGGATTTGTTTGGAAACATTCTTTATGTTCATACAAAATGCATTTGCTTTCCCCTATTTTGTTTCCTATAGGGTATCAAAATAATTAAAGTGTACTTCAATTATTTCAAAGCACAAAAAATAATTTCAAAAAAAATTAATGAACAAGGTTATATGTATAAATTAGATTCGGTTTTATTCCGTTTTTTTGTTTTCGGAGTTAAAACCAAACGGCACCTTAAATTATTAGAATTAATTCTGTTATTAATTGATTATAGTCGGACTTGTGTGTTTGATTTATAACATTTTACACAGATATAAAGCAAAACCAGACAAAAAAAATGATAATCTGGTATAATTTTCATTAATGAAGCATGGTAGGCAAACTAACGACCGCTGGTATTACCTACTTATATTATTGATACCGTTTCAACTATAGTTACCACTTACCAGCCTAACACTTGTGATAGATACCTACTTAATAATACTTACAAAAAAAATAAATAGATATCTACTTAATTAGATTGTACTGGTGTCACCAGAAATTAGGAACCGTAATACATATATCAAACACTTTATTACTATATACTTACATAAAAAACAAACACTTTATTACTATAAATATCATTTAGTGTGCCTAATTAAGCTCTTATCACAATACATCAAGTCTGATGACTTGTTGTCGCTGCTGAAAGGTACCTAAAAGCGACTGATTATAAAATTTTAATTTTCCAATTAACTTTTTTATATATCTAAGAAAACCATTATTTTGTTTGGGGCTTGTTGTTGGCCTATCTAGTGTGATTTAAATCTTGTCATTACATTGTCTTGTATATTTATACATCTTCTCGTGAATATAGATTAGTATCAATAAAATATTTACTCTACAGCGTACAAAATATAACTGTCCGAAATCTTATCAACAAGTGTTCAGAGTTCCATCTTAAAACCAATTAGCAGTAAGAAGAGTAACCATTAAATGTATATGCTAGATTCACATTACTTATTATAGTCGTTGTGGGACAATAATGTACACGTCTCAACACAACCCGTCCTACCTTCACTCTTCATATCACCCAGGTCTATCTATCTATCTATCTATCTATCTATCTATCTATCTATCTATCTATCTATCTATCTATCTATCTATCTACTCAGCCGCTCCTCAAAAGGGATAACTACTTACTCTGGTCCTGAAGATTGTTTCCAACCCAATCACCGACAACCTCCCTAAGCTCTAGAAGGCAACAACAACCCAATCACACGATCCCCACTCTTACTCCATTGCCTCATTGGATTGACTTGAGTTGGTGCGACCCTTGTAGTTAAAACTTGGGGTTCCACATGTTTGTTCAACATTTACGTTTCTTCTTCTCTTTATAAAGGAAATTAATTTTTACAGTGCTTCCCTGTAGTAAAACAAACATATATTATGATTGTGTAATTTCATACAATTCTTATCCGCAGATGAGAAACCCCTTCAAACCCACACAATGATACAAGAACAAAAAGTGACCGAGAGCTATGAAAGTGACAAGCTCTCAGCCAACAGTTGCAAAAGCTACAAAGCTTGTATATTTTTCCACCTTTGATACAAAGCTACAACAAGTTTTACATGTGACGATATCCATTGCCTTGCTTATGCGGTGTTCGAATCTTTGTAACCATCCCGCTCGTCGAATTGGGGCAAACACTCCTCCGGGTTGCTGAAGAAGTAGTCCTCTTCCTTGGGTTTTCCGGGTATGACCAACCTTTTAATCGGCTTCCCCATTCGATCAGCATGAATCGCCTTCACCTGAGCCGAGAACTTATCCCAGTTCAAGGCTCCATCTTTATATTGGTCAATAAGCTTCACCAATTCTTTCTTGTCCAGATTGATCGTCTTCCTATACCCCAAGTACCTGTAGGTCCAAACAAGTTTAGACATTCATATTGTTGCTAAAAATAAAAAGGCTAATCAGGTGTTTTATCATTATTACTCTTTTAATAGACTAACAGTGGTAAGTCGATTAGAGCTAGGTCTATACACATTGGGATCGGACCGTAACTAGAAATTTTCGTTCCGGTCCGATCCAAGATATTACGGTCCGGTCCGGTCCAAACTCGGACCGGAATTAATCCATACAAATTTTTTTTTAGAAAAACGGTCCGGACCGGACCGTATTGCACCGGACCGTTACGGTCCAGTCCGATACATGGACCCTTTCATAATAAACCTGAAACGGTCCGGTCCGGTCCGATCCGATTCAGACCGTTTGAACAGCCTTAATTAGATGGATAGGAATTATAGGAATCTACAAAACAAAAGCTCCTAAATTAGAGCTTAGTCCATCCAATTCTTTCAAAACCAAATATCATAGACTCTAACTACCTTCTATGGCCTTCAACTACTTTTGCCATGTTTCCTGCGTATGTTGCAACGAATATATCACTCTCTATCGAAACCATGTAGTCGAGTGCTGCCATTTGTGATGAATGGTTCAAGAACGGTAACAAATCTGAGGATGGTAGCAGTGTTTCTTTCTTCACCTGTATTCAAGTCGAATGAGCCGAGTTTTGACACGCTCGAATTCAACTAAGAGAAAATTGGTTTTGTTAGACTAACCAGATTAGGGTAAGACTCCTTTAGAACTGCTAAACGCCTTTCGCCTCCGTAAATGTCCCCAGCAGCAATGTAAACTTGGATATTGCGATCAATGTCAAGAGCTTTCAAAGTAAGTGTGATTTCTTCTGGTGTGAAGGGGCAAACACCTTCCATCCTCTTCTTTGTTGAATTGATAACCTTCTCTTTCCACCATGGATACGCGTACCTACCAAACACAACACAATTTTATATGTCAAAGTCCGATATAGACGAACCATAGAGTTGGGTTCGTGCATACGAGCGCACATGCGCGTTAGGCCTAAGCCCAACACCCGGCGAGGGTCCAACACATCCCCGTAAATGTAACTAGAGGATATAGACTTGTCCACAAGTTAAGATCGCTAGCCGAATTGAGGCTAACGGCTCTGATACCATGTCAAAGTCTGATATAGACGGACCATAAAGCGGAGCTCGTGTGCATGCGAGCGCACATGCACGTTAGGACCAAGCCCGACACATAAAGCGGGCGAGGATACATCCTATAACCATAGAGTTTTCATTGTAAGTAAATGTTTCTGTATATGTATACCTCATAGCTGTTAACTCCTCCTGCTCTTTCGGGTTACAACCTTCGTAGCAGCCGGAAAACGCCAACATATCCATTTCATACCTAAGATGTAGAACAAGGAATTGACCTTTCTCTCTAAGAATTCTTATGATCTTATTCCCCACTTCCTCAATCTGAGGCTTGAATTTTATTACATCATAGTTTACATGACAACGAAATCTTTGTATGTCCAAAGGTATGCCATTGTTCGCAATCCTACATTCAGTCTTCTGCAGATGCACCACTGTGTAGTTTCTTATTCGTTGCAAAACCTGTTCATATACAAAATCCAATAATTATAGTAACACAACAACAATAACAACAAATTTGCCCAAGGGTTGATGTATGTTACAGTTGTGTAGTAATATGTCATGTTGGACCAACTGATTGGTGGGAATGATAAGTGTTCATTTGCATCCACTTTCTTCTGCAAATCTGGGGGCAGCTCTTTCAGTATCCGAACCTCATCACTCAATGAGCTTATGAAGAAATCGACATCAAATATGTCATCGAACTCGCTGCATTACACGAAAGAGCTTATTATGTGCATCTACTGAAGATTGATTAGTTTAATTTCATCAAGTTTGATCCCGAACCTCATGTCGTTCCAGAATGACTTCTTGTCGAGTTCCGGGACTATAAGCGTTACATTCAAGTACCTTGCTATGGTCACCATATCAGCAATCTGCAACAACGGATTTACGCAAAACCTTAATGAAATAAACTAGGGTAAAATGGCTAACTAAGGGAGTGTATGGTGAAGCGAGATTTTTGAGTAATTTTAGCTTTTTGAGTAGGTTTAGCTTTTTTGGTAGATTTTTGAGTAGATTTTCAAAGAGTTTTGTAATTTTTAAAAATCTAACAAATAACCTAATCGATGTATGACAATGTAAATTTGTGGATAGATTTGCCAGTAGATTTACCAAAAAGTACAAAAATGTACAAATTATTAAAGAGGTAAAATTGTAAAAGTTTTGATAATCTACTCAAAAAGCTATTAGCAGTAGCTTTTCAAAAACCTCCTAAAAAAGCTCTCAAATAAGCTAAAACTAATGGAAAACCTCTCTTACCAAACACCACGTAGTATTCTAAAAACGCAAAGATTGATGAAAATCTACCGAATCGAACAGGCCTAAACCTTTTACCACTATTTCTTAATCACTAGTCTAGTAATTGTACCAATATCAAAAATATATCGCTAATTAACCCAGTTTTTTCATCTAAGAAAAATTATATATGATAGAATTATTATCTTAATTATTTTAATAAGCTAAATACACAAAATCGAAAACCGGAGAAGTTCAAGGAGCTTACTCCTGATCGCATTTGATTTAGTCCTCCATTGCTGGACACCATCAAATAACCATTGTTCTGGTATAGCCCTGAAGGGATTAATTAAAGATTAAGATTAGGATGTGTGCATGCATGCAGTTTGATGGAAGAACATTGAATTAGGGTTTGTAGAGAGATCTTTACTTCTAGAAGATGGAATGGAAGAAGTTTTACGGGAGGACAAGCGCTCGTAAATCTTAGGAGCCCATACTTTTCCGATGCCGGCGAGCTGGATGGCGCAGGCCCAAAGAAGAACCACGCTAATCACTCTCACAGTCCACATCTGCATCTTGGATTTGCGTGAACGAGCTACGATCGAGTTCTTCAGCTTCTCGAGCTTAATCGCGTCGATGTAGTATTTCACGCCGGGCTTGCTTTTCTTCTCATCCATCTCTTTGATCTTTGACACCTCATAACCTCCCATATTTCTTTCTGTATTCATCCGCAGTAGCCCGGAGAAATTTAATGAACTTGTTTTTAATATAAATACTTTAGGGTTTCTCCGTGAAGAAATCCGGCCAGGTGATCGGCCGGAATCTGGGTAAGGAGAAGAATCAATAACTGTGAAGAAAGATTGAAAACTCAATGGGTTTCGACTTGGGAAAGACTGGATCTTTATATATTGCGAAGGAGAGAAGTCAACGTTGGTCATGTATCATTTACTTATGACCATTCAGGAATTGCCACGTGGCATCATGGTGCCTTGAGACTTTGTGGTGATTACATATGATAATGAGTTAATGCATGTATTAAATTGATCGATGTTTATTTTAATTAATTAAAATGTGATGGATGGTGCCTATGCTCTACTACTAAATATGTTGATTTGTGTATGACAACTTGATTTAAATAATTTTGGATTTTTCCTCTTGGTACCCTCAAGGTTTGGACTTTTCCTCTTGGTATCCACCAAGTTTTAAAATTTCTCTTGGTGCCCTCAAGGTTCCATTTGTTTCCTCTTTATACTCATTCTTAATATATTACAATAAAATTCATTATAAAATAATTAAAAAAATCAGAAAAATAAATTTAAAATAGATTATGACTTAATTACATTTTAAACTAATAAATTTACAATGATAGTATTTTTTAAAAATATTTTTCTAATTAAAAAAAAGTAAAGTAAAATAAAGATAATTTTTATTTCTGAATTAAAATAAATCAAAAATAAAATTTTAAACTTTTTTTAAGAGTCCAAAAAATTAAACATATAGTTTTTTTTGAAGTTAATTTTCTATAATTTATTTTACTTAAAAATTAACAATATAAAATTAAATATTTTTTTTAAGTTAATTTTCTA